>NW_019091650.1:69576-164816 GCF_001949145.1 Acanthaster planci
CCCATGCACGGTGTACCCGCAAATCCTTATCATAAATAAAAAATCACAATTTCCCCCTTAGGGCAGTTGTCTGCTGATGGTGATGATTGCTAGTGTAAATTTACCTCTTCAACAACTCTTACTTTAGGTAGCAATTCAAAATTCCTATCGGTTGACTATAGGACAGGGCCATCCAACCAATGAAGAATAATAACAGTGACGTGTGTTAAGTGAATAAGGGGGGGGGTGTTGCTCCACTGAAACCACACACATCCTTGGGAGTAATGCAATGTAAAGGCATTTATCGGTTAGAATTGGCCACTTGAGAACACTTCACCTGATAGCCAACCGATCATAAATGTATCGGTGGGACCGTTCTGTCCGACACCTACCCGATAAGAATTTTGAAATGGTGCCTTAACTGGTGTTTGCTCTTTCCTGTATTGTTTTCGAGTACCATTTTGCCTTGGATAGTCCTACATGTTTTCTATTTAATACGCTTGCATTGCACGTTGTCACGGTGCAGTTTGTCGTTTCCTACGTTATTCTTGTACTTGTGAGCCCACTGAGGGCGCCTTTCCTTCCCAGCTTTCCAATTATAATATTTTGCTTTTCTCGATGCTCCCCTACACCATCTTTTTGTGCAATGCCCTTTATCTGCACTGTACACTCCTAAAATAATTTTCTGCTTTTAGCACAAGAAGGAAACAATTTTATACAGTACTCGGCGTCAAAAAACACGCGTGAAAATTGTTAGAAGTCCTTGAATCTGTCGAGTTTGTTTTCAAATTAATGATGTTAACTTTACTTTTGAAATTCACATCAACCTCACTGACTACCAGCATCCCCGTACTTCAACCGTCAGTAGTGTGTGAGATATTTCACTAGCCCACTTTATATGGTTTAAGCCGGAGTCTTTCATCCCTGGGAATTGTTCTTGCGCCATTTTACTGGTTAGTTTCTTCATATTTTAAGAAAAATAAATCTAACTTTCCTATATACCGTTTCAGAGCGCACGAATCGGTAATGATTTTACTTGTTTTTGTCTCATCAACATTAATGCTGACAAATTTCCTTTCGCTAGTCTTTGACCAACTTAACGGAGTAACGCGTACCGGTTCGATTTTAACGGGCATGTCTATAGAAAACTCCTACCCGGTGAGACACCACTACGCCTTAAATTAAATGAACCTGACTTTGGGCGTATTTTGCAAGTCACGCAACTGGTCGAAAAGGTATTTGGCACGTGCGTATATCCCCGCCACCCATTGCAAGCGTACAACCATGTCAAAGGTCAGTAAGGATTTTGTACAACTTTAAGAGTCCATATCTAATGTTTTGGTGATGTATTTTCCAGGTGATTCGATTCAATCCCATAGCGGCTCCAAGAGCAAGATGTCGGAGGGTTGGTTCACGCACGTAGACAAGTTCCTGGACAACCTCCGTCTCAGAAATGAACTCGTGCGCCAGTTCTTTGCCGAGCTCCTGGGAACTTTTATGCTGGTGGTGAGTTAGATGATGAAAGAAACAATGTCTAATGCTTGTTTTTAAGAGATCGTTTCTTAGCAAAGGTCCCCTAATTAAACGCAAAGATCCTGTTTCATAATATTGATGTCTGTGTGAAAAAATGTTGTTGAAGGCACTTAATTAAATGCAGATCCTGCTTCAACGATGCCGAAGAGTGTGTTGCTGGGATGCTATACAGTGGCTGCCGTCCATTTCTCAGATTTAACCCCACAACATAACAAAATGAAGTGTTAACCATTTGTTATGTCGTTGCAAGATTGGCATACCCACTAGTTTTAACCCGAATGGGCTCTTACATACAAACCATCATCATTTGAAGACATAAATGTAAGAAATGGTTGTTGACCCATGCCCGGACCAATGCTCTGTGGCCGTGACAAGCCCGCTTGACAACCAGGACAAACAGCTCTGACCCTTCCCAGAAGTCGACGCGCTGATTTCCTAGTGAAAGCGCTTTTACATTGACCAATTTGTGAATAGCGCCACCAGCTTTCGCTACTGGGAGAGAAACTGATTAACTGATAAACTGCTTCACCTTTGAATTAATTATTACTATGGTTCTTTTTGAAATTTAGTTGATCGGTGATGGAGCTATTGCGCAGATGCAGTTCTTTGGCGGAACAGCATTAGGGGCTGGCTTTCTGAATGTGAACATCGGGTATGCCTTCGGGTTGATGCTTGGGGTATATTTTACAGCTTCAGTATCAGGTAAATGAATTGTCCTCAGCATTTTCCCATTAGTTGCAGTGACATATCCAGAGGGGGGAGGGGAAACTTTCCCCCCCGACAGATTTTCGCGATGTTTTCTAAGAATACTGCACAGCTGAGTACTAAAGAAAGTATTGGGTATATTTATGAAATATTAGCACCCAAACCCAAAGAAAACAACACCAGCGAATAAAAGCAAGGAGGTCGGGACCGCGAGTAGGGCTGTCGATTTTTTTTTCTCCACAACATCATTTTCAATGAGCCCAAAACCGTATTGGCTTTTGAATTCCCCCCCCCCACACCAAATGCTGGATACGCCGATGGTCAGTTGGAAGAGGAACTGGGATCTTATGTTGTCAACGAAACAGAATCCGCGTTGCCTGTTGCATAGTTCATATGGGGCTGCATCCGAATCTGTTGTCTAGAGGCAAGTCTAGGTCTTCGCTCCATCTGAAACACGCGGAGAGGCGCTGATAATGGGCGTATTTAGCCATAGTTCTGGAAGCCCATTTCGGACAAGGTCTGAGTAAAGTGAAAACCTTTGTCCAGTTACAGAGATCTGCTAAGCACGCAAAATGTTTGGTCAGCAAAAAGAGCCTGAGTGTCATGCAAAGTAGATAGGACTATGTATTACTCGAGAACAGTTCCTCACTCATTGACTTTTGCTCAGAGCAGAATGGTTTCTGCTTAGCACCTGTTCAGAAGGCCCTCGCGATATCCCGTTAGAGGGAGAATCCCATGGTAGCCCGATGCGTCCAACTCTTGTACCGAGGGGTGAATAGGTCTTTGTCGGTTGCAATTACACGATCATAACAATACAATAACAATACATGTAGAAACATAGTCGCACCTCTGGTGGTCCGTCACTACCGTGGCCCATGGGTGTCGCGGGGAAGGGGGGATGTACAAGATCAAAAAGGGGGAAGCGATATTTTCTTTAGTGTACCTCGAAATCGACCCCCTTCCATTGTTAATGGTTTATCAATTTTCTAAAAAAAAAAAAAAAAATGGCCTTCCAAGGACGTGAGGCTTTTGCCCGAATCTACTGCTTCGGCTGCTCGCTGTTGTGTACTAGTTGCCCAGACCTTAGGTTTTTCACGGCTGGTTCTCTCCAAAATCGAGTTTGCTTTTGACACGCCCAAGCAGGTTTTATTTGAGGGCTCTGTGAGAAAGACACAAGTATCGTACGAGCCAACAAACTCATGATTAAAGTTACTTCACAAAAGGTAGGCCTAGATAAGAGAAATATATTGAAAGGGGAAAAATTGACAAGTGTTAAGGGTTAGCTTTTTAATTGAGACAGTTGAGAATGATGTTGACCTTTCAGGTGGTCACTTGAATCCGGCCGTTTCACTGGCCTTCTGTACCTTGGGGAAGTTGAGATGGATCGCCTTCCCTGTCTACATGCTTGCCCAGTTTATCGGAGCCTTCCTGGCGGCTGTCATGGTGTTTGCTGTCTATTATGGTAAGTTTGGAAAAGTCAAAGTTTAGGTCATCAAGTGTCTCGGTATTTCTCTCCTGGTAGAAAAAAATTATTACAGAATTGAAAAGATTTCAAAGGGATAAATACCTTGTTGGAAAAATACCATGAATTAGATAAAACCTCGATTCCCCCTTCTTTTTAACTTTTAAGGCAATCTGTTCAAACGTTAATAGAATAAAAAAGTTCAAAATAACAATGGGGATGTCAATTGATAATAGGCCCGTTATTGAAATAAAATGCAGTCAAATCATACCTGTGCATACCTTCTTAAAGGAACAAATGTTTCCTCTCTGAGCAAACATTAAGCCTATGCAGAAAGGATAGAACAGTGCACTGGAGACTTGATCGGTGTTTCGGTTAATATCAGTGTTTGTTTTCTGAAGTTTACGTATTACAGGCATTCTTGCTGTTCCAATGGATTTGCGACTGTTGCGCATTGCGTTCCCTTATTAATATTCTGACAGATTTTGGCTTTTCTCAGTAAACAGCCATCTGTATCCGCCTTGAGCAGAAGCACCCCCTCGTCGGTTGAAACGAGCCATGTTGGTATGGGGTGTTCATTGTTTTTGTTGGTAGCGACGCGACCGCAACTCATGCATTTTATAGTTCTTTGTGAACCAGCGAAGTGCAGTGCCCACCAAAGTGAACCTGTGTTGCTCACGGAGCGTATAAAAAAACTGGACTCACAGTGCTTTCTACTGAATTAAGTCAACGGCGGTCTTTTTTTTTTACCGTGCCGAATACAATTGCGGTGGTTGCTTGCTTGCCGTTGTAACTGTTAATGAAACGAACGAATTCAATCAACAAGGGTGACAAAGCTTCTGTATTACCTTTGGGTAATTCGCCGCGCATTAGGCGCGGCAAGATGCCGCCAGTGGCTTCAATGTGGCTTCAAGGGTGTAGTCCACTAATTCAGGCCCCATTGAAAGCAGTGTAAAATCAGCATTGTTCGGGGCCAAATAATTGCGTACCAACATCCCTGAGGCATCTGATACACACGTTAAATTATTGTATGGTCCATAATATTTATTTTCTTTTCAATTTTCTGTGGTTAACCGATTACATTTTGAGTTATTCCCTCAAAACAAAATTACCCCCCCCCAAAAAAGTGATTTTTCCAAAGTCTGCTTGCAACCATTTTCCAAGTGACAACCCTCAACTTTCTCGGGTACTTAGGCCTTTTTTTCAACAGTATTTTTTAGCCATTCTGCTCTCTGATGAAAGCCCAAAGACCCAGGGAGTTCATCCCGGCAACGATTTACACAATCTCACCACTTTGGGGGCCAAACAATCTCCTTTTTCAACAGATACTGTGGGGGGGGGGCACTTTTAATGCTAATGAGCTGGCCAGAAGTTCTCGCTTGAATTAGCGGACTGCACCCTTCAAGAACTGTGGGCCAAGATATTTTTATAAAGGTGACGTCCGTGCTGTTGCTTGGAAAATTGCGCCCTCTCTTGGTCCTTCATACGAAAAGTCATTAACAGTAAAGATAGCTGTTGCTCTGATTCGATAGACAGCGGACAAGGAAATATACAATTTATTGCTGTCATTCAAGAAGTCCAAGCTTCACGTAGGCCCCCTTTGCTATGTTGAAAATTCTTCCCAACCGCTGGTCTTATTTATTTTTAACCTAGCGAGTGAGGTAATTTCTCACCAGTAATTTGTCCCTCTATTCTAGTTAGCTAAACTATGTTCTGTTTAATGCATGATGGTGCCTCAGCATCCCACAAAGGTCGAGTACAATACAGTGTATACACGCAACACCCCCTCCTGTCGGAGATTATGTAGGTAAGACTTTATTCAGCATGCACGTAAGTATAACCCTCTTTCATCGGCTTGTTGTTTTGTTGATTTCGTTTTTGCATTCGGTAGATGCCATCGACAAGCATGACCACAACAGGACGGTGGTAGGAGGTACGGCGGGCATATTCGCCACCTACCCCAAAGCAGAGCTGTCCTGGGGAGTTGGATTCGTGGACCAGGTCGTTAACTTCCCAGTTTGTTTTACTCAGAATGGTCTTTCCACCGTTGTCGTTTAAAAGCACTGAGTTTGACGGCCACGATACCTGAAATACAGGTAGCAGAAATTAATTAAGTTGTGAGTCTTGAGCTGATTGGAGAGTGTTCTTCATGAGATACTTTGAGCCTATTTACCCACCTGCAATGCATATGTGAGGGCGTTACCTATCATTGGTGCTGTAATTGAAGCCAATAGCTGCCACTATTACTTCCCGGAGAAGCTCGTGTTCAAAGTTGTTAGCCAAAGCCAAGACTTTCGGACGAAACTTAAGGCTACACACTTGAGGCTGCACTGCTCGGTGGCATTGCGCCCTCTCCCGTTAACGAATAATTACACAGCCACCACTTTGAGGCACTGAAACGGCAATAAGTGATATCTTGTAAAACAGCCACATATTCTGAAATTTCACCCCTCGGAGTTTCTGACATTCGACGAGGTTCGATGTGATGTTTTTCCTCGGCAAATGAATGAAGCATATAAACTTAACCTTTGGCCCTTGCCCGCTGCAGCTCTTGGGCACGGCCCTCTTGATGGCGGGCATCATGGCGGTGACGGACAACAAGAACTCCAAGCCCCCCAACGGTCTGGAGCCCATCTTCGTGGCCCTGACGTTCTTCGCCGTGGGCATCAGCTTCGGCTACAACTTCGGATACGGCATCAACCCAGCGAGAGACTTCGGCCCTCGGGTCTTTACTGCTATAGCTGGCTACGGATCTGACGTTTGGACGTGAGTTGCTCGGCGTCCGTTGGTTCACAGTCAGGAAAGGGTCAAACAGGTCCAGACCAACGGGTAGCTTTAACTCCAAAGAAATAAGCAATCGTTTCATTAGTTTCCCTGACAACGCCTTGTGATTTTTATTTTGACTTGAAAATGAACGTTGCGAATGAGGAAATCGGCAGATAAGATCATGTCAATTATTCAATCGACATCATATTGCTAAGTCTTATAGGTCAGTTTTTCACCTGCATGTAACATCACCTTTTTGACAATATTATCACCCTCAGTCTGCTGATCATGACTTTACATAGGTGGGATAAATTTAACCAAATCGAAAAGAAGATGAACGCATAAAACATGACGCAAATATACTGTATATAACACGATATCGTTCCAGATTTCAGCAGTTTGAACTTCACAACGCATTCAGTACACGCAGCCGGCAAATTCAATTTGACTGAGTGAAAGTAGTCAGATTTCAATGTGCATGTGCACAAGTGAAGTACCTAACAGTATTTAGTCTGAATAAAAAGAACATATATTACAACGTGTAGTCGATATCACTAGGTCACATAGTGCGCCCTGCGTATACCAGGCAAGGTATGGGACGGAGGGGTACCCCCCTTACCTGTCCAGTCCCTATACACACTGTAGACTATTGTTACCGAACACATCCCCTTAGAAGTCTGTAAAGAATTCCTGAGATTCCGATCAGACAATGACCAACACAAAGGCAGGGGGGTTCTCTCCGTCCCATATCTTGCTTCAAATGGCCCTGCGCATGACGCTGAGCGGTATACTCCTGCCATTGACATTGCAACTGTGTTATATCCACGTACCGATTGTGCCTGTAAAACCTCCTTGCTCCAGCCACTTGAACATTCTTCTTCAATCTTGAACAGGCTGAACGGGATTCAGTGGTGGATCATCCCCACATTCGTGCCTTTCCTGGGGGCACCGGTTGGCGCCTGGGTCTACTACCTGGCGATCGGCATGCACTGCGAGTCGCCCCACCGAGGTCAGGGGGATCACGCGGAGCTGCTGGAAGCGCAGGCGCCGGACGCCGCTGAGAAGTAACTGTCATGGGAACTGCTCAGCTTACCCGTTGCATGGATCAACGATGAGACTAATTGGTCGATTTCTTTTAATGCTGCATGGTTTGCAACTCTGGTTATGACCCGTGTGTTTCAGCATGATTAACCACGGATGAAGTAAAGGGGGCTATGGGGTTTAAAGAACCATCACTTCCCGGTCGGCTTGGACGACCTCTTCCCCAAAAGTACTTTTGCTTTGTTTTGCTTTTGCTTGCATTTTACTCATCCACTGAGCACCAAGTGCGTCATGCCACATCACTCCCGGTCTCGTGTCACTCAAGGGCCCTACCGTTGGACACGAACAGGCGTGGTTCTAGAGCCATTTTTAACTTCTGCCACTTATTTTTAATTTTAGAACCGCGCCTGGACACGAGTCCGGTTGGACTTGCCTCGATTCCCTGTTAATCCCGCTGACCTCTGCACAAACTGACTGGGTGCCAACGATCTTATGCTACCTTTACCATCTTTTTCCCCTATGAGGCATGTGCAGAATCATTTTTGTTTTTTTATTTTTTAAACAAACGTTTTGCGTGGTGGCGAAAACAGAATTGCGTAGTTACCAATTTTTTTTATTAAATCACGAGCACATGTAGCATTGCGTACAAGGGTGGACTCAGAACCAAGTTTTTTTTGGGGGGGGGCAATTTCTTTTTCTTTTTTTTGATGGGGTAATTAGACATTCTGATCAATTATAAGCTTTTTGGTTCTTTCTGAGGGTTAAGGCTATATTGTGGGCTTTTTGCACGCTTTTTGAAAGGAAGGGAAATGAAATAGACCCAAAGATTCGTAAACTTTCGATATCAAATTTGCAGGAAATGTAACAAAGTGTTTTCATTTTGTACGGCAACTAAGGGTCATGGGTAATCTAAAAAAAAATCTAAATTTTCTCCGTATGCTTGAGCATAAATGGAGGTGTAAGGCAAATTTGTTAATATTAAAGTGCTTTTTTTCTTGTTATAGGTTTCCTTCTCATTATGAATGCCCTATCAATGTCAGAATTATAGAATACATGAACATTCATAAATAAATAAAATTCAAAAGAATGAAAAAATAAACTACGTAAAACATGCGTAATATATGAATAATATATGTACAGAATTCTGCATAAAATATGCAAATATACCATAGAATCAAAGCAAACACTGTACATGTACATGATAATCCATGGGGGGTTGTTTGTGTTAATTTCAAGTCAGTTGGGTACTTTTTTCTGGCGATTTTTGCGAAAATTGAAAAATGCATAAATATGTATACCTCACTAATTAATGTGATTAACCTACTAAACAAAATATCGTTTTGCTATCCGTATGGATTATTATTAAGATTAATTTCCCTACAAAAATTCGCGGCAAGGGGGCCTTCCATCTCCGAGATCTTGAGTGTCAAGTTGGCCACTCCCATGAAAACATACTCCTGATAAGCCCCAAATGGTGGAATTGTGACATCAAGGCTGACCAAGGGTTACCATCTCTCCAGCTAATATACAGGTTTGCTGTACTAACAATAAAAAGTTCTTGTGTATCACTTGTAGAAACCTAGTTAATAAAAACAGTTGAAAAAGTTTTGTTTTTGGAAGCAATGCCTAGTGTAGATGTGCCATTGTAGTTCAAGCTTTTTAGTTTAGCATGAATTCGCTGCGTATGAGGATAATCTGGATTTGCTTCGTTTTTCTAACTTCCATGTTTCCTTTCGTAATTTGCATTACAAAGTGTCTCGTTTTTTCGTAGTGATAGTACGTGTTTGTGATGACAGCGAGTTTATGCCTTGTTACTTTCGAACGTTTGTATCATAAAAACGTTATAAAGAACTCGAAGCTACGAGAAAACAAATGAGATTCAGAAATGGGGCTGTTTCCTTGGTTTTTTTTTCTTCATAGATCCATGTAATCCACAGCGCGCATGGCAAGAGAAAGCTTCGAGCTCCGATGGCACGGAAGAATTCCGAGAAAACAAAAACGGACAGACTACGGAGACTACCGATTGAAGATATTGTAGCGCCCTCTCTTGGCACACCAGGAACATCATCTAGTCAGAAGATCAAACCAGGACCTTTTTTGATTAATTAAGTACCACTGTCATTCCCTTTCACTAAAATGTCATTTGAACGTAGCTTGGTAGTCATTACCACCATTGTAGTCGACATCTCTTCCGGGCCGGTTCGTACTTGGCGCAAAAGCGAACACAAGCGTCAATTTGTGACGTCAAATCAAATAGTAGCGCTGCGAATCTGCAAAAGTTTGGCACATCTCAACTCGAGCGAACCTTTGCCGCAAACTTTAGTGACCTCAAATTCTTAGAAGTGCGAACCGGCCCTAAGGCCTTCGCAAGACCCTACAAGACCAGCACAAGTCCTCAAGTTTTAATTCAAGTCATGAGCTATTCAAATGAACTGCAACAAAAGCATTCTGTCGTCACTGTTAATCCGGTTACTATATAGTGAATGTCTAGTGTGACTGGTCTTGTGAGTGGTCTTATGTCTGGTCTTGTGGTGGTCTGGACTACAACACCATTGGTCATTGAAAGATTTAAAGACTCCCTTTCATGCAAAGCAGTTATGTCTCCCGGTTGTTTCAGCTTTATTTGAGTCCTGCAACAGCTGACTAAAATCCAAAAGCACTTCAGTTTGTGACAAAATGTTGGACCGCGAAACGGTCTGTCACCGGCAAACACATCGTTGACGTCGGCATTGTGCAACAACAGTGTGGTGTTGTGTGACATCTACGTCGGTGGGGACAAACAAGCCATCGAACGAAATTGTCATGGATACCGGAGCCGTGTGGATATCGGTTGACAATAACAGGCCGCGGTAATACCGCCTGACGCCTCATCGCCGGCCGCGGGCCGAAGTGACGCGCACTGGTCTCCTGCACAAGCCAGCTTATTAGGATGATTATTTCCGGATTCCATCACAGGAAGCTTAATGAAGGATCGAGTTTAAATGCAGAGCTAACTGTTTACAGCTTCAGAGCGCCTGCCCGGCCGGTCGGGCAGCGCGATTTTTTTTCCTGGGAAGGTTAGGGGTAATCATAATAAAATGGGCGTGTCTTAACTGTTGCGCATGCGTTTTTCGTCTAGGAAGGTTGGGGGGCTATTATCATAAATGGGGTACTCAAACTTTTTAAGTATAAGACACAACCAAATTGATTTTCTGGCTGACTTGCATGGTAGCTCTGTTACAAGAGCATTATAGCTAGAACCAACAAGCCAAGGGTTTGAGTCTACATGTAAGGATTTTTTTCTTGGTGGGGAATTAGTTGCTGTATAAAAGGAAAGTAAAGACCGGCATTCACCTGAGCACTGAAGTTTCTAAGCGTCCACTAAATTGATCGAGTTTGCAGTCAACCACGCCCATATACAGGTATGATAATTACCCCTAACCTTCCTAGGAAAAACAATTCCGCGGCCGGGCCACTGAGTGATTGTGTCGGAATACAAGTATGTGCCTACAGGCTTCACGTTTCCGACAACAGCGTCGCGAGTGGGGGCCGTGGTTTGAAGAAACCATGACCTCCATTGAAGAATGAGATGTTCAGAACTCAGCAGAGGCTAAGTCATCTTTTAGTGCCGCAGCGTCCATGTTCTCTGCGAGTCACCCCTTTGAAATCTTGAGCTGAATGAAAACTGCAGTAGCCGCGGTTCGCTTTCAGTGCCCTCTCCAATAGTGTGTGCACTCCAGATCCCCCCCCGGGCCCTGTAAGTTTAACCTTCGTGATCGGACATCATTCTGGCTGACTCTTGCTTGCGGGATGTCTGGGATGTGCCAATTTTCATAACTATCTCGTGGGTTTGCCTTGAAGGCGTAATTGTTACTGTAGTTGCAAGTAAATGGACAGATGGTTGGGTTGTTTGTTTTAATCCTGTTTGGGCTAGGGAAGTTGAGACCGCATGCACCTCCCTTTTTTCCTGGTCACTTGTATACACTCCAAATGGGCGTGAACGTGTTGTCGTCCCAGTAGAAAAGTAAGTGTTACGCCGCTTTTACGTACAAGCACCCTATTGGTAGGGTGCGTATCCGCATCCGTTTAGCATCCGTTTGAATCCTGTTGTTTCAATTAACACTCTCCGCCTTCCCACGGACACGATCAAGTTTAGCGCGCGTCCTGGTCTGCGTGCGATAGTGGCAGAGGGTGTTCAGTGAAATCTTTCAGGAGTGAAACGAGGGAGGTAATAGGACGCACGGACAGAACAGACCAAACGACGCACATGGAAAGGCCGCCTTATTACGCACACGGACACGGAAGCGTACAAAGTACTCGTGTATGGAAAGGCGCCTTTACGTAAGCTACACCTCAGAAACATCCCGAACGAACATGCATGGTCATTGGAAGACAACCAGGGAAAGGCAACACATTTTGAGAATGGCGTGTCGTGATAGTTGTGATCCTTTTTTCTCAAACCATATTCTTGTCCTGGCTGTGCCCCCCCCAAAAAAATGGTTTAGTGCATGCACCCCGGGACTTTTTCCCTGGCGAGATTCGCCGGAATTCCAGCTACACGAAACGGAAAGTGTTGGATTTCGTCGGTCTTCCGTTCGTGTCGTCCGTCATTATGCGGTCGGGCTCCCCTGACGCTAGCCCCGGGTAATCCACACCACCCGACACGCTGCCCCGTAATATGTCCCCGGAGATCGGGTGAACTTTTTGTTAGATTTCGGTTCCCCGACTTCCCTTAGTTACGGAATGAACAAACAAGCCGGAGTTGCATGCTGATACGGGTGTCCAGATGCCAAGTATGAACGCCTTAAAAGACGGGCGCTCCAATAAAATATACCATATCGCCACTTATGGAGGTTGCGTCAAGGTTTCATGATCGAACAGAGAAACAAATAACTATCACAATTTGCACATTTTCGGCACCAAATTCCACCTATTTTAACAGACGAAAATCAATGTTGTGCCAAAAGAAGTTTGCTCAGTTTTTGCCGTAGTGAGATACTCTGCCATGCTTAAAACATTCCTCCAGGCTTAAAATGCACTAAAAGTAATACCCTGAGAAAGATGTGCTCAAAATCTGCGTGGGCGAGCGGTTTATTTATACGGACGCCACCTAGCTTGAGTTAACGCCGCATTTCGCGGCATACGGTATTAATTTTAATGATTAACAAAAGCGCTCAGGTGAGTACTGCTTCAGTGGTCGAAGGCCCACTTAATTGCTTTCACCTGGAAATTCGTGATACCAAAAGAACGCCTACTGCTGAATTATCTCCATTATGTTCGGTCACGTCGGTCACACTAAGTCTTCGCTGGTGGACACATTTCCACGAAACCATTTACAGTGCGAGAAGCAGAGTTAATTTCCTGACCGCGTCTGCCCACGTGACCTCTCTCATGTGAACGGTATTTGTTCTGATCTAACGGGCATGATAAAGACAATGCATTACCCTCCTTCGCAGACAGGCCGCTTTGGGCTATATGGAGGGGAGTGTATTATGGTGATTGGTTTAGAGACATTGAATCGTACTCTGGCGGAAGAAGTCCATAGTTTCCATGCCAACGATAAGAGACATAGAGAGCATCACCTATCACTCCACAACGACAATGCCCATTACGACTAACGCAAACATGGACGCAGATAGTTGGAAAGGTTCGATCCTGTTCAGGTTTGCTGACTGTCTGCGTCGAATCGCCAGAGTAGGTCCACGTAAACACGCACGCCAGCACGACGAGCGTACTACGATTTCCGTCTCGCTTAGTACGATCAAGCATTTTGCCAATTTTCTCTTTATCACAGGCAATGAATTCATCAACAAAATAGCTGACCATACTCGCAATTCACGTGCGTACCGGTTGTGCTTGAAAAGGTGAAATAACAACCTAAAAAGCCATTTCACGCACACACACAAAATCGGAATTTCGGAGGCCATTTTGTTTAAATATTTGGTGGAATAACGTCACGCATCGCCTCCCGTGACTGTCTGCGCTAAACCATTCTCATCTTGCGGTAAAGGTATAGAAAATCACGCACCAATTGCCTCTGAGGATTCAACTTGGACGAAAAAAATACGTTACGTATTGTCACTGCTCATGCTATGCTAAGACTAACATTACACTGGTGTTACTGCGATACTTAACTTGGGGGGGGGTTGGAAACCGTCAGGCCGGGAATAACTTATTATTGATCTGTTTTTATGAACACATGACTACAACGACTGCTGCTTGAAAGCATAATCAGGCACCAATCTACATGTATTCCTCAATTTAACAAACGTAGGCATATCTGAAATGTAGGGATGTGCGGTTGACGTAGTACCAGGATGCATGGAAGAGCTGGTATAGCTGTCTGGGCGTGCTGCTTGACACCCTGGAAACGAGGTTGGGCTAATTCGGCAACCAGACTTCGGTGCCATTATAATACAGCGCTCACTCGCTCACGTTAAATGCTCATATAGTGAACTTTGGTAACCAGAATTAGAAGTCATTACCGGCCGGTGGTCCAACGCTCAGTGGACAGGTGGTACGCGCGCGTTACATGCCTCTTCGACCAATATGACGTCTAATTTGCCAAAAGGACGCTAGCGTTAAGCTTAAGAACGCAGGTGTGTGTGTGTGGTAACACCGCAGTTACGGGATCTCCTCTGATTAAGGCGCCTTTCGATATGCACGTCAACACTTGCGCTAACCGTTTTGTATCCGTCAAAATCGGAGCGATTTAATGGGTCTATTTTTGTGTCTGTAAAATTGAAACGCACGGACGCATAGTGTACTCAACGCACCAAAAACACCGTACATAATGGAAAGGCGTCTTTAGTCTACATAAGTGTGACGTCACTTGAAGAAGAAAGTGTAGTGCAGAAGATTGGAGTACGCGCACGTGTTGGTTCACGAGCTGTCAATTGGGTGTGGTAACCAGAGTGTGCGCCTGTTTCAATGTTACGAAGGGCGCAAGTAAGTGTATGCATGCATGTGCCATAAGAATCGTGATCAGTTATACCACTGCATTAATTGTGTCTCCACGGATCAGTCTACGACACTGCGTGTGTGTAACAGTGGCCCCGACAATGCTATCTGAGGACTTCAAGAAAAGAAAGGTTTCCGGTTAGAAAGGTCATGGTTTGCTGCAACCTTATTTCTAGGTACTCTCCTACGTCTCTGGGATATCCACCTCCCTCATGCTCACGAATCAAAAGTGCTCGCAGTGCAGGAAAGATCGCCGTTATTGTCTCAACACTAATACGCTCGCTGTGGTATCGCAGTGGTCTGATATCCTACCTGGCCATCCGAGAAGAGATTTGTGTCTGTCTTAGGCCATGATCTCCCTGGTGATCTCCAGGATGCCATTGAAATCCCGCCCCGTCCCCTCGCACGTGTAACCCGTCAAGAATGCCTTGTCCCCGCTGAGTAACTGAATCACCGGCTCGGATATTGTAACAAGTTTAAAGGCTTCCACAACTCAGTGTGCGGCTAAAACCAAACAACGTGAGCTACGTCCCCTGACATGTCGCATGTTTCACCCAAAGTATATTACAGCAGTGGAGTTTGTTTCATTGTAAGCCTAACTTAGAAAACGCCCTTGGAAACGGTAAATGAAGCCATCGTGACGTGACATTAATGAATGAATGAGTAGTCTGCTTTGTTATGCCATCAACAGGTTCCTACTGCAACCTACCTCGCTGCCAAGGCAAATTTGACTCCATGATTTTGATGTCTTCCAAGAAAAAATATGTGCAGCCAAGATCTAACTAACCCTAAGTTCACTCTTTGGAAAGGTCACTTTATGATATTTTGTTGGAAGAAATCAAGTGTAAATAGGCCTATTCAAGCCCAATTGACATTAATTTTGACAAGCTACCTTGCAGATGTTCATCCAATCGTATCATCAAAGAAACAACATTCCTTGGACAGGCTTACATAACTTTTACATATTGTTGTATAGTTAGGTTCCTATTCAACGCACTGTATCCTCCGCGCGGTGATAAGTGGATGAGCAGCGGACGATTGCCACTCAGACTCAATGGTCGGATTATCATTTCTGGCTCGACAAGGCTCGGTGTTTTGCCAAGCGTTAATCGCGCGCCACCTTCGAGAAAAACACGGATAACCGGGCAAATCGCCTGAACCCGGGCTATATGACGTGATTCTTTCGACATGTTTTTCAATTTTATGTGCCCGTAATAAAACGAATCACCCTGGGGGTACTTTTTGGCGAAAACCCCAGCTCGCCAGCAAGGTCTGTCTACTTTGATTGAAGTGATTACATCTCCTCTGTCCGACCGATTGCATCCAGGTTCGTGGCTTCGCGCTCCCCTCGTTCGGGCTTCTTTGATTACATTTTCCCGGCACGGCTGGCCTAATTTCCCCGGCACAGACACCCGCATTTTCTGAATGAGATTCAATCTAGAATTTCACCGAGCAAATCATAATTATCCGAAATTAAACTCGCTTCCAATATTCTGTTACAGGGCTCAACTCACGAGGAATATTTTTCTCATTTTTTGGAAGGGGGGGAGCGGCAAGCCTTCTCGTTTTCCTTTCATATTTTGTTTCGCGATACACCCAAGTAGGTCTCGCTTCGTCACTCAAACTTTAACATGTTCCATCTGTGGTAATTCCAATTTCTCCCGTCTTTGATAATCGCATCACTGTCCAGCTCGCAATGCCTTGTCTCCTTCGGTCTGTTTGCATTTTTTGCGTCATTTTGACAAACTTAAGGGACATATCCGTCACTCGCAGAACGAGTACAGGCCTAGGGCAAATTCTAACAATTGTCATGCAGATATTAAAGCACGGCACGAGGTGTATGTCTATGTTTTTGTTTGTTAAGTTTTCTTTACTCAATGCGAGGAAGTAGTCATAGACTTTAGGCTTGTCATTTCTGGAAATGTAGAGCGTTACATTTAATAGCGTTTCCATGGGCGTAGTTTTAATTGAGAAGAGCTAGTAAAGGCATGCCGCGCAGTTCCCGCCTTCAATGTGCGTAAAATGTTTTACATCTCGCTGCATGTCATGTTTCGGCACTGTGTGCGTTTGCCTTGGTAAATGGGCCCTAATCCGCGTTGGAATAGCGGCTCAGGGGCACGGTTTTCAATGGAAGCGGAATAGTTGGTCGCTGGCTGCGCGTTACGCGGTGCACGTCTATTGGCTCTATCCACTTGGAGCAGAAGCACCCCCTCATCGGTTGAAAAGAGTCATGTTTGTGGGGAGTGCATCTCATAGTCGTTCGTGACCCAGCGAAGTGGAGTTCCCACCAAAGGCGCCTCCGCTGCTGCATGGGAAAATCGTGCCCTCCTTTCGCCAATGCAGACTTGAACAAACGTATACAAACAGTACGTATAACAGAGTTCTGTCCTGACGGTGATTGAAAGTAACTGATTTGTCCATCCAGAGCATTATGAGCTCATCGGAATCATATTTCAATATCATCCTCCTGTAGAGACAATCAGGAGACGTCGTCACATTTCTGAACCCTGGAAAGACTGACCATTCCACCACGGTCTGACAGCTGCTCAACAAGACACCAGTTTGGTCATTTTTACCAAGATTTGGTCGGATTCGGTTCCCATGCATTCTTATGCCCAGCAAACATTCAATCGGTATGGGTTGCTCAAAACAGATAAAACTTTAACGATTGTTCTTGACAATTTGAAAAAAAGCAGATCCTCGTTCTGAATAGAGACTCAGAAGGAGTGGCATCCCACGTGCTGAAATAATAGACTATCCCGCAACGCCGTAATGGCTCAGAAAGCGCGATCTGATGGCAAATCTGATGATAGAACAATCTAGCAAATGGTTGCATTAAAGTGGCGACCGTGCTAATCGCTGGCATTCGTGCCTTGCCCCGAGCGTGTGGTACGTATCACGCACGCGGCCTACAAAAACAAATAGTGCGACACTTTCCTTCGATAAAAGTGGCTCTGAGCGCAAGCCGTAAAGTCCCAGTCGGTATGCAGCCCTCAAAGGAATCAAAGCGACTCGCAGAGCGTGCCCGAGGTACCTATTGATAACTCCGTCAATTTGTGCAGATGAAGATAAAAGCTGAAGATAATGTAATGATCACGGGTCAGATTTCTTGACGGAGCAGTTAAGCGGGGAAAGTGAACTGTCTAATAGCTTGCCTTGTGGAAAGGCGCCGAATGAGTTTCTTCATGGCGGGTGCATTCATTGGTAATATTATTAGACCACATTCATTTCTCTTGACTTCAGATATTAAGTTTTATAACACAAAAACAGTTATGGCAGATTTTTTTCGAAAGATTAGAGTTAAACACTGTGTAGAAATGAATATTTGCAAGTCTTTAAAGAAAGGAAATTTGAAATGCTTGAAGTTCGTTTGCATAGCACTACAACAAGCTGCGACAGCAACAGACAGTGGTGTCAACATGCAGATGTTTGAGGCTGCTAACCCCTTGCATGTGGGGTAGTCATCAATTACTGTGCTATATACTGTCTGTTTTCTACACTATATGTTCCACATTCGCAAAGATCAGTGGTAGACGCTCCGATCTTATGGTGTTGGGTCAACACCTGAGCGAGGTTGGTTAAAGTTCATCCAGGCATTACGTGGCAGGTCTCAGGGGTGTGCCAGAGCCTTGTGGCTGAAAAAGACCATCCCTGGGACCAGGAATCGAGGATTCAATCAAGTTGTGCAGGACTGGTGGATAGAATTCTTCTGGCATCAGTGGGGACATGTTACCGCTTCAGTCGTTGGTCAGCAACGTCAACCAGGTGATTCCAGTTGACTCATCTTCTGTGCTGTTTCAGGTCAGCTTCTAGATTACGAAGCTTCGACGAAGCTCTGCTATAGCGCTAGTGGGACACCAGTCAAGTTTGGTAGGCATTCAACAGGTGTGGATAGAATGGCTCTACTAATCAGCCTCATGGCAGTGTTGAGCAGGACATCTATGGTTGCTGTGACTTCAGTCAGGTGCTACGTACACGTACTCAGCAGAGGAATAACCCAGAATAAAAAGTAAAACTTAGCATCCCATCAGTAGTCTTTCTCTGTAACTTGCTTGATGTGAGGGCTAAACTTATGTCAGGCTTCGGTTCGTGTTGCACCCAGGTACTTGCGTGGTCATGCTTGACTTTGGTGCAAATGAGTTCGATATTTAGCGTCGGTTTGCAAGATTGAGAGAAAATTGTCTTGAATAGGCTTAGCTTCAGAGAAATTTGCGGATATAATGGATCAGAAAAGAAAGGTTGTTCGAAAGTGTCTTTTATATCACTTTGGGAGACATACAAGCGTAACTAATGGCTGTGTCATCGGCATAACCAGCTGGCATATCGGCAGTAACACTGGAAGGACTGACCTTTGGGGGAATTCCCTCTGGAGTCTTCTTTAGCTTCTGCTTTTGACTCAGTACTGCAGCAGTCTCCCCAATCTCAGGCGCGTGATGGATAGCGAGCATTACTACATCTACCAT
This sequence comes from Acanthaster planci, assembly GCF_001949145.1. Next base: position 88,465 of record NW_019091650.1, read on the forward strand.
TGAATTTCTGGAGTAATTGTACTGTCCTGGATGAGCTGCTTGACGAATCTTATAAACTTAAAATCAGGTAGTATCTTTAGTAGCTTGAGGTTGATTCCTCGATACCATACGGTATCACAGGCCGCAGAAAGGTCAGTTTAGGCTGTTATGAATTTCTGTTTCCTTTGGGAGGCACAATGTTTTACATGAAGTAGGTCACTTGATCAGTTGCTGATGTGTGTGGAAGCTTTTTTTCCTACGATGTATATGATCCTATGGAAGATGACCCTTTCAAGCCGCAACTCAAGAGTCAAGAGTGAAATCAAGTGATAGCTTTTAGGTTCATCTGGTGGCTCCTTTGGTTTGAGCATAGACCGAACTTTAGTTTGCTTGCTTCCATCTAAATGGTACAAACATAGTATTAAAGCAATTAGAGAGAAAAAGTTGGACCCATACTAGTGACTCGTGGCTCTTGTTCCTCAGGGTCTCTGCTTGGATGCCGTCATTTCAAGGATCCTTATTCTTTTTGAGGGATCCAAGTGCTTCAGTGATCTCTGTTTGATCTGGTTTATGCTTTGACTGATGTCTCCCATGAGCTTAAGATTGCCTTCTTCATACTCTTCATTACATTTAAGAAAAACGACTTTTGCTTAGGAAGACAAAACAATTCATATCTGAATACTCAGAGACTATACTGGTGCCTCTCGACACCGAATGGGACCACACGATCCTCAATTATCACTCACGTGACGGAAACGCGGTACAGAATGGACTGTTTATGTCTGAGAAGTAATACAGCCTTCAACAAGAAAAACTGAAAAAAAAACAGCTTTCGAAATCTAAAAATGACGGGCCTGCCCAGTTAGAAGCAGGTGTGCAACTTATCCATGAAATATGGAAGGGCTGCGTAGCACCGTGATCAGAATATTGACAAGAATATAATATAAGTTAGTTCTCTGGAACATATAATTGCCGAGCTTTCGGTAACTGAGTACCTTGCAATTTGCCCTGAAGAAGGTACTCAATTACCGAAAGCTCGGCAATTACATATTCCAGAGCACTGATTTTATATTATATTCTTATCAATATGCAATATCCATGCCTGCTACTCCTGGCCTTGTTAAAACAAGATATTGTTAATTTGAAACGAATGGTCAATACCTGAGAGAGATCGACGAATGGTAAAAAAGTCCCCCTCCTGTTTTACCCACCGGGTGCCATATAGACTTAACTTATGGCAAGAGAGGGCATTTGGCTTGTGGTTAGTGTTTGTGACTTCCAGTCACAGTGTCAGGGGTTCAGATCCAGCAACTGGTAACACGTCTGCACCTTAGGCAACTTAGGTACATGTACTTCAACTCGTCGCTCTCCACTGCATGCACATAAACAGACACCTTTGCGGCCTGAGGAAGGAGACTATATGTACGTTGCTATCCCATAATGAATTTAGTGTCGCTGCCTGATGAACACGGAACCGAAAGACCTTTGCACTGAGCACGCCACACTTTGTTTACGTGGTTGCTCTCCTGTAATGCTTCGTGGACCGTGGGCCCCCACAGGCTCCACAGGAAAGTGCATACATATACTGTACATGTAATAAGAAAAGTCCGTCGTCATCAGTACGTAGGCCGACTGCAAAACGCTTTGAGATCGTTGGAACGCTGAAAGCATAAAAATGGGTAGCAGTGGGTCCTATCCATGAACAGAGGAATCTTATAAACCAAGAGACTGCTTGGGTACTCCCTTCTCCCTGTCGCACACCTTCAAAGTTAAAGGGTAGCTGCAATCAAGTTGTTTTAATTCAGTCCTACAAAATGCACATTTGTGTCTCAGTTGACCTGATTTAAACATTTATTTCGCTATTTCAAAAGGTACTTTACTGATGCTGCTTTTTTACTCATATGCTAATGAGTATTCCATATTCATGAGCAGAACTGTGATGTCGCCTCGGGAAGAAAGCCTAAATAATTTATTACATATATGGTTTTGTCCTGCATTTTTGTAAATCTTGCTGGGGTACTCATCTTTTCTGATTCACTGTAGTCTATGCGCATAGGAATAAGTAAGCAACCCCTTCCTCAGAAATGTTTTTAGGAAGTAAATCCTGGGTTTACAATTTTAACAGAAAAATCTGTGCACAATGTCTTCCCTGGATGACATCACGGCAACAGCGCCCTCAGTTGTCCAGGGAAGCATGCATACTTTTAGTGTGCTTAAGGTGAAGTGCACTCTTCAGTACATGTAACCAAATAGAAGACAAGATTTTTCATTTATAATAACAGTTCAAGTTGTAGAAAAATTGTGCCCAAGAAAATGTTCATGGCGGCTACACTTTAAATTTCCGACTAGTGCGGTATTTTTCCCACCTACGCGACGTGAGTATGCCCTCGTGTCGTTTATTGTACAACATGTATTGGTATGTGGCCTTCACAGCAACTAGGTACATTTGATTTGCCACCCGCGTGCTGTATAGGTGTTCTTATTTGTGCTAACTACTGTAATTCACACGTCGTTACGATTAGTTTCTGATATTCATTTCGTAGTAATACCGCACAGGGAGCTGCCATTTCGTCCTCGGAGTGCAGCTGGCCAACTGTTGCGGGAACATGACGCACACAATGGTCATTTACTGCAGTGTTTCCGCTTGATTACAGTTCATTGCAACAATTCACAGCCAGCAAGGTACACAAATTTGGCATGGATCCAACGTTGTTGTTTCATTAGACATATGCTGATTGCATCCACTCGAATATCACCGTTTCCTGATTGCTAAAAAATTTTTATAACTGGAACTTGAGCAAATCGTGCTCTTAAAACAGAAAAACTGAATCATCGCAAAATCATCTGCACAGCCTTTGCTGTTTTGGCAAATTGTTTATATATTCCGAGCTATAGTTAGGTGAGTGCATCATAATGCTTCCATTTCTGACTTGTAACATTTTCGTTTATTACCTGAGAAGCGGGTGGAACATTTATGCTTGAACTTTCTTACACCTTACCCCCTGCTCATTTCCCCGCAGACACTCTGACATTTTTATGCAAGAAATAGTATACCTGACCTTTACAGCCATCCAGATTCCGCATGAAGGGAGCCAAACAGGGATTTTGTTTTTACCTGGTGCACCTCGTCTTCCAGATGCGACCAGCGGTAGCATTAAAGCTGGGGCTTTTATTGGCCAGGTACCTGGCGTGTACGCCGCTTGGATTGGTCACGCTTATTTGTTTACCACGGGATTGGAAAGACAGCTAATGACGCGCATCAAGGTTGATCCGGCATTTTCGATGCGTGGTACAAAGCAACTCGTGCACGTGCAATAGATGCTTGTCGCACGAACTGATGCAAAGGTTTGATCTACCGCATCGGCGTGATCTGAAAGCAGCGTAGCCTGAACCACACAGGCGATAAATTCGATAGCCAGTTTCTGTTAGGCATTGGCGTTGTATTGGGACCTAGAGTTTATACCGCGGGACAGCTATTCCCATGTCTACTTAAGTTGCTGTGGTTGTGAGACCCGGCAGTGGATGGACTCCCGTCCGTAGTCTTTGTTCGAGTTGTGTTGGAAGCAAGCTAGAGCCTGCAGGACTCATTTTTCAAGGTAAGTGAAAAACTGAACGATGGTGATCACTGTTCGACGTGATGGATATCATTTGATATCAAGTGGCTCGAATTACTCTCGAAAAATTTCGTCTAGAAGTCTAAAAGACTTACAGTCGGTCGAAGCATGGAGGAATAAAACACATTGGAGTCTAATGTAGCGTCAGCCTGTAATAGCTTAAGGTGTGATGTTAATGTTAAGGGTATGCGCGTACTGAACCATGTTTTAAGTCCAATATCGACACCAGGCTGGAAACACTGTCTACAATAATATCAGTATACAGACAACAATATTTTACCAAAGAGTAACCAAAAAAGCTGCCCGAAATTATCGGCAGTGAAATTAGCGGGAAAGCGTACCAAACTTCTAGCCTATTCTTGTACGGCGAAGAACGCCGCTTCTTGCTACGATCAGGCTCCGTACGGGTATCGAAAAGCGCCTGGGAGTGGTGGAAATATTAAAGTATGCATCGAGACAGCGTAGGCAGCGATCGGCCAGGCTTGTAACAATGATAACTTACAGGTTAGTCTTGACACATAGCCACTAGTACATGCAGAATTTGTGTTGGCATAATGCATTCGTTAATACCTTGGTAACTCAATGCATAAAACGAATAACATACCCTTTTCAATCCCCGTCTACTTTCTTTACTGGTATACGGTCTTTTGCCTAAAGCAAGATGCCACTCTCGGGCGTGCCCTGCCATATGTAGCCTTCAACTTTCACCATTTGCCATTCCCCATTCGTGACGCTGCCAATTAAAACGACTTGTGAGGCTGTCAGTTTGCGCCGTAAACTGGTCTTCAGAATGTTATTCTCAAGCTACGGTCTTGTCCACTGACACGGAGCCCTGACTGGATTCCTTGGTTGCGGCTGGCACTGTCCCCTGCGCCCAACGGGCCGCTGGTTGCCGGCAACCAGTTTTCACAGATTCTTGTTCCTCCTGGCGAGAAGCTATTTATTTGATCATCAGTTTGATTCAGACTTTTTCACGTGAACTAAAAACCAAGAACGGTGTAACGTCAATTCGCTCGAAAGACAAGAGTTACTAGCATTCGCTGCTGTGAATACATTGGCTGGATAGGTGCTTTGTAAAAACCAACCCCTATTATTCACGCGTCTTTGCGTGAATTGTAAACAAGTAACCGTTTAAAAGTAAACAGCTTTTGGGGGAAATAAACGTGTTTTGGTGTTCATAGAGTGCTATCGTTACCATGATACCTGATACCTGATAAAAGCGTTTTGTGCCTTGTTATTAACGTCCAAATGTGTCTTTGTATCTATATTTATTAACATATTAAACACGTTTTTATTTAAAAACTAAACACCACAGCGTGTTTAGCTTTGGATTAATGGCACCACAATGCGTTCATAAAGTGTTACCCGGAGGGCGCTTAAAAGGCGTTAAAACAATAACACTTGTTTTACAGTGCGTAATTATGCATCATTAGGCATAACATTTACGATGTAGCGCAAGTATCCAAAAATGTACCAATCGTCCTCTTCCGTTCATGACAGGAAGTGCTGGGTAACAGTGTTGACGTAAGTAGATAACTTTTTGCCTAATGGTTTTATGCCGTCAAGAAAAAAAGCCGAGTTGAGTTAAGAGCACGCACACCACGGCAGCAAAATGACATCTGATAGATTGGATAACGAATCCCACCGGTGAGAAAGAAATCTTTTTAATTGAGGATTATCCCCTAAACCAACAAACCTCAGGGAGGTTTTTATTGGTCTTACAAATTGCCCCTGTCCGTCTCTCGCTGGCTCTGTCGCGTCTCGCTCAGGATATCGATACGCCGGTCGAGTCAGTTACCCGCTTGTGTCAGGAACGCTCTTCGTTGTTGACCCGTTGCTTCTCAAGAGCCGTAGCCGGGATGAATATTGATTTCAATAACCTAATACTTGTCCCATAAACAAGCGCGACCTCCGATCCGCGGATTGAGGCGAGGTGAAACGACCACACATTCCTCCACGCCAGATGGCAATGACAGAAATGTGACAGAAGTTGAACAAATAGAAAAATGAAAACGAGACGAAGCCAAAGTCTTAAAGCCAAGGAACTGGTTATTACCGTGAAGTACGTGTACAGATTTGGCTTCTTGTTCATGATGATATCTCCGGTAGAAAACAAAATGATTATTCGAACCAATTGCCAACATTGGATTACAAAAATACATCCTTAATATTTCAGTGTGTATAGCCCGAGGACATGTGCATTAAATGGCATAATGCTTAGTTTTGAAGGATTATATAAGATTGTTGATAAGAGACGTATGGTGCCTGCCTATTTAGGCAGGTTTCTTGTTGTCAACATGCATTCATTGCAAAGAAGAATTAAGAATTATCTTGATACTATTCACTGAACGATCTTGCTGTGCGCATTAGTCTTCCGTGTGAAAAAATTGGAAAAGTGTTTGTGCATGATTAGTATTTAATGCTATGTATTCCACGCTTTTATGTTCGGACAATCACCATTGTAACTGAGTAAGAAACTAACCAATAACGGCTTCAATTTTGTGGACAGAAAACAAACAGTGAAAAACACTCAACATGATAGATGATAGTTACTGTTTAAAGATGCTTTGTTTCCAACCTTAGCATACTTCTTGCATCTCACCACTTGGGCGAAAAATAATCTGCAGCCTTCCTCTCGGTAGACAAGTCAAGTTTTCTCTGTATTAAAGCATGACACGTCACATGTTAGAGTCTCACGAGTCTCCAGCCCAATATTTTCTCATAGTGTATGTTAGACAGAAATGTAGGAAGAATTTGAAGTGATCTGAATGGCAGTGTATAATAGTTGAAATAAATTTTCCTCCGACAGTTTTTTCCTTCAACTTTATACTCTCTTCAATGTGCAGGAACTAATTGGTACCCCTATTAGGCTCAATGCGTTGAGCATTGGAAGTAATCCTTTTTTAATATTTGAAAATATCCATTCTTTCCTGATGGCGCTGTTGCTGTGATGTCATTCAGAGAAGACTTGGTTTATTGCATAGGTTTTCTGTTCAAGTTCAAGTGAACCCGGAATTGAGTCACGTAAAGCATTTATGAGAAAAAGTTAAGAACTTGATTTTTAATATATATTTACACAACAATTAATAACGAAAGGAGAGAAAATGTTGTCCAGCTAAGCTTGAAAACATGCATTATTATGCACAAACTAATGTAAAATTCTTACATCACAGTTTGGTTTATGAATATGGAAATACTCATTTGCATAAAACCAAAAGGGCAGCAAAACCCTTCGTAACAGCGAAAAAAATTAAAATGAGGTTAAATGAGACACAAAGATGCAATTTCTTTGTTTGTATTCAAAAACTTTTCATTGCAGCTATACCCTTTTTACGGCGTCAAATGATGCCAATTTGACTGTCGTTTTGCTTTAGCATTGGAAAACTGAAACGCTCTAAGGCAGTTTAAGAACAAAATGTACCATCTGAAACATTTACAATTTAGAAAGATGTATGTGACTAAATATAGACCTGTCAAGATGAAGTTAACCATTTAACTTGCGGTGACGAATTCGGCATGCCAGACGTTTTGTCTGGCAACAATTAATGTGTTCTAAGTATTGTGTTAGTTTGATTTCACTGTATATAATAATGGCCCGGGGAAAGGCTACGGCAGACCGCGCTGTGTGCGTAGTTCTTTAATCATAGTCGATAGCGGTACTCTTTGAAACTTCTGGCAACCAATAAAATCTGACACCGATCTCAGGATTCTGAAATGACACTTTGATTATGTTCATTAAGTATAATTTTACAAACCAACCATCACATTCTGAAATCTGAACTTTTAGATCTACCTCACTTAATGGATATCGAAATTACCTGCACTCCATAATTTAATTCAGCTTACTTATTGGTTGTTTTGGTCTCTTATTTATATTGATGACTGCCAAACTGTAATGTATTTTTGTAAATACAATTTGCAAAAGGCAGCTGTTATGCGTACGAGTTTTGAAGGAACTGAGTTGGCGAGTAACGGGTGTTGAGGTATATAGTAACACGTGATTCATTCATTCATTGCTGGTTTACTATTAAAATCTCAATAGCACCCAAAGGCTGAATTGCTAAGATTTTTTACAAATAGAAATTTTACAAATACATGAAATGTAATATCAACACAGAACTAAACAAAACAGACAGAAAAAGAATTTAAAGAGATAAACCTAACACCATGTACATATATACTAAAAATTAATGAATAAATAAATAGGGTAGAGACAGACGGATAAAATGTTCAGTATGTTACAGGATAATTATAATATCAGTCGAAGTAGATCTGTTAGTTGAAGCGATTATTTCGGCCTTACGTGTAATGTTTCATTGGTTTTTGCCATGTGTATGTCTTCGAAGTATACATTTTATTTACAAGCAGTACCGTATAACGAAAACACCGCCGCTGTGCGGTAGCTCTGTCGCTGTGGTTACGAATATAGAATGGCAGATTTCTTTGCAAGAGAATTAAGTTTCACAGTAAAGTATTTATAACAGACTGGAAAAACACCGGCTGTCGCCAACTTAACGCATTTGCCCCCGAAAACGTCTTAAGAAGGGAATTTCTTTTGAAACCTTTGGCTGTCCATCACAATTTCGCATGGCTACCCTTGGCGGGATACAAGTATTGAAATCCCGGCTAGAATTAACGGGCGTCTGGGAACCGGCGTGTTGACTCTGCGGCCTCATGGTGTGCGCCAAATATAAATATATCAACCTGCATCGTGCACTAATTAATAGATTGGTTTATGGTTCCGTGGACTACACTAGGCGAACTGAAGAATTGGGGGGGAGCACAATTGACTCTCGATCATATACGGAGCCTGATTTCTAAAAGGCACCGAACAGTGCGGCCAACTGAAGTGGACGGACCTTGTGTGCGTGGGAAATTACCAGCGATTTGTTCGTGAATGTGAGCCGTGCTTAGGCCAATGTGGTGCCACAAAAGGTGCTTACTTTTCAATTTTACTTTCCACCCGGACCAAAAATTCATTAGATTCATCCAATGGACGGTGGCATATCAGAAACTCTCGAAATGCTGATGCCAAACATGTTATTAGTAGGAAATGCAAAAATTTTCATATTCTGTTCATATCTAGGATAAAAGAAGTGACTTTTTCACATACGAAAGGTCAATCCCCTACGATATGAAGTTAAGATGTAGTGGTTTCCTTTATTTGTAGAAGAATATAAAAGCTATTAAAGATCATCAGAATGCTGATAGACCAAAGTAATTGATCAATCCGGAAATGACGGGGGTTCCGATTCCTCGTATCCATTGCAAATTGATGCCTCCTAAGGTCCAAAGAAAACACAAAAAACCAATCCCACTAATGCAAATGGAAGTGCGCCTCTTGATACCGAAAGCTAAATATAAAAAAGTCCCCGTTGGCATTTGCCCTGCAGACGGATCACTTTGATGGGCGCTTGTGTACTCTTATGACTTATTGAGGAGGACACTGAGGCGGCGCAAACATTCGGTCCATTGAGAAGCCCAGGGAAAATTGAAATCCGGCCTCCGCGGCTGAATTAACGGCAGCAGTGGAGCTATAATTGAATCGTAAGTGAAGTATAATTTGAAGGACTTACATGTGGATGATTAGATTAAATGTCCTCTTAAACATTTTCTTCGATTGGATGCTGTTTCATATCTACGACAAGGCCACTGTAAACTTCTGGGAAGGCTCTATCCACCTCTTTTGTTGAAACCAACCTTTGCGTGTAGTGCATTGCAGTACATGTATAGTGCAATCCAAGTCAAAGTGCGTTGGTCCACATTTGCCATTGATACTGAGTAGAAGTTTTCATTAATCACATCGCCGTAACGTTTTCGAATCAAATCATCCAGGAGGGCAGGCGACATTTTCTTCTTTTGAAAGCCAAAATATTCATTTCTGATTAGGAACTTGTTCACGACGTGGAAATAAAGGAATGTAAACCTCTCAGTGGGATGATACATTTTTACACAGCTGTGTAGACCCTATTCATGTGAAGGCAATTGTTTGATCTTACTCCCAAAATCTGTTTGATGTATTGCAAACTGTCAATTAGAATGGCACCAGACTGTTTTATAATTCCGTGCGCTGCAAGCCCCCCTTTCAATAATTTTCAGAATCTGGCAAGGTACAATTCTGTGTGTTCAATCACAAATTTGAACAGGAGTTGACAGGTGCACATTTGTACTGAAATTTAATTTCGCTATTTTTGTTTGTACTCTCGTCATGCAAACATGAAGAGTTAAGCTCGGTTTCAAATTCAATATGGGTAGCTCTGTGAATAAAGTCTGTAGTGGTGAGGGTCCAAACCAGATTGTGCGAAATCGCATAGGAGTTCTGATTATGTTATCCTCTATTTGTGCCCACTCAGCAGAATTCAAACTCCTAACTTCACCCATAAATATCTTACGTGCACTTAATACGTGATATGTAATACTTGATATATACAGATGTTGTACAAGATCTTCGAGTGTGTATTCTCTGTGTATTCGAGTTTGTTTCTGCATTCAATTGGGGACCCTGAACAATAGAGGACAATAAGGTCCCCGATTGACAGAGGATCCTCGATTGACAAATGTGTACAAAACATATTGGTGGTCTTCTAAACACGTGAACGTACAAACAAAAGAGGAACAATAGGGGGTCCCCAGTTGCAGGCAAATACACACTTGTGTGAGTGTGTAAGCCCTTTGATGATGTTGTCCGCTCCCTTGAACTTAGAGGGAGGCTGAATTCCTCCTGCACTGTGTACCTTAGAGTACGTACTCCCCAGCTGCATGGCATTGTTTTGTCCCTTGAATGGGCCAGGGCCATTGCCATTGATTATTAACATTTGCAACGCTGTTTAGAGCTGCTGGGATATTTGTAACGAGACGCATGTCGAATTATTGAACGACGGACAAAGGCGGGTTCATTGACCGCTTTGGCTGGTATCGATCGAGGAGAACTATATTATGCATGTTCGCCGTTGTTATACAAATATGATTTCACGAAACATCAAGAGGAGCTGTAAGGTAAAATGCAAATCACAATCGTTTGACCAAACGCCCTGTTGAAGGAATCCAAATTACATGTGTACAAATTGCGTTGCTTCTTCTACATGCGTGATAATATGCCCATCTTTATAGGCGTACGTGTATAACAGTGTTCAAAATGCCTCTTCCGAAAACTCGAGAAGAGGATAAGTTGAAAGACAATGAAGCGACACTTAACTGCCAAGTGTTTGATTTACAATGGAAATTGAGGCAGTGAGAGAAAAATGATTCCCGCATTTGGGCGTGCGCGTTTGTGAAATAGTTCTTGGCGAAAACCTGATCCAAGATTATAGCAATTTGTCGTGGACTTCAATTTAAAAAAATAATAAATGTGTCTTTTTTCTTCATCTTTTTTGAGCGTTGCAATTTTGCGGAGCAATAAATGTGACACAGCTTTAAATGCAAACAATGTGAGCCAAATATCTACATTTGTACTGCTGTGTCGTAATTGCGGTTCATTACTGATTGTCCATCGTTTTATAAAATGATAATACTTTTAACACATGAATAAATTGATGTTAGTAGAGCTTATTAAATCGAGAGAATAATTTGTTTCCTTTCAGTAATTCGTAAAATGTTGATGATGAAGAAAGATGGCATGTATATCCGTGCCACGGCGGTTTGTCGGCCAAATACCACGCCACAACAGCAAAGTCCTTTTGGGGGGTAAAGATAGGTCCACCTGAGAAACCTTTTCCTGCGGATTTCATAGCCGGGACAAGAGTCTTGGGAAATGCATTGCCAACGACCAATGATAAGACGTAGCGGGGGAGGTCCTCCTTGAGCAAAATTTAACTCCCCCTCCATCCCCTATCCCAGGCGTGCTGATGGCTCACCTCTACAGGATAATTCACAATTCAGGCTAATGTATACAGCGTGAAATCTGAAATCATGAACTGCAAAATCCTCAAGGATGCAGCTCAAACACAGGAGACAGTGTACAAGGACGAAAGCAGGTTTTAACGGTCATAAGGGGGTCCCTTTACGAGAATGTGACCTATGCGTTTGTTACTACTCCATTCGTCCCTTTCTGTTGTTTGGACTTATATTTTCTGCTATATCCACATGGATTGTACACACGAGCCTCAGTTGGGACTTTGACCTGCAAGTACTCTGCCTGATTACGGTGTTTTACGTAACTGAAGCCCGTAACTGGTCCTCTAAAAGTGGACGGGCAATATATTACACGTTTGGAAGTGCAGCTTTGGTACAAGGAAAGTAAAAGGTTGCACAGCAGTCGATAAACTACCACAACAAAAGGTAAATACATTCGCTCACAAAAATGAGAAAAAAATTATCATAATTAATGTGCATTCTTTGAGATCAAAATTCATTCAATCTGTCACCATTGCTTGGTTTTTGTTAAATATTTTGGAGGGTATTTTCACACCTTCGAGAAAAATATGCTCCTACAGGTAGTCCCAAAGTCCATTCCAGTTTAGAAAGTGATGCCTCCACTTAGTTTTAAAACAGAGCAATCCCAACTTTCATTCCAATGTTAAATAAATAGGACTTAATAGTCCCCTTGATGCCACTTCAGATTTCATTCCTCCCTCTGGTCAGTAGAAAATTTCATGGCATTTGAATCAAATTTGCAGCTTTTTAGATTTACGCCTTTCAGATTTACGATTTCATCTGAAAAATGTTTCGACTGTTACACGAATCAGTTCACTTCCGTGGTTGTTTGTTGGATTAAAATTAATATACCAACGGCGTCAGCTACCGTGTGAACACGCGGCGGTCGTGGGGAAACAAGTTGATTGTGATAAAGAACCTGACTGGTGCACAGTTGTATGCAGTTGGGTGCCCTGAAAAGATGCAATCAAGAGAGTAAATAATTAAAGCCGTCGAAACCTCCACCGATGCCTGGAGAAAATTTCCCTTGTGTTTGTTTCCAGCATAATTAGTGTGGACCTAAAAATGCCTAAGGTAAACAGAAATAAATTTCTCGACTGAGTAGAAAGTTTCCCCCAAAATAGCTGCTGGTCATGGAAAGTGTAATTCTCTCAGTCAAAGCATCAGCGAAGTTTGGAAGACCTTTTTTTTCTGGTCAGAGGACATGTAGCTCATGGAAATTAAGCAGTTCGAGTGAAAATATCAAGGAATTAAACCATCAATTTACAATAAATTTTCTGCAGAGGACATACAAAATAACTATTATTAAAAAAAGTCATCGAACACTACCTGTAATGTTTTTCTGAAGTAAAGAAAACTTCAAGATTTAAGGATAGCCCTTTGATTTGTTTCGCCTTTGTTTTTAGGGGGTGGCGCCCGTTTCTTCTTTTTTTCTCTCTTTTTTTAAGGGAGGTTCTTTATTCTTGAGACAAATGATGACACAAGAGGGCGGTATTTTGCACGGGTTGGTGATTCAGAGCCTGTGCTGGTCGACCAACATGTACTTTTGTTGCGGGTAAGGGAAGTACATGTGATCACAGAGACTCAAGTTTTCTGCATGAGTCTTCATTTAACAGTTGCTTATTAATTCATCACCAGAAGTCATGTAAAATGCGACGAAATCATGTCCTTTTTAATATAGTGAGATGGAGAACTCTGCTGAATTTGGGGACGCGTGCGCTTATTATTTGATTATCAGATGAATAAAAAATGGTCTCCAGATCTAATATAAATATAAGAGGAATAATACATCGTTGTGATAACGAATGGATTTCCAACAGTGCAAATAAAAGGATAACTATCCAGGGGTACCTAAATGACATGTGCGGTTAAGTCTGGCTTCATGTCGTGCACGTCAAAGCGAAAGATGAATTCCCAACCGCCTCTTGTCTCCGCGGTCGTGATGTTGAAGACGTCTCATCGCCATGGTGACAGAGCATTTGCACGACTGTAAAATCTGTGTAGAGCCCGCCAATATGAGAAAGCATCTTGACAAAGAAAAATCATCGGGGTCGAGTGCCGTCCTCGACCGGGCCCTGGGTCTCCTCTCGCCACGGCTGGCCCAACGGAGTGGTCGAGAGCAACGGCTCCCCAAGGAGACGTTAAAACAAATCAAGATCGCGAGGGCATCGGCTCGTCAGAGGCAGCTATGGAGTCCCCTCCCCCCCCCAGCGGGGCGGCATTGGGTCGATTCCCTAAAGTCCACGAGTCTGTTTTCCGAGAAAAACCTGGGAAATGGGAGGGGGAGGAAATGGTTCAATTAATTCTGGAGTGGTTTGAGCGGGCAGAAGCCATGTATTAGTTTTTAATGTAATTTGCCTGATCACGGAACTTTCCGCTCACCGCACAGTACGTTCACCTCTTCAATCATGATGTCCAATTGTTCATGTCTGGATAAAAATATCGGATCCAATCAGATGTGATATGCGACGTCTCTCCGTTTGATTGTGAGAAACGTGATTTTTTTTAAAAAGTGTATTTCGGTGGGCTTTTCGTTTTGGGCCACCCGTATGCATTGGCAAATGAGACGTTTAATCTTTTTTTTCATTATCGACATGTTTGATTGTAGGTTTGTTACACCATTTCGGCATAGCAGTCATAATCTCTGGAATGACATTGCAAAGTTACTGCGAATGATTGAATGGCGTATGGACAAGGAAATACGCGTTTATACCGTACCTGTCGTCTCTTCCGCTGGTGTTGAGTGGGTTCCGCTGGGGTCTCGCCTATCTTTCTGTTTTGGGCTTGGATCATCCATCTCCCAGTTATTTGCGCACGAACACAGAGGGAGCAGAATGTCTCTCAGTCATTCATATTCAGTGTACTGTACTGACGTCTGTCATGCCTCCGTCTGCTAAACGTGCCGCGCGCGACAAATGACGCCAGCGTGACAGCGGCACGAGGGACACCTCCCGCCTTGAGAAACAGGCTAAGCTGCGAGGTCCACCTATCAGCGGGGGAAGGAGTTGGAGCTAAAGGTATTCGTCCATGGCTTAAGGAGATCTAAGATGTTTAGCTGTTCAAGGCGACACCTGGGAGTTTATGGGCGTAAAGAAACCACAGCTTTAGCCTACGATAGGGGGGAGCATCAGGAACAAGCGTAGGGTGTTATTCCGCCTGGTTTATGCCTCACGAGATTGTCTCTGAGTGCAAGATGCCAAAATCAAAACCTTAAGGATAAATCGATTTGACGGGGTACGCTATTTTTTTTAATCTCCTGCTAAATTCAGCCTTCGGAAATATGATTTACCTCGCAAATACCGTTCTACGTAAACAATAGGCGTCGCTGATTTACGTAGTCGGAAAGTAAAACTACCATGCTTATCAAAACAATGCTATCCGTAGAGACTGCTTGGCGCTATTTATGAGCGTGCGCTGGGTGTACGCGTACATGTACCACCTTGCATTGGCAGGTGTAAGTTATGCAGCCGCTGGCTCGATTTTGTAGTACTAGTTTGCCGCTAAATCGACAAAATTGTAGTCTTGCACGTAGAAAACGACAGCGTCCCTTCTGGGTCTTGAGTTCATCAAGTTCTGGTGAAATCAAAATGGACACAAGCCAAGCGCTTCGGTACGATAGCACTGTCTGTTATTTCAGCCCCAGGCCGATTATTAGGTGTTTACTGGGCACCCACGCATCGCATAATTTGGTTGCGGTTGAAGAGTATGTATCTGCTATGGGCGGCCATCGGGGCAAAAAACACAATGTGAAAATTATAAATAAAACCAAGAAATATAGATATGAAAATATAATACAAACGAAAAATATAAACACTCACGATAAACATAAATAAAAACGAAACGTATAAGTACAACAGAAAAATATGAATAAGAAAAGTTAAGAGAAACGGCAAATATACAGACAAACGAAACATATTTAAATGAATGTAAAATCCAAACAAAACAAAACAAATTGTGCGATGAAATGTAACTGTCGCGCGCCATATAATTGTCGGCAGCAAGATATGAGTAGTTGCGCAGTATTTCGATCGCCAGAAATATATCAAGTCCCAAAACTGTTACAAGTCGCGAATTAAACTTGCCTCCAGTCCCTCCACCGTCGAGTGTTTTTAGGAGTATGTATA
Organism: Acanthaster planci; assembly: GCF_001949145.1. Next base: position 104,054 of record NW_019091650.1, read on the forward strand.
GAGGGCGCAGACCTTAGGCTTGTTTTGCAAAGACATCCTTGCCACTCCTTAGCCCTTGGGGGTATATAGTCTACTAATTCAAGTGTGCCCCCCATTACCTTTTGAAAAAGGAGCTTGTTTGGCCGCAACGGTGAGATTGTGTCAATCTTTGCCAGGATCAACTCCTTGGTTCTTCGGGGTTCCATCTGAGAGCAGAATGGCTAAAACATACGGTTTTGAAAAACGATCCTAACTGTCCGAGAAAGTTAAGGGTTGCCACTTAAAAAGAAAATGGCTGCAAGCATACTTCAGGAATATCGCTTTTCGGGAGGTGATTTTGTTTTGTGGGAATAGTTTAAAATGCAATTGGTTAACTCACAAAAAATTGAAAAGAAATTGAAAGATTTGGGACCAGACAATAAAATAATTAAATTTGTGTTTCAGAAACATCAGATGTTGGAATGCATGTGATTGGGCCCTGAACAATGCCGACTTTACACTGTTTTCAATGGGATTGAATTGGTGGACTGCACCCTTAGTGGCCTGATTCCCATCCCATACTTAGTCTCCAGACGTCTTTCGATGTATATCGAATGCATGGGGGAGACAAGGAATCAGTGGTGTTTGCGCAGGACATTTCTTTCGAACTCGAGTGAATTGGCGCTGATAATTTAACTTCGCGGCGCAGCCGGTCCAGTGCCAGCTTCGTCCCAAGTGGTTACTGTATATCCCGCATAGGTTCGTAAACGACAGGGAGTGAGGCCGTACTGCATTCACTGGAGGGACGAGGTAGGTCCAGAGCCCGAGGGGCTGGTTCCCGGTACTCATTGTCGTTCAGAATTTAAGTACGAGGCACGGCAGAAACAGTAAAAAATATTTTGCGACTTGATACAGCTTTGGGACTGGCGATCAAAATACCGCGCAACTGCTCTTATCTTGCTGCTGACAATTATATGGCGCGCGACAGTTACATTTCATCCCATATTTGTTTCGCACAGAATTTCGATTTTACGTTCATTTAAAATGCCATTCATATTTACATGTATCTTTTTATATTTGTCATTTCTCTTAATACTTCCTCATTCATATTTGTCTGTTGTATTTATACGTTTCGTTTGTTCTAATATTTATCGTGAATGCTATATTTTTCGTTCATTTTAATATTTTTCGTTTGTGTTTTTATTTTTGTATGTAAATTTAAATTTTTTGGTTTTAGTTATAATTTCCGTTCTGTCTTTTTTGCCCCAATGGCCGCCCACAGCCTGTGGGGTTCGTATATTAACAAGTTCATTATTTTCGAACAAGCCACGAGGCTTTAACTGTTCCTGAGCTCCAATAAGCAGGACTCTTTCCGTCATAAAAGGGTTCAAAACCATAAGCCACTTGCAGAACGAAGATCGCTCTTGAACTTTCGAATCACTCAAACATGCACAGATACAAGCAGTAGACATTTCTAGCGGCTTGAAGTGGCAGATGAATATATACATTTGCCGTGATGGCGATTTGGATCGGTTCTGTCCTAGCCTCCACGTCAACACGTCGTTGTGAGTCTCAACTTCACATCTCAACACGTGAGGAGTGGCTGGCGTGAACAGCCGTCTATTCATCTGAGCTCTGCTTGGCACGCCCGACAGGAAGATTACCCCCAATAATCAATCACTCTCGTAGAACGCCGGAGCACCGTGAAGGTGAACGTAGGGCGAGTACTCGTCTGCCAGCTTAAAATTGAAAACATCTAGTTTTGAACTTGAGGTCGCCTACATGCGACACAATGATTTGTGCAGTATTATTAGCCGCGTGTGTTTGCTTGTAGATTCGTTGGAGTTTTCATGTATCGAATTATCTGTGTACGAGTGTAATTTTCGACATCAACAGGCACACTTTTCTCAGTGACCGCTTTTCTTAGTGAACGTTAATATTGTGAAGTTAGACTTAGGCATTTTGCTCAGGTTTCGTATACTGTGTCGAACACATGCCTGTAAGGCTTGAGAGTACATTCATATGGATATTATGTTAGGAGAAAATTAATGTTAGTACCGTTCGAGATTAAGACTTAACCCTTCCCTTGGTGATGTTCGCGTTTGTTGACAAACATTTTTGAATTCGTTGCCCTTGTTAATAATGTGACCCTATCCGCCCTAAGCAGAGGTACCTTCTCATTGGCTGAAAAGAGCCTTGCTAGTTCAGAGTGTCCATTTTGTTGGTAGCGATGCAACCACTGTGAACCAGCAATGTGCAGTTACTACCAAAGGTACCTCCGATGCTATTGAAATTGCGCCTTCACTTGGTCCAGCTCGGGGCCCATAGCATAGTAAGCAAAATGAAGTGAAATGACGAATTCAGTTACGGCTCTTAAAAATCGGTAACTGTATATAGTGTGCCTTGGGGGCACTCGGCGTTGTCTCTCAGGACAGGGAAAAATGTGTTCAGATGGGCATCACCACAGAAACGACTCTCAGTTGAATGCCATCCCTTGATTTGCGGTAGTAATTGGAAGAATTCTAAATAAATTGAAATTGCCTCAGGAGGTATGTCTTACATTAGACTCTTGCTCTCTCTCCCGTGGCAAGTAGACATTGCAAGGACAACGTTGGCTGTCTATGCAGACAGGACAAGAAAATCAGTGCGCAGTTAGGGCTTCGTTGGCACCTCGCCTTTGGGTGCAATTGGTATCAGAACAGCCGGGAATGGTTGTTTGGAGTTCATCTTTTGGTCACTGCTCTTTTTATGTCCATCTTCCAACTTTAAAACGAATTTGATACGATCTTAAAGACAACACGGTATAACTATTCTGTTAATAAAATCTCATAAGGGATAAGTACCTTAGTATGGGATCAGACATCGGATTTTTGGCAGGGTTGCGTTTCGTGGGAAACGTAGGGGTAAATCACGTAATCGTAAAGATTTCAATTTATAGCTGATTAAAGGCTGCAACAAAATCAAGCACAGTGCGAATCCCATATCTGACTCGATACACTAAGGGGATATTTGAATTATGCAGGTGCAGTAAAGCGCCCGAAAACATGCCTCCACGGAACACACGTGATGGAGATATCTAGTTACACTAGGCTCACGATTATTTTCGTAGGTTGTGTTGTCTGAATTATTGCGAACAGTATTGCGTGATATTTTTAAGATACCAGTAGGCGTGTATTCTTTGAACTCTTGATGGCAGCAGACATATTCAATTCACTGTATCACTCTAGGAATTCAAAGGCAGCTGTAAAAACTGTTGCTCATGGTTGGAAATATTGGGGAAAAAAGGTTTTCAGATTCATTTCAACTTTAATTGACAGACACAATGAGAAAAAAAAATTCGTTACCTTGCAAACTCCTCTGCGCTTCCAGGTCTGAATTAATTCTAAATTAATTCCTAATAAAGATGATTGTCTTCATTTCAATAATCTATTAACCGTGACGGCCCTACAAATGACTTTGCAAATAATAAGACTTGGATTTTTTTGTAGAAAGGAACTGTAAGAATAAAAAATGCCATGTCATTCTCGGAGTACGTCTCTCCTTTTTTTTTTAAACAGAGCAAGTGTCATTCGAAACCTACACTTCCGTCTCCGAATCATGCGGACAGGCCAAAAAAATCAAACTCTTCAAGGCGATATTTTGTCTCGTGTCATTTCTGCTACTTTAGTTTTATGTAAGATTAAACCGTTGTGTGTGTTTAGTAGCGGCATCTAGTCGGGCAGACAGTGTTCCTGAACCTCCTTGACCATGCTTAGCTGTTTACCGTGGAGCAGGGCTGTAATGCCAAAACTCGGTGCCGGAGAGAGGGCGTGATCAATCATGTCAAAGTTCGACTTCAGTGGCCTCACGTTTTTTGACGACTGCCGTGCATGGAGACAGATGAGTTTGGCCTTCCGCTGGCATTATTTTAGGAGCAGATTCAAGGGGCATGCCTAGCGTTCACCAAGCAGAGCTCCTGTGAGAACAATGAGATGCAACTACAACAAACAGTACCTTTATTTTTATTTTTTTCTTCTGGTTTGTAGGATGGTAGAAGTACATGCAGTGGCTGGTCCTTAGAGGGCTAAAGATTCTGGTTTTGTAGGGTGGTAGCAGTAGGCCTACACTGGCAGGTCCCCAGAGGGCTGAAGACTGCCCCTTTCTATAAAACTTTTTCCCATTAGCCCTGTCGTTCCGGAGTGAAGTAGTGGCACCTTCAGACGATTGATAATTGCGGTTGTTTCACTCAGCCTGTTCAGGGTCACCCCGATAGGTCTTGATACTTACTGTTAAAAAATAAGCCCCAATTTTGGTGTACTAAATGCTTGATTCGGCATGGAAGGAAGCCTCGATATATGTGGAATCCACACTTGCTCGCCGTGAATTTTCTCCTCTGCCGAGCAATCTCATTACAGGAATAATTTTTCGAATTACTTCTCCTTTTTTAGTACCTCGGGGGCTTCAAGCGGCCATCGAATCAGAAGTTTTTCGGCGAAGAGATACGGCCGGAATTCGATCAAAAGTTAATGGCATTTTTCACCAGTGGATATATGTGTCATCAATCGGTCCAAAGTCGAAAATCCGCGGGGGGGGTCGGCCGAGCGGTATCCAGAGGAGTCAGTTGGATGGACAGCATTATGAAGCAATCACCAATCGACGATTGCGGCGTAAATAGTTAATGGCCGTGCGCAAATGGACGGTGATGAATTGGTGTCTTGAGGAAGACCCATTTTGTTCGGCATTTCCTGCTGACGATGTCAGCCTGGATCTTCCTGAACTTGAGGACTCCGCGTGCCATGACGTCGACTTGAGAAATTAAGTTTGACCGAGACTGTATAATTTGATCTCATGGATATCATTTCCGAAAAAATCCTCTAACACAAAGCCAGCAAGGAAACTTCCATTTTCAATCCTCTTTATGGTGGTTTCGTAGAAAAAAAAAACATTTGAAATATTTTGAATGCTATAGAGTACCGAAATGAGTACGTCACGCGCACAATTAGTGTGTAAAAGGCATTAGCGCGCGAACCAGCGCGTGAACCAACACACGTGCGTACTCCATTCGTTTGCACTGCACTTTCTGGTTCACATTGACGTCACATTCGGTACACTATGCATATAACTGTAAAGTTGTGTTTTCTTCGGTATTTTCTGTAACAAAATGTAAAAGTGTGTTGGGAGACTGTACACCGTCCCGTTGATTACCCTAATGGTCAAAATGAGTTTAGCAGACGGGGGGGTCAAGCCGTATCTGCCTTCATAAATATTTTAATTGTATCATTTCAAACAGGATTACCTAATTTTCAAACTAATGTTTGAATATCGTGGACTAGCCATCTCTCTGTTCTCTACAGAGAACAAGCGAATGCATTGGGAATGATTGGAGAAAGGTAAAATTAAAAAGTATCACAGCTGAATAAGTCTCGACGATTCCGAGTTATTTGCACAAAGATTCGGAAATTTAAAAGAAGTAACAGGAAGGATTTGGATGCAGAGAAGTGCGTAACGTATACGGAGTGGTAGAGTGAGCTCATTGAAAACACAGGCATTGAGTTTGGTACACGGTTCTACATGTTTTCGAGTGCTTCCATGTTTGGGACTCGGTGCTGGGCCCAAATAACTGCTCACCGAACACCTTAAGGTTGTTGACTCAGTGGGAAACGAGAATGGGAGCCGGACGTAACGGGCAGTAGTGGGAGGAAGCCCCTGCCTGAAACTACGCTCGATGAAAATTAAATCCAATCACTCCGCGGTCCACCACAGTGAGGCGGTATGGTGCAGGCTCTGACCAAGTGGCCCCTCTCGCAGTGGCCTCTCGGTATAACACTGTCCGTAGTGGTCGAACGAAACAAAGTGGCGCACCTGCAGAGGCGGGGAATCAAATTTGTCGTGCAGGCTGTGCCTAGAGGAGATGGGTTATTGGTAATCTTTACTCAGCCTGGACAGGTGAATTTCTTTAGGGGAGCGAGGTTGTGTGGGTGTGTATGTGTTAAAGGGGTGGGATTCAGTTTGTCTTATTGAGAAATCAACTAAAGCTTAATCGAACAGCAAATTGTATGCCGATCATTCTGGACGTGTGTTAGAATGTCTACACCTGTAGGTCGAACAAACTGACGTAATCTCACAAAATGGGGGAATCTGATCAAAAGAACTCCCTAAACTCTGGTTAAAAATTGGTACAAATATACTTAAAAGAGAACTCTGTTGTTTCATCCACTGCTAAACTGTAATTTAGAGAAATTCCAATAAGCAAAAATGTGGCATTGGAGTAAAATGAATCCCTCGAAAGAATGTGACGCACGCCCTCTTTGTTTACCTCTGAAATCCTTTCAGGAAATTGTGCCTTTATTCCCAAACTCTTAATTCTCAGAGAATCCTTGCCCGGGGTTCTTAAGTATTCTGGAATTAAGGAAAGGGCGTCGCCGAGTGTTAGTTAAAGTGAGAGCAGTTTTCACCTGCGTTGAGCGGTGTTCCCTTACAGCCTAAAAAATCCATACTTCGTGAGGGGTAAGTTGCGGTGGAAAAGCAATTGCACGAATTGCCCGTATAAGATTCTTTTCCTGGAAAGAAACCTGTTGCAAAAGCTGCTCAGAAAGTTTGGAGTTTGGTCGAAAGCAACTTCGTAAAACTTTCCACACTTGCATACAGAGCGTGCCAGTTGTCCTCACAAACCGACGAGGTATTACAAAAATACGCGGGAATTTGTTTAACTGGTCGGCTGTGCAGATGTTGTAGTCTGAAACGGTCGTTTTGAAATTCCCAACGGAGGTTACAAAGCATTGAAATTTACAACACAGTGGAAGTATTCTAAACTGATGGCCTAAATAATAACTGGAGCTTCCGATAAATCGATCATGCATGATCGCGCTTGGCTTCAAGACAAGCATGAGGGTTTTCAGCCATTTATATATGTAGTCGGCGTTTGGTACCCCTCAAAAAATCGTCGTTAAGTAAGAATGCTTCATAACACGACTCACATCAAAGGAATGCTTAGAACTGTTCCACTTGTGCAAACACAGAGAACGACATTCGTTCTCCGGTCATGGTACACTTCTCACGTATCTAATGTCGTGGAACCATTCATCTGCACTGTGTTACTTAAATGCCAAATTGAAAACGCTTAGCCTAAGCCACTTGAGCACTCTGGCGGAATTTCAGACACTCTACCCTTTTGTCAACGACGCGCTGATTGAGATCGACACACATCACCAAATATGGTCATAACTTTTTTCCAATGGGCCAACTTGGCAAAGATTTTTTTAAAATAAGTAATCCTCACCCCAGGCATACACTACTAACCTGTAAACTCGATCCCATTGGTCAGATCCTAACCAGTCACAGATCAGTCGTCCCAAGGAGGCCATCAGGAACCGGATCTTCTTGTTGACAGACATGTGCTGACTGGCGGCTGTTTGGGTTGTGACCTGGTATTACTTACACTTCCAGAGCAGGATAATGAAAGATAGTTAGAGGGGACCTCAGGGACGCATTGGCTACCATGAAACAGTCATTTAGGTTCAGGCATGACCGGGAACTGACCTGGAGACCACAATCACCTCATGGAGTAAGGGTGTGATTTGGGGGGCGGGGCTGCTCCGGGAGGTTTCAATTAATGGAATTTCTGCTAGAGAACATTCTAAGTTGCTTCATCATTTGAAGTGAACAGAAAGCACACCCCAATTCTCCTGGACCTACACTATCCGACCCCCTCTTGCACCCTAAGTCACGCCCATTTTCTTATTCCTTAACCACGTCCCGCAATCCTACAGAGAATAATACCCCCTCCTATACCTGCGCGAGCGGATATCGATTCGAACATTTCCCTGTTGAAATCGTCCAAAGATTTATGACCGGTTTGCGTTTGTCCCTCCCGGTAATTGTCCGGGCCAATATACACGACACATCCCGGCTCTTACCGTTGCCGGGATGTCCCCCCGTTGATTAGTGTAAATGCTGTTACCCTTAGTAACCGTTTTGAAGCGCTCAGTGACACATGATTGCCGGCTTGACCTGTAAATCAAGTCCGGCATCGGCGTCACGTCTCAACGGGAGGCGATTTCGTTCGGTACGTTTGGGAATTTCTGCATGCAGTAAAGTTAAATGCACATTGAAGTCAGCCTTTTGAACGCTTGCTACTTGAATTTGAAAAGCGACACAACACGGAGAAGTTTTTGCTACCTAACAACAAAACAACGGCTCATCTGTATGTCGAATTTTGTTCTCTATGCTCGAACTATAGCCTATATTCTGGCCACCTTGAGAGCACCTCAGAATATACCTTTCAGTACAGATATAAACATCTTCAAAACTGCAATACAAAAACAAGTGGCAGTCTCTCCTAGGCATCCCATAACATGAAATGTAACCGTTTCAATATTGGTTTTGTTCCTAGACTTCAAATTGACTGCTGAAACGTTCGGTCTGTTGCTGGCCTTCTGTTGAAACGAACCTTCGGAATACATTAGCCCACGACAATTTTGGTTAGGCGAATGATGACGTCTGCGTGCAATGGCAGTCATTGTCTGACAGCCAATGCATCATGGTTGGCCCTCGAAATTGCTGCCCCGTGTTTATCACGCCAAAATCAAGTTTGAAAGCGCGGCCACCCCTGTCATACGCCGTATGCCAACAGCGGCCTCTGTCGTATGGACGGTCACGTCCGGATGCTAGTCGCGACTCGTCGGCACAGGACGACATTTTCTGTCACGGATGCTCTTTCTTATCTCATGTAAAGAAAGGAATTCAGCGGTGGGAAAGGATGAACAAAAATGCTTCAGAAATGCAATGGCACGGTTTAGAGATTCGCATCTTCGATGGCAATTAAAAAAGGTTTTCAGGAGTTTGACGCTCTGGGCATTCCCCGAAAAAAATCATTATCGATACCCCTTGCAAAGTTGCTCGGCCATAGTGATAATAGATATTGGGGTGCCTGCATGGGTGTTGAGCTGCAGTTTATGTTCGGGGCTGTTTTCTGATGGTGTCACCCAGGCCTGAAGTTCCAACTTTTGGGTCATGAATTTTGATAATGGCCAACGGTACTCCAATTAATTTTGATATACTCAAAACTATTTTTCCTAAGGTAGATATTACAAGGACCATAGGAATCTGTAAAATATGACATCTCATGGTTTTATGCAGGGTGCTTGCTTGTGTCTTTGGTTCGGGTCAGCTGTAAAGCCACCCACGAGGCCAGGATGAAGTAGCCCGCTGCAGCGTGACGCAGGCGGCTATTTTCCTGGCGGCCGGACATTGATTATCGATGATGATCTGCGGCCAGCTACTGAATATTCCCAGTGCCGACTCCCCTCCTCGGCCGGTGCAATAACCAAGAGATGACACCCTTCTACCTTGAATAACAACACCTCTCAATCTCATCTCGATGACGAATGTTTTGATGGTCTGGCTTCTTAAAATACTGAAGGAAAATAAGCAAGATAGCTGTGGTTTCGCGCTCTCACTTCAAATTGGACGAAGGTTGTGCTTGTTTCACATTTTGCGACATCCCTTCGTGTTTTTTTTTCAATGGACGATTTGGCAAAAATGAGCATGGAAATCGAACTGGGAAAAATGTGAAGTCGGCCTATTTTAGCCAACTGCAGGATTTACCCCTCTGAAATAATATTAGTATTGTCTTCATTAAAGAAAATGCCAAGGCATGTCCAAAGATCTGTTTAAAATCACCAGATTAAAATGGGTAGACCCGTTGCCATAAAATAGCTTGCCTGCTTCACTTTGTCTTTTTACGACATTGCCTAACTCAATCTGTGAAGTGGCATGAAATATTATGGTTGGAGGTTTGTTGCTCAGCATAAAACCCTTAGGGTTTTGTTCCTTGCATTCGTCTTGAATTTGGGCATGCTACTGTGATGGCATTTGAATTACCTTTTCTAGAGATTGGCAGGTTTTATGGAGGCAGTTAAAGCTAACGAGAGGGCATTTTTCCCGTCAGAGAAAGACCTTGTATCCCTGGCTAAGCAAAAAGTCGAGAAGGCGTGAGACGCAGGAATCACCCTTGCAGACAGCTGTCCTACTGTAGACGCAAATACGTCATGAAATATCTTGTGCAGCTGGGTTTAAATGACGTTTTTTTCGTGTGATGTTTTGAACCACAGCGCAAGTATTTGCCGAGGCAGATTAAACGAGGCAGTTTGGAGAGAGTATAAACATCCTTGCCATAAATACAGGAAAACCCTTGGACAATCCAAGTGATTCCTCAGTGTGTGCATAGCATGCGTGTGAGGCAAGGTTTTTAAGCAGCTCGCACCAGTGTCAGTACTGTGCGAGCGCGTCTCTCGGTTGAATCATCGAGTTCGCTGCTCCAAAGGTTGATACCGCTGTGAACTAGCCGGTGGCTCCCAAGCGCAGTTCTCTCTTGGCGGTAACACCGAGGCTGATGTGCCTGAGCGCAGTCAGTCTTCTCGAGCCGTTAGCCATTACTGTCTTTCACTTCTGGGGAATACATGTATTTGCCTTTCGTCAGCAGGACGGGTCGTTTACACCTCATTCCGGTCGCGGTTCACGTGTATGGCTCCTTCAGCCGGTTTTGATACAGACCGGCCAGCAGCGAATTTTCAGTAACAGACATACAAACTTGATGGATACTGCACGTGCCCACACATGCCACGAAGTTTGGCGAATTTCTGTGAAGTTATCAGTGGGAGACAGTGCGACAATGACTTTGTGCCTTAATATGCAAATGCCAATCCAGTTATGGACATGTTAAATATGATATCTTTAGGTTTAAGTGGTTTAACTTAACGTAGTGACAACAAAACCTTGTGAGAGTAAATCTGAATATTTGTTAAATCACTCTTTTACTCAAGGGCATTGAAATGGTATCGGGCCCTTTTTCTTACAACGTGTTAATATTTATGTGCACTTTTTTCATTACTCCTGGTCACTCTTCTGAAGCAGACTCGAATTCAATGGACTCAAAGGTGTTTAAACTTTCCAGGGGGGGGCGGATCCAGGGGGCGTGGGGCGCACGCCCCGCCCTTTTTTCACCCCAAAAACTAGAAGACAAGGGGAGGGAGAAGAAAAAAGAGGGGTCATACTGCCTGAAATTGCACCACATAGCGCCTAGAATCCAATCTGATCCTAGAATCTCTTAAGTGGGCCCTAGACCCCACACCGTAAGGGCTTTATGCTACGCGCGTGCGGGTATTATACCATTGCTACTTTAGTTAACGCCCCCAAAAATCCGTGGATGCGCCCCTGCTTTCCATCAAACCGACCCGTTGTGATTTGATATCTAACGTTATTTGACGTCAGAGTTCAAAATGCAATTGGCTTGATGTTTGTCGAAACATATTTTAATTAGCACCAGTGCGACTATAGAGGATTGCCGACAAGTTCAGAGGTTTGTTGATATACATGTATATAGGTAACATTTAACTGCTGTGTTTGCTAACTCTCCAGGCTTTAATTATAAGCGTGACAACATGCACAACATGTAGTCGATCAACGCGTTACCCGCTCTTTGCAGATTGGTCATAGGCCGTTAGCACTAGTAATCACAGGGTTCAACTGAGTTCTTGTCGCTACTCTGATTCATGTACCGTCTAAGATGTTAACAGGATTTGTAAAAATGTCTGTCAGTGAGAATCCGAAGGGCCTTTCCGAGGGTTTATAATTTCATCTTGGGAAAAGTGTTGAGAGGCTGGTGATGGTAACTATCGTCAAAATATGTTGATTCATTCGCAGTGAGCTTTGGTATTTATGTTAAAGATAATGCGAAAGTGTGTGAAATATTTTATGTAAAATAGGCTGATTGTTGAAACAGCGATGACAGTGCGATCAGTTCGCATCTATGGTACATGTTGTTCGTTCGGAATGACCAAACATACTTGAAGGGGTCTGAAATGCAAACCTGGGAAGTGTACCTTTATGTCTCAGTTCATTTTTGTTTCACTATATTGAAGAGCATTTTGTTGGCCCTTGTAATTTTTGTACTGGGTTTTGTCATGTGTCAGAGCAAACTTATGACGTCATCCTTGGAAGAAATGATGCATCTGATTTTGCACCACGGCATTTTGTTGTTTTTCCTAGATTATGCATGTTGGCACAAGCAAGCAAGGAACCTTTTTATCTGAAAATTTTTTAATGAGTAAATTCTGGGTTCCCAATTCGAAGAGAAAATCCTATATAACGAACCATGCCTTCCTGGATGACATCACAGCAACATCACAGCAACACCCTCAGCTGTCCAGGAAAGCATGAAAAAATTGAATGTTTTTAAATACATTTAAATAAAAAGGGATTTCACATAGTTTTCACACGATGAAGAAAAGCATAAAGTTGAAAAAAAAACTGTGTCTCCGAAAATGTCATTGCTGCTTCTCTTTAACAGCGCAGATCTGGTAATTTTCAGAGGCGCAGCGTGAATGGGTCTTATTTCTAGAAACATAATACACGGATCATCTGACAGCGAGAAAGAAGCCGTACAAAGCCCAAGTCTCATGCTTTTTTCAGTGAGATACCAGTATGTGGTGAATGTATCTGGCCGAAAGAAGGACGCTTTCAATTCTTGCACTTACCAGAGTTGTTCTTAACCCGCTGGGAGGTTTCCCACTCGCTTCCCCAGATCATTTTATTGTTTCTCGTCTCTGTAACATTTCTTTCAACAGCCTTTGAAAGTCAGGGAATCCTACCCGGTCAACATATCTCATACCATGACTGATACTCCCCCCCGCCCGTATATATTTCCACGCCGCTTGGGTAGCCAGGTCCGACCTTAGCCGTGGAGGGAGGAATGGGCTTTCTGTCAATCGTTATTTGTAGAGTTTTAATTAAAAGTATATATGCACAGCAGCGGAACTACCGGTCCAGGCTGATAAAGAAAGTTGCCCCGGCGAGGCGCGCAGACCGTATCTCATCGCTCACGATATCTTGGCAGAAAATGAAAATGACGTCCGTGTTTTTGTTCCGTGGCTGGACGCGGCCGCTGGGCGAGCGACGGTGTCATTATGCCAGGTGGGAGTTCGTGTGACGATCCGCTCACCGCGAATTGAAAAAAAAAAAAGTGCCCCAATCACACAATCCATCAGATAAGAAGTCAGGGGGTCGTGACGACCAGTTATTGTACTGCCAAGAGTCAAAGAAGCAGACATTTTGCACGGGATTACGCGTTGACGGTGAACGCTGTCTCTATCCATGGAGCTCTGTTGTACGAGAGAAAGTGCACAGCCTGACGGTACTAACATTACATCGTCAAACTGCAAACAATAATCACGCTTCTGTCCTGGTATCTGAACGCAGCTGCTCTGCCTATGTGATAGTCGTCAACTGCAACGCACAGTATGCAGTGGAAATTCAAAAACAGATAAGCAAGCTTAACAATATGAAAGTTACTTGTGGAGATAATACAGTTCTGAAGCAATATGTGCATAGATTTCTGCTGGTTTGTCTATTTGTGAGTTTGGTTTTTGTGTACGAGGGTTCTCCCTTTCCCTGTATTGGTTTCCTGCTCTCTGTAATAGGTCATGCGTTTTATTTTCCCTCTAGAGATGGTCGGCTGCCATCTGAATTGACTACTGAACGAACCAAAATCTAAGTACACGGAAAACGTGTATCAGATTTGTCGAAGAGTCAACGCCAGTCGGGTTTGTATTACACGTCCCCAATTAAATTCGAGACAGAATCAGTCGATGGTTTGCAAAAGAATGTCTTGCTTGCCCTTTGAACTGGCTAGAATTTCTCTGTTGCTGCCCAAATTAAGTAAAAAGAGAAAATGGCGGCGTAAAGCGAGAAGTGGACGCAGTTTATTGAATTGTGCGCAAGTTGCCACGGTTCAATTTCGGATCGAACGCAGCTACCGACATCCGATGTCTTCTTCGAAATGCCATGCCAAAATGTTACTCTTTGCAGGACTTTGCCGCCCGTTGCGGATGCTGTGTTTCGTTTCGTTTCATGGACACAGCCTAGCATCTTGGCCCTTCGGGGCGGCTATGTACGTAGCCAAATTATCGTGAATATACGAGAAAGAGTCAGACGTTCCGAAGTCCCGGCGTGAAAGTTCACCCGCGGCTGCTTGGTATTGTCATCACGATCTCGGGAGTATGACGTCTGTGTGAGACCCCGAGACCCTTGAAGGAGAAACGGAGATAATGTACACATTCACGAGTACAAACGCTCGGAGTCGCAGAGGCAGCGGGGAACAATCCCTGCTCACGTCATGCCAGCGTGAAGAAACTGAACGGTGTTCGACCCGTAGTACCTCCCGCCGATGCGCAGTGTAGAGTAGACCTAAACGGGGCGTGACGGGGTTTAGACTGCACGTCGAGGACGGAGTACTCGACGAGACACTCTCACCAGGAACCAGCGAAGCGATGCCCCGCTCCTCTCGTGCCAAGTTTCCTCCGCTGAGTCTATAGTGGGGGCTCGATTGCACTTCGCTAAACTCCCCGGCGACAGCTGTATTGACACGTTAAGAAGTAGGAGGCCAAACGCGCTATGGAGAATGTTAATTTCCGTCCCTGACTGTTAAAGGTTCGATTTCCCCTCCAAAATATCGCAGATACTCATTTGGTATAATATTTTACACCACTGTTTCAAGTTACAAGTGATTCACAGAGCATTCAAACAATACCAGATCACTGGCCTAAACTCTCCACTCCTCACTTATGTGAATACGTGCGCATTTGTACCAATAAATGGTGAGTGACGGAATCCATCGTCAATTTTGAATGAAGACGGTGTATCGAATGTCAACCTTGAGGCTTAGTATCGGTACATTATTTTCACAGAAGCAGGAAACGGGGTTGATAAACGAGCGCGATTAACGCAAACTGCCCACGTTTGCCGTCACTGTCAGAGTCAGTTCGTAAGTCGACCCGTCTCAAGCAAATTCAATCAGCGTTGTGCTCCCATGTTGACGGAACATACCTAAAGATGGGATCGAGCTAGAGACTGCACTTCAAGGTATGATCCTATCGATTGGCCTAATCAATGGCTACAGTGAAACAAGTGGTTGAAAGACATAGCCGCAAAACGAAACAATACTCAGGAGATATCACATGATAGGCGCACTACGCGCGTCAATAGCTTGATGGCCACATCCATCGAGCAGAAATTGACATCGTATAAAGAGTATAATATTTGATATAGGTGTACTTTTCAATCAAGTTCTATCCGCATCGAGGCGATTACAAACTTAAATTTTGAAGGTTCTGGCAGCATCCGGCGCTTCCGTTGAGTATGATATGGGGCAGGAAGCCCAGTGATGATTGCTTAGCAACATAGACCTTAAAATGAAATTGAAAGTCATTGAGTTATTGTTTCGTTGGAATATATGGGTTGACCTTCTAGCATAGGTTATAATCACGCCTAGAGCCACCAATCAGTCTGGCCAGCATGAATTCACCTTCCTCAGGTAATAACTTATTCAGCACACAGTCACGTCCGCGTACAGTTCTGCACTTTACTACAGCTTTGCTAAAAAAAAAAGTCTTGCGTGCCTTTCATGGCAAAAGACACGTCTCACGTCGGCCCCCTGCCTTCCTTTTCAATTTTCCTGGCACTCTGCCAAGGTACCGCTGTGACGTTGCTTGTTTCGACTCTAAACCCATTTGGGGGTATTCTGTGGGCTCACACCTTACTGGTTCTTGAGTAGGCTACTCCAACCTTTGGCCCGTTGGGAGCACATTTTTCCTCGCTGCATGATTGGTATTCGACAGAGGAGGCAATCTTTGTCTTGACATCCACCTGACGTGTGCGACTCCCGTCTGGGCCCCACCGGCGTCTTTTTTTTTGGAATTCCCACCCCACCGAGTCTTTTCCATTTTACGTAAGTTTCGAAGAACGTAATGCCAGTGATGTTTGCGGTAGAAAACAGCCAGCGGTAATTGTGCGTCTTCGATGGTTGAAGCATTGATTGATCACGGTCGGTTTAGGGTGTTATGTTAGATAAAAAGTCATTTCATGTATACATGTATTTTTTTTCATATCAGAAAGTCTTTAACTCCATCATCAACGTCAACAGTGGTAGACACTGCATAACACAACACGCCACAGTCCCGTGCGAACACTTAGTGAAATCGCCGGGCAACTACAATGCAAAATCTTGACATACCGCAAAAAATAAACGTGACAGTTTATAAATGAATTGTTTATAGCTCAAGACAGTTACTAAGGGAATAAATAAATATGCGCTTAGCTGAGCCGCGGGCGAAGATCTAACCATCGTCCGCTCTTCTAAGCCAAGCCAAGCACTCATCAAATGTTATTCCCATTAATACACCTTCAGCTACAAGTCCGAAAGTCAGAAAAAGGTTACTAGTTACAGAATTCCACCGATTTTGTTCGACAGTATTCATTTTTTTAGATACCCTTCTGCCCATGTAATGGTATGTTCCTGTCGGGAGGAGTCTTATTCCTCTCTCCTTAGGGCGCACGCGTAGCGCGTATTGTGTGAGGTGGTGCAGAATCTGAAGAGCCAATCAGTGCTTTATTACTCGTTTTAAGACCGTCCACGAGACATGGTCTTGACCAGTAGAAATGGCTTAACTGTCTTAGGTATTCATGAATGATGCTAAAACTATGTCGAGCATGTTCGTTTATTCGACTCAGGTTGTTCTAAATAAATTTAATGTTGCGCACATTAATATAGACATCTACGTCATGAAAAACAGTGTTTTTGGTGAAGTTACAGTAACGTTTAATGTATTAAGTTTGTGACACGTGTTGAGAATCAGTTGTAGTGTTCTTCCCCACTTTACTTTAATTAATCCATGCAATCTCTAACTTCAACTACCAACTCCAATCAGTGATGCACTGAATTATTTTTCTTTTCCGATTCGTTATCGAAAATTTCATTTTCTTATAAAATTCATTTATAGAACCTTTCTGTGGAATCCAGTATGTTGCACAGTCAAATATCTACGTCATAAGTTATCTGAAAGGGGAAGGGGCGTTCCCTTGTTGTCATTACTGTCAAAGCATTGACCCATCACATAAATTTATGGCAATAGCTGAACTGAATGCTGACGTACCGACCAATGCCGTTAATGTAACCGGATACCGACTGGGGCTGCCGATCTCATGACCGCCATCGATCATAGACCGTGAGGTTGTTCCAAAGCCAATGCGACATATCGAAGTCATTACCCGTGAATCTTTCCCGGTCCCTCGATGTTCCCCAAAGCACAATGACTGAAGATGCGTGATTGTCAACCCCCCCTCCCTTTCTTGCAGACGTACGTGTGTGCTGCCGTGGACTTGCGCGCAAAGAGACCACGGGCAGTTCGCGTGGCCAGCTACGTCAAAGCCAGCGCTATTGATGGGTTTCTTAATGTTCAGACGGGGGGCTCGTTGAACTCATTTGCTGCTTGGACGACGGTAATCACACAGCCCCCTTTCCGCGTTGGCTTGTCTCACACACTGAACACTATCCTCGCCGTCATTAGAAACATCATCAGGGTCTTCATCTACGCGGAGATTCACCGCGCGCTTTCAGTCTCCTGGAGCGGCCTGTTATTCGTCGAAGTTGACTACCTGACGAGGCATTCGTCATTTTTTTTAAAGGCCGGGTTGGTTCGGAGGCGCATGTTTAACATACAGCGATGATTGAAGGAAAGGGTTACACGTGTCTTGTCCGGCTTGGCGGGAAGTGATGGGATACATGTAAGTTTCTTCGTTCCTTCGACTGCACGTTGGAAGGAAGGGAGGTAAGAGTGATACCAGTTTGATAGTAATAAACCTGTCCTGCAGCCACGCCGTCAAAGCAGTTTCGTTTTTGCAAAATCTTGAATATCGTGAAAGCCCCAACCTGTGATATTTATTTTATAAATATTAGAAAACGACATATAAGAACGAGACGCTTGAAAGCAGAAGCTTCATTCGAAGGCAAATAGCGATCTAAAATAAATGTCTGCATCAGAAGACATGTTGCTATACGCATTTCGTCTTCTGTTGTAACTACCCGCCCAAACAATTCGATGTCAAATCCGCCCAAACCGGTTTTTCCCCTAGAAAATGTAATTGCCCAGATGCAAAGGAGAGTCAAATGTTGGATGAGACGCATATTCCTCGAAGAATTTTTATTTCAGAACATGCCAGAGTAGAAGGACAGTTTGCTAAACGAAAACATTTTTTCCGAGTTTTTGTTTTAAACTGGAGATAAATTGCGGTTCATGGACAGATTATCTTTTTGGTCAGCATAGAGACAGACGCCTGCTGTGCCAATTTTGTGGATGTGGCGGACAGAGCGTTTTCTGGCTTGACTGTCCAGACCAGAATAGTTTTGTCCTTGTAGACTCTTGAAGGCTGAGTGCGTCTGCACGCGACAGGATTGAGCAACGTATTATGGTAAATGCCAACCTGAGGTTAAATAGAGTTTGTTGTGTTGCACTTGCTTCAAGGAACAAAGTATTTTTTCCTGTCAACACCTCTATCGTGTGTGCGTTTTGTCACTATGCAAGCAGTTCCAATTTTGTTTTAAGTGCGTAACCAGATCCAGTGTTAGACTCAGATTGTAGAACGTTCGTTTGAAGTATGTCAGAGAAAGGAATTTTGACCTTTTTACGTTGGCAAATTTGGTATATGCAGTATAATTAAACTTTTGATCGGACACGACTTAAAATCGAAACTAGATCTCATATCGCCCTCTCAGGATGGTTAGAAGTAGGAATCCGAGGTACCAGCAAGTGTCAGTCATCGAGAGAGGGAAACCTTTGTTTTTTTTTCGTTTCTTTCAGAGAATTCGAAATGTTATGAACTGCATTTCTTTGGCTGTTCCGCGAGAATGGGGAAAAATGGGCCTTCAAAACGTGATATGTGATTTTCGGGGGTAAATCCTGAAATGAAAATAAATAAAGATGATGAATTTGTAGAATCCCTCGTGATTGTTTGTGAAATTTAAATTTATAATGTTTTTTCTTACTATTTTCATAACATGACGGCCATGCAAAGGCAAGCTGGCGCATATATATTGTAGATCTGATTCCTCCAGTTGGCGCCATTTTCGAACCATTTTTCATCAGGATTAAAAGTTGTTTTTTTTGCCCGAGAAAAACAGGAGGCGCCCAGGGAGATTACATGATTTTTCAACTTAATGGATTACTTCAGTGCCGGGTACGGAAGACGTTGTGCCCATGAGATGAGAGAAGCACGAAGGAATCGCTCCGGGATGGTATTATCATTCAGCCAATCAGGGTCCATGTGGAAAGCTTACCGGTCACGTGATACTCTGTTGAGTAGCCTCTGCCCGAGGATACTTTTCTTGTTTCAATAACCCTACCTGTTACTTCATACCCTCTGGAAAAATACCACTCCCCCGTTATTTGTGGAATAGCCTCTACAGTCGTTTCGGAAAGACTCGCACGTACCAATAAGGGTGTGTGAAGACGCCATTTTAATACCTACATTAGGTATTTGATGATGGTACCAAAAATAACGGTCACATTTATTCCATTTAGTCCTTCCTCGGCTACACAGAATTTTACCTTAAAGGTGAAAGGACAAGCGAGAAAAATGAAATTTATATCAAAAGATCTATAAAAAGTTCGTTTTTATCCAAACAATGTTGAATCTGGTCTTCAAGTTATTTCAACTCGTAATTGTTTACTAGAATACTGTGGATTATGATCGACTCATAGAAGTGTAAATATCTTCTTCTATTCCAAGATATACATACCGTTTCCAGCTGTTTTTTAAAGCGTTACAACGAGGTAAAAACTACACTCAAGTCTTGTAAGAGTACATTTGATTTACCTGACATTTAACCCGGTCATACATCATCTGATAAAATGTCGCTATTTTTGAAGCTGTCCGTTGGTTTGTACCGAAAACAAACAATTTAAATCGAAACACTGCACAGGACATGTTACAAAAAATTCAAACGAAAACGGATGGTCATTTGTTCCTACGATAAATGCCCAATTTTCCGGCTCAATCATGGTCCTTTATTCCTTAGTAGTTAATCTTCAATGGGCATCTATGCAGTTTCTTTAAGTTTGTATACAGGCAATCGGAGCGTAGCATCAGTCGATACCTCCAATCGTTACGATCCTTCCTTCTTTCCCCGAGGAGTTTCCCTCTTGCCGTGCAAACACATCCATAGATCAATGAGAGAAACCCGCACGAGAGTGTTAGATTTCCTCCCCTATTATATTCTTGTTTTTTTCCCCGCAGAAGAGATCTTCGTTAAAAAACCGAGGGGTCCCATCGAATGTATTGCCGACCGTATTTGCAGGATATCCGTTTCCCTCTTTATGGAGACCTTAACGTGCTTTTATCTGAAATTCATAAATACTTCAGATAGTTTACCCTTTCTTATTGGTCAAGAGCCCATCACATGGCCGGTATTAAACAGCTGATAAAACACCAGCCAGCTGCTGCAAAATTGGCCTCTGAACAGTGTTTGTACGTTTATTTCTACACTGCAATGCATCACCTGCAGGGGTGACGTACTTCGAAAAAAAGTGTATTTATTTAACTTTACGCTGAACTATTCCTCAGAAAGTAGATGGGTTTTGAAACCCAGGGAGATTGGTAGTACGAGAATTATTATGTTTAAAACCATTCTAAATGAATAGTTATTTAAACCTTTAAAAGAGAGCAACGAACTTAAAACCTCTTGATCAAGCTGGAAAAGTTGATATGTAAGCACGAGCGCGCGAACGCACGAAAATATGACTGTTTTTGTTGCACCTCCTGGTTGAAAATAAATTACGGAATACTCAATGTAAGTCATTTTTTAAAATTCACAGTTGTCAGGATAAATTCAATTGTCTATCGCATATCCATATACGTGGATATGCAATATGTAGAAGTGTTGCTTTTCGTTGAATAATTCATTGTTTATTTCAGGCGCAAACCAATTTCGTACTGTGCTTTTGCCACGAACTGGCCCTCCGGATAAACAGTGGCAATGATGGCCATTTTAGTCTGACCGACGGTCTCGATTTGTATTATTTAAATCATCTTTATTGCGTTAGGGCAGACACAAGTCATTAATTTTGATAGTGGCCTGTAGATTGGGGAAAAGCAAACAAAATGGGGAAAGTGTAAAATTTAGGTACGAAAATTTCGAGGTTGTGAAGAATCATATTCGTATTTATGAATGGATAATAGCGATTATCACAATCCAAAGCCAAACCGGTTTTAAACATTTTGTTGAATTCCAGCCAAGTACATATTTACTCCTTGAGTAAAATGCTTCATTGTGATAGATTTTTTTCTGTAGCATTGATAAATAGTTACCAATATAGCATCGAACCGACCAACGAGAGCCGTAGATTACAACGGGAACCGTTATTTGTTATGGCAATCTTTTTTATAGCGTAACCAACACCACGAAGTAGCTTCAACTGCACTTGCGTGCTACTTCGTGAAAACAATTGCGGTTTACAACAATTTCGGTTTCACGAAGTAGCACTCAAGTGTGCGCGCGCACATCGTACACTGATGCATAATCGAACGATTTTCGTTTTCACGAAGTAGCACTCGTGTATCTTGTCAATATAGCATGTATAAAAACGGTTTGAAAGATCTGAAATGATTTGATTCACCCGTAAATATGTGACTTAACTAGAAGATGATCTTTAAAACTCATTTTAACTGTTTAAATTAAGGAAAAAGTCAATTCCTTACAACGACAACTCACGGAGTTCGTGCCATACGTGCTGAGTGCTACTTCGTGAAAATGAATATGACACATTTCTGTGAAATACGCGCTGAAGCAGCGCACACACCTTTGGATGGTTACTACTTCGTGGTATTGGTGACGATAGGGGCATTTGCACTTTGTCAGCGGTCATGGTTTTATTCGTGCGCTCTACATCACTCAGAATTTGCCGTTGCACGCTTTTACGGATGAGCTTTCACCCCCGTAGCATTTTTCAGGTCGGTGCCTTTAATGTTTGTTTAAATTGTTTGAGTGGAAACGGCGTACTTTTTTACATTGGCATGTTTTGGCATTGTCAGATACGGAGTCAGTTGTGTATGCGTAGGTATTGTTTGGATACTCATCTTAAAAGGAAAAAAACGGGGAAATGTAATTCCTTGATTCTGTTGTCGTTAAGGTCGCGCTCAGATTACATTGGAGTTGATTAAGTACTGCGGACTTTGCACACAAAAATAGAGAACTTCTGTTCTCATGACACAAAGAAACTGATTCAACAGTCCAGCCAGCTCAGTTAGTCGGTGTTTTCATAGCAAGTAAAACAGAGATTCCTACATGAACGAGTTTGAAACTACTCTTCATTTCATGACACATATTTGACTATACTTTTTTAATACTTTACGGATTCAGGAATTTTTGGGTACAGTTATGATGTAAGAATTTCCAAATTGTAACCACACCTAGCTGCAGAAGTATTGTTGAAATTAAAGCGTGATTCGTTGTTCATTTTTTCCACTTCTCGAGAACAGAAAGAGCTGGAGGTCTTTGTTTTTCCCTGTCACGTTGTACATTTTTTGGTTATTTCGTGAAAACGTACACACATGAAAAACTTGTTTCTTTTGTTACATTTCAAGACTCGCGCTCATTTTTTTTGTTCATTACCGTTCGCGCCGCATGGATAAACTCGCATCCTCACTGTGGAGATCGAGTTTTGTGTTAAATGTTTGTTTATAGTTAATATCAAACTAAACAACATTCTTCTTTGAAAATTTTTCTTTGAATCAAATTTGGTAAAAAAGGCTGGAAAAGTTTAGATCCAAAAATGACTGATTTTCCAGGTTTATGCCACTTCATGAGAACACCGACGAGTTGGCGGATGTTGCAATATGCACTGCGTGACTGAGCATAGCAACACGCAAGGTATAATTCAAAAGAAAAGTTACATTGAGTTTGAACGCTTTGGATGTTGATTGGAGCCTGTCCCTGGCGTCACATAAGCTATAGTGCATAGTACAATGGGCGTTCACAGACAGAAATGTGCCCTAGATTTCTGCCTACCGGTGTTCGCTGATTGATGAGTATTTCTTTTGAACGGCATGCTTTAACCAGAGTGATCTATTTTGTGTCACGTCCAAAGACAAAATGAGGACGTCTGTTCAGACACAAGTTATTGGATCGGGGGAAGATGGGGATTTTATGCAATTGAGGTCTGTAAATATCGACCAGCGTCACAAAGTTGAGGTTTTGGAATCTGTGACTAAGATTGGAACTCTATTCCTATACACTTACTGCAAAAACTGAAGACGGCGTTTAAGACTGAGTGGCGTCTGTACTAGATGAGTGATTCTGTGCCCCCAAACCGTAGGTTTCATGCAGAGCTGAAACGGCTTTTCAGGATATGTTGAGCAGACACATTAAAGGAAGACTCTAAATCTTTAATCATGTAAACTAATATTGTGATGTGAAGGTGCAAGTAGGCCTATGAACGCATGCTAGGATTACGAGCACCACTTGACGTGGATAAGAACTGTTGGTTCCAGAGGTCGGTCGCGTCGTCAGACGAACGGCTAGCTTTAGAAATACACTGTTTCAAATGCCCCTCGTAATAAGCGCCAGTTCTTACTCTCGATTTTTTTTCTCTGTTGACTGAATGGTCTTTTGAATCATAGGTATGGCGTTTCCGATTACAGTATGCGAGACAGACTTAACTAACCGTTCCATAAAACAAATCTTTTTCGAGAACACTGCCGTGGTGCCCGGCTTGCATTTTAATGGATCGACTTCCTAAAAAAGCAAATGACACAGCACAGACTGGCGGCAAAACTTAACGCGCAGACTTCATACTTCACCTTGCCTTCACCGGAAATCTACATTGTCGAAACTTCATTGTTTACTTAGAAAAGGAGGTGGACGGTTAACAAAGCGTGGCAATCAGTTTTTCACTTGAGGAAATTGGAGTGAAAACACATCCAGGTTTCAACTCCACGATTGTCATGTGAGTTAACATTTAGGAGGTAACTGCAGCAAATCACCATTGAGCGCTTCCGACAAGACCTCACGCTGACTTGTCCTCCTCGCTTTGAAGGCGCGGGTATACAAGGATTCGCTGTCCTGATGTGAACTTTTGAGCGCAACATGCAAAGTGGCAAACGGAAGACAAACCATTCTCAGACACTCGGTCAAACAGTCGCGGGAATGTAGCCTCCTTCGGGCTGTCCCATGTGTTGCTTTGTTAAAGTTTGACAAGAGGTGGTTCAGCTTCTCCCGACTCACACTCTTCCGTGTCCCCCGGGGGTCAGGCGATTGCAGTGGCGCGATGCTACAATCTTGGAACATTATATTTGACGGGTCGACCAAGTTTTCTCAGCAATTCATGAGTTGTCTCGGGAGAAATCCACGCTCGAAGTGAGCTGCGGTCAGGCAGCATTGTTTAATGGGGTCTTGCTGTAAAGATCTCTTGTAACGGTTCCAGCGTAATATCCCGCAAGCCTTGTTTTCATAAAAAATGATCTGCATTTCGCCTGAGGTTTGAAAAATCGAGTATTCTAAGAAAGGTAAAATTTCCTACCTTGAGGACTGATAATATTTCCGTGCGATGAAATCTTTCCCTTTAGTTAAATGAGTAAGCCTGTATGAACGTTAATAACGTGTGACTTACAGCAATCATTATACGAGATGAACGGGGCGGTGTCGACTTTCTATCGCATGTGTATCATAGAAAGGAACAGAAAGAAGATTTGCACATCTCTTTGTATAGCTCCCAAAATCGGATTAAAGGCTGTTGTAATTCGGCACGGTTGTTTTCTTTTTATTACCGGCTTATCTCAAGATCATATTTTTCCACCTGTTCTAGAATTTCAAACATCTCATAGATTTATCATTTAATTTTATCGGCGTACCACTGACCACGCTTTTTTTTAAGATTTAATACCAAAAAATAATCAAATAGATCTCATCGGAGACTTACTCAAGCCTTCTGAGCCATTTTAATCTAATCCCTCATATCTAAGGTAATTAGATTACAGTCTGTGGTTAGCAGGTCTTAGCGCATTGGCGTTATTAATTTCTGCGTCGATTTAGATACAATGTCACCCCGTGGGGCCATATGGTGTTTTTGTCCTAGTGTATTAGGTGGTTTCTTCCAGCCCTTTTCGAAACCGTCTGATGTGTTGAACTGTGGAATATAATTTACTAGAAGTCTTTCCGTCTTGCTGGGAACTGAAAGGGGAGGAGTGGGTATTTTGATACCGGTACCATGCAATTGCTGAAGTAACTTCAAAGAGCAGTGTAGTGTTGGTTAGCGCGGTGAACTTTGCAGATTAAAATGAGCACAGGCCTACAAGACTAAAATGCCAATGTTTTTAAAGTGAATTTGTCCGCATTATAAAGATACCATTATGCCATAGGTGTAGAGTTGGAGGACGTTTATGGACAACAATAACCTCTGGTTCAATACATCTTGCTATGCATGGTATTTAATGTACAATGAGTCTGTGTAGCCTCATGGCACATCTGCATAAAGGTGTACAAGGGTCTTGCATGTACGGTGGCCTAGGGTCCTTATGTGCTTGGACAGTACATCCCTCCCAACTTTAGGTGCTTTGCACGTCTTTAATATCGAATAAAATAGTGAATTTAGAAGGCATTTTAATTAAGAAAACCTTACAGCCGCAGAATTATTGCTTCTTGAGCGGTATTGATGTGAGTTATTTGGGTTGTGACCCATTTCGGAACAATTACTGAAATATAACTAATTTAAACATATATACAATGAGTCATTAGGTAAACTGGGTTTGTACCATGAATACTTGTCCCTTCTCCCTTCTTTTTTTGGTTTGTTTTGTTTTGGTGTTACATTTACATGCACAAAAACAGTAGAGTACATAAACTTCGTACATGTAGTTTGAGCGAACAAGCTTTGAGATAAATAGAGGGGGAAAAGTCAGTGTTCAGTGTTCTCAGACAGGATCTTGGTTCAGAATGCAGACAGAGTATAGGATGTCACATAGTACTTGAGATGTGCAGGTTGTTTCCGCATTGTGTGTCTCCGATGGTTTGTTAGCGTTCTAAGTGGTGTTCTCAGGCGGTGTCTCCTGGGTAGTGTCCGTAGGGTCAGGCGTGTCCCCAGTATCTTGTGGGAGTGTTTTGAAGAATGAGGAATTCCGAGTGATTTGTTGTCCTTCGTGTTCAACTGTTATCATGGGACCCTTGATGCCGACGACCTTGTACGGGGGTGGGTTGTAGGGGGTTTGTTGCTTTCCAATGAAACCATTGCGTTTCACCAGGACTGGGTAACCGCAGTTTATGGTGTCTGTCTCTTGGTCATGTACTTTTTAAGCATTTTGCTTCATCGGGTATTTCTTGAGTTTGTCGCGATCGCGCAACTCTCGATCAGAGTCGCTTTTATTGGTGCTTCCTTCTGGGATGCATGTGCGAATGTTGCGGCCGAATACGAGTGTTGCAGGTGGAGATCTGGTAGTCGCGTGTGGCGTTGCGCGATAGTTTCGTAGAAGCTTAGGGTCTATGTAGTTCTTGCCTCCACGGTTTGTGTTCTGCGTGTGCGATGCGATAAGCTTTTTTGAGAGTTCGCATGAACCGTTTCTAGGCATTTGCTCTTGGCCATTGGGGTGTTATGCATCGATGCTTGAAACCGAGATAGGCCGCGAATTTCTTGAAGTCTTCACTGCCGAATGGCGGGCCGTTATCAGTGCGGACAGTATGTGAAACTCCAAACTGTGAGAATATGGCATCCCTGAGTTTGGGGATGACGACCGTTGCAGACGTGGTTGTAACAGTTTCAACGACAGGATAGCGGCCGTAGTCGTCTGTCACAACAAAGGGATGTTCACCAGAAGGTAAGTCAGCAAAGTCTATGCTTACTTCCAGCCATGGTGCAGCAGGCAATGCAGACATTTACAGGGGTTCGCGTAGTGTGCTGGGTGATGTCGCTTGGCAGGGAACGCAGTGGTTAAATTTGTGTTTGACCAGCCGATCAATGCCAGGGAACCAGACTTGTTCCCTTAGCAACTGCTTATTTTTCTCGATGCCCTGATGTCCTTCATGAACTAGGTCAATTATTTGGCCTTGGCACAACATGGGAATGACAATACAATGTCCCCACATGACCAGTTTGTTGCTCGGGACCACTGTCAGTTCGTCATGCATCCTGTGAAGACTTTATTGTGTGCTATTTGTCTTTAGATTGGGTGCCTGCTTGACAGCTTTCCAAGCGTTGTTTCTCAAGGCCGTAATGCATAGCTGTAATGCACAGTTGATTTCAGTTGCACTTTCCAAGTCCCTTAATGTAACAGTCTTGGGAATTGCGTTATTTTTGGCATGGTGGACTTCTTGTTCCGCCATTTTCTCCTCGTGGCTTTCTGGTTTGTTCGATGGAAGATGGTGCCTGGAGAGGTAGTCAGCCGGGTTAAGCTTACCAGGCTTGTACACACCTTGGAACCTGTATTCTTGTAGCTTGAGGATCCAGCGTTCTCACAGGCGGATTGCTGTGGAGGTTGTTGAACAATGTCACAAGTGGTTGTGATCGGTTATGATCTCATAGTTCAGTGTTGCCGCATAGGTACAGATGATAGTGCAACGTTCCCCACGTGGCTGAGAGCGCCTAGCGTTCGATCCGTGAATATCCCTGCTCGACTGGTGTGAGCGACCTGCTTGCCATACTAACAATAGATTGTTTCCATCTTTGTCAGTCTGAGCGAGGATTACCCCTAGACCAACGGGGCTTGTATCTACAATCAACTGAGTGGCTTTATCTGGGTCGTAGTATGCTGTGGAGCAGCTGGTTGCATGACGTTGTTTGATTTCGCGAACTGCATTGTTATGTTGCTTTGGTCACGTCCAGTCAGTGGACTCGCGTGTGAGGTCCAGTAGCGGTGCTGAAATCATCGCAAGATCGGGGATGAATCTGCTGCAGTATGTCACGAGGCCAAGCTGGGTACCTCGCTGACAGTTTGAGGGTCAGTGGCATTGAGGATCGCCTTGAATTTCTGAGGGTCTGGCGAAACGCCCTGTGCACTGAATGTGTGTCCGAAGAACTCAATGCTGTCGCCATTGAACTCACATTTCGCTTTGGTTAGTGTGAGGTTACGGTCCTTCATCCTCTGTCAGCATGCATGGAGTCTGTCGTTCATCTCCTCTTGCGAGCGTGCAAATACCAGGATGTCATCACTGATATTGATAACACTGTCAAGTCTTTGGAGTGATGACTGTATGAGGTTCTGAAAAACCTCTGCAGCCGATGTGACTCCGAAATGTAGTCGCTTATATCGGAACAGTCCGACGTGAGTGGAGAACACGGTTATGTACCGCGACTCCTCAGTGAGCTCAACTTGGTGGTATTCTGCATTCAAGTCCAGCTTTGAGAAGACTTTGGGTCCACTGACTTTTGCGATTATGCCATCAATTGTAGGCTTTACATGGCGTTCGCGTTGGACTGCCTTGTCTGCGGCTCGCATGTCTACACAGATGCGAATTTGGTCAGGGCTCTTGGGTTTTCGGGACAACGTGAATAGGCCTAGGTGAAACCCATGGTGTAGGTGCATCACTAAGGAGTCGCTGTAATTCCTTTTCCGTTTGTTTACGCACGTGAAAAGGAATTCTACGGTGACTGATTTCACGGACTCATCGACGTGGAGCCTGCATTTAGTGTTCTTCAATTTGCCAATTCCTTCGAAGCGGTCTGCGTAATTGGTTAGAATGTCTTGCTCGCTTTGCTGTGCTTTGCTTCGATATGTACGATACCACGAGCCTGGGCTGTGCTGAAACTAAGCAGTGTATCACAGTCCCCGTCTATAACAAAGAATGTGGCTTATGTTGTGGCGCCCGCCCTTGAACAAAGCAGGTGCTTCAAACGTGCCCGCGATTTGCAGAGGCTCGTAATTGTTGTAGTCCTATGTGTTCAAACGGGTGTGAGTTGGCGTTGCGAGTGTTGCCCGTTGCATGTCGCACGACTCATGACGTTAACAGAGGCTCCAGTGTCAACTGTGACGTTCATGTGAGAGCCACACGTGTTAATGTTAACTCGCGGGTGCGTTTTCAAATTTGCCCGGTGGATACCGAATAGGTACTCCTCTTCGTCGTCGGAACTAATTCAACATTTGCGACTAGCTTGTGTTTCCTTGAGCGCAGGCTGGGATCAGTTTTGTGCTGTTTTGCAATTTTTACAGACTTTCTCAAAATGGTCTTGTTTACCACATTTTGAGCATTTATGTCCCTTTGCTGGACACGGCTGGTTCATGTGGAGATACGATCCGCCACAGTAAAAACGTGCGCGTGCGTGTTTTTGGCTTTGCGCCATGTCGGATAGACTTCTCAAAGCTGTACTTTTGCTTGACAACTTTATTGACAGCTGTCTGTGAACAAAGCACAACAAAGCAGTAAGAGCAGGTCCAGAACGCTGTAGCCACACAGCTATCTGAAGTTTAAATTTTTGTCAGGAGAATGACGACTCAACTCAAACGAACTGAGTCACAAGAGGGTAGAGCCCCTTTTGAGTAACAAAACGTTTTACCAAGTAACTGGTATTCAACCTGTTAGTATTGATCATGTCAAACTAAGTCATCTATCCAAGAAAAGAGCCATTCTGATGCCGTTTAATTTTTTATAGTTCAGCAAGATTTTTTTTAGAAATGCTTCTAACAGAGTGAGGAAAATTGGACAAAATTTGTTTAGAGGTAGCCCAATGCACTTATCAACAGGAAGGAGAGGAAGACTGGGAAATTATTGTGTGTGTTTTTTTCTTCCTTTTTTTGTGTGTTAAATATGAGTATTTTATGCAGAGTAGTTGGCAGTGTCGCGGCGTACTGCCGTCCTGCTTCAAGATACAGACGTTCATGTCACTTATGAATCTCTCGGTATTTTTTTCTCTTCATGAATGTTTGCGTGGTGTTGCACTACGCATGCCTGTTAGCCCTGGGGTCTCCTTTGCAAGAATAACCGGGGGAATCATATAAATCCTTCTCAAATTTACTGCACTTCACGGCGAGAGTATTTCCTCTCAAGGCGAAATAATTCACACTCTGACACGTGAGAGTTCGACGATTATCGGCCTCGCTGAGCAGTTCCGAGCTGAAATCGATCACATCTGAACACATCGGCAAGACTGTCGACCAGAGGAATCACAAGTTAGTGGCACAGCGACAAACGAAGCGCAACACTCAACCCTAGGCTATACTATTGTATTGCTCAATCTCTTTAAAAAAACAGTGTAGTTGCCTCTGGTCTGTGGACTATGCTTGTAAGGGGGATGCAGCTAGCAAAGGCCGTCCTGCTCTGGGTGGCATGATTACGACAGCGTATCGAGTCCTGTGTCGATCTCTAGTGAGTTGCTGGAGACATGTATAATGAGCGCCCTGGTATAGATACCGCCTGTTGCAGGGTAATACACCAAGAGTACGGGCAGCGTGTAGTGTGAGGTTGTGGTCGTGTAAAGTATCCCTGTTCTGTTCAAGAAAAACCAGACTTCTAAATTTCAAATCACCTTAGTACCTGCACACATGGTTTAGTCGATTTCCCCTTTGTCTCTGTTTAAAGGAGGTATAAATTTGGGTCCAAGCAAACGTCATTAAAGAGTATAAAAAGGCAACTATTTTCAACCGAAACATATCCTGCCAAAATGCTTTGCTTTTAAGAGCAACTTCAAGTTATGAGGGGCGTACAGGAGGTTTCAGAGAAATGTTATCTCTAGGCTTTTGCTTGTACACAAATTTTGAGATATCCAATCCATACGGTGACTTTTGACGGGGAGTTACTGCGGCATACACTCTGGCACACATAGAGACACAAATGGAAGGAAATCGGCAAAGGGGGGAAGAAACGGGGGAGAGTTGACTGCCAAATCCCCAAAGGAAACATTATCGCAACTGCAGAGCAACGGACACAATTAGAGACTCGCTGAGCGGGCTGCATCTTAGGTGTCCTCCATCAGTGGAATTGGTTCATCTTTCAACGTTCTCGCGTCGGCCGGGGAATTATGAGCGCACATTAACCTACATGTTCGGCGTGTCGGGGGGGGGAAATGAAACACCGGCCGTGCCTTCAATTTTCCCCCTATTTGACAACGAGTGGACCGAGTCTTGTTTAGGTGCGACGTTTCCGATGCAGTGGAGGTGAAAATTGAGAAATCAAGACCGGCTCGGGGCACTCGAACGAAACTGGTTGAAGTTGGTCCCCGAGGAAGTAGTCTTTTAACAGAAGTCCCTCAACTGCAGTTGAGATTGTGTGAAAAGGGACACCTTCAGATTAGAATCTGGAGGGAAAAAATTATACTGTGAACCAAGGCAAAAGGGGACCGGTGTCTGTATGAAAATAGCAAATTAGATATTCGGTTGAGGAAGAAGCAGCAATATTTTATCATAAGGACTAGGCCTATTTTACCGCACAGTGCGACATCTCGACAACTCAAACGTCTTGAAACACCATACAATTCCATGTGTTTTTGGAAGTTATTCCCCAGGAGCTAAGAAATGACGGTCTTCGTTCTTTTATTGGAAACTGTCACTTTGTAACAACTCTATTCGGGGGTGTTTAAAATCTGGTGCTCGTCTTTCAATCCTTCAACAGTGGCAGGGGTTCCAATCCACCTTAAACCTCACTGGTTTTTTTCCAGAACCCCAAGAAACCCGCTTCTCTGAAAAGATTTTCTTGTGCAGCACTTGACAAACTAAATGTTTATATATACAATTTTGATTTTGACAAGATATTTCGAGCGTGACGCTGCTTTTCAGTGGTGCCCTGACCTGTTTGACAAGAGACAAAATACACAAGTGGAGAATGGACTATAGAATATTGTAAAATATAATAAATACGGTGGAGTAAAGTCAAAATGAAATGGAATTTGTTGCACATTCCAACCCAACAACTGTTTTAGACGAAAATAATATTTCTGTCTGATAAGTATTCAGGAACTACATTATGTGTGAGTTATATTTCATTGAGGAAACAGTCATACCTGTTTGAAAATAATGTCATATTTGCTCGATATCGGCTGCGCTCACGTAGTGTGCAACGCCAATGAATAATGTGCTTGTTTAGGAATAAATGCCAGGAACTTGTGAAGTAGAGACGATGGGGCATCCTCAGCCACTCACTGTGCGACGTATAGTGCTGGCTCTCTGTGAACTGAAAAATAAATGGATGACCTTGGTTGTACTTTCGAAAATGTTAATTAGGCCGTATGGGCTATTTGTATCAGTCTATTACGTACACGTTACAGGCATGCACAAAATACTAATGCGACAGTTTTTCTGTGTTCGATTATTCAGACATTCATCTGTGGACTGTGCTGTGGGCAGAGGTCCTTTGATTTTTGTTTTCTGTCTCTCTTGTGAGTTGAAGAAGCCTGAGGCACTCTTTTTTCTTCTATACTCGATAGCTCTGAGGTCAGACCGAGACGAGAATAGCACATCACTGCAGCAAAACAATCATGTTGACAATCTTTCTTTGCGCCGTCCAACAGGATCACCAAGTCTTAAACTAAGCGGCTTATACAAATGTCTGCATTTGGGATGGTCTTGTTGGCGTCATTTCATTCGGAATATCAAATATTCCTTCAAAAAATAAGCAAAACAAATAACTCGCCCCACAAAACAAATTTTGAAGATTTATGGAAATGGGGTGCCAAATGCCTTAACATTCCTTTCGCCCAGCGGCTTTGGGATTGTTGTTTACGCGTTGACCTCATCCGATGCAACCCGGTAACGCGATCCGCGGCCATCTGCAGGAAAGAAATAACGCAAAGTTCCGTCACTTGTTCGATTTCCGCACGTCTGCTGTATGCCCCCTTGGGGTGAAATAAACGCTCGCGTGCTACCGCAAACTTAACAGCAAATCGTAGAGACGCCAGTCAGTGGCTGGACCGGGTCCCTCTTGCCTCATCTCTAGGAATGGGGAAATTTCTGCAACACTTCCATGTATATCCCCGGCCACTTGTCGTTTTGTCTGATAGTGTGGGTAATGACCCAGTCACTGTCTGACCGGCGACAAAGCGTTCCTATGGTTACTTTGGTAACCAATTTGATACCAATTTCGAAATTTAGAAGCTCGATGTAGCCCTACGAACTTTCTCAGTCAGTAGTTTCTATTATTGTCAAGTGTTCTCTTGCTACTTTATCCTGAAGTCCAGACGTCCTTTGGGCCTAGTTACAGTTCAGAAGCTATGCATTAAAAAAACTCTGCAATTTACACGCAAAAGTGTCTGAGGCTCGTAAACTATACCAGTCCAAATGTAAATGTGAGAAGAGTCGGGTAACCGATAACCAAAGCTATACCGAGTAAGGACAAAATGCGGACAGTGATTATTAAATCGTGTGTTTCAACAAGAAGAAGCATTCCCTCTGTCTGTGCACGGATAACGCGTGCTCAACTCTCGGTGGTAGCTTAAGTGCGCTTAATCTCAGCGGATTCGTTTGAAAAAGGTACCTTTCAATGTTGAACCACTTAAAAGTAGTTGAACTGGACTTTCAAGAATTTCTTTTTCGTAATGAGAAGGTAAACTTTGGGTAAATCCAGCACGGGTCATTTACAGCTTTCCTCGTCAACTGGCGTCACTGCCTGACCTATAACCACTTCAGCCCCTCCAGCGTCACCGATATGCAATGCGAGGCGATTAACCCGTTCCTATCACCCCCCCCGCTCGAAAAATATTGGCCGAGTGATGCCGTGGCGCTGCGAACTATCCTCGCGTGTGGATTACGGCTGGGAGGCAATATTACTCAGGTCCAAGACTGGCGTTCGAGCTGAGATGGATCGATAAAAATCCAAGGACTGGCTAGAGCGGGTCAGGTGACAAGAGTCTGCCAAGCGATGAGCTGCAGCACCACAAGCCTATACTGCCAAACCACTTAGCACGCGTCCCGTCAGCTCATGATTTTATGAATATTGAGGTCTTCACGAGCGACAGCCGGGCTGTTTATTTTACTTTTCAACTTTTTTGTCGGGGGCGATAAATGGTTGCCTTGGTTATGAACACCGGCCGCAAAGGTATACGGAAAAAACAAACAAGCTGTGTCTGCTTAGTAGGGCAAATACGGCCGTGGCGTATCGTTTAACCGTCTAATGTTCAGCCTTTATATCGCACGTTTTTTTAATTTCCTCTTTGGTGCAGGTGCTGAATTACAATCCAGAGAGGTGCTGTCACGATGACCACAGAGTCAACGGATTCAAGAACACAGATGTTAACCAGTATATATACCGTTGAGGTTACCGACATGTTCGCATTCTACGACAACGACACGGTGGGGGAGCCCGACCCGAACAAGAACTCCTGGCTCCCCATGGAGTTCCAGATCACCGCGCTGTGGTTCGTGTTCGCCGTCAGTGTTGTTGGCAATCTGCTTGTGTTCCAGTGGATGAGGTTCAACTGGCATCGCAAGTCCCGGGTGAACACGATTGTGTTGGGCATCGCAAGCGCTGACCTGTCCGTCAGCCTGTTCGCCATCATGCCCACTGCCGTCATAGAAAGTTCCGGTCCGTGGACAGCTGGGAACGCCACGTGCAAGATTGTCATGTACATCCAGGGTGCCGCCTTGATCAGCAGCGGCAACATGATCGCCATCATGGCAATCGACCGCCACCAGGCTGTCCGGAGCCCCCTCAGTGCTTTCATTCCCGCCTGGAAACTTGTTCTTGGGGCCTGGGCAGCTGCTTGCGTGCTGGCTGTGCCGCAGTTCTTCATCTGGCTCGTCAAGGAAAGAAGTGGACGACTGGTCTGCGGTACCATTCTTTCAAAGGACCAACCTGGTTTGCGAATGGCGTATCTCACCTACGTCGCCTTTATTACCTTCTTGGTACCGTTTGGGATCATCAGCGTGGCTTACGTGCGGCTATGCAAGACAATCTGGGAGAAATCCCGGGAGTGTTCGGGCAAGCAGCGGCACGGCCAGATTGAGCTGCGGCGTGTCCCCACGGGAACGCTGACCAAAGCCAAGAAGAAGACACTCAAGATGACTATCGTCATCATCGCGGTGTTTGTCCTGTGCGGTTCCCCGTACTTCATTGTGGAGATGTTGAGGACTTATCGTGCGGAGCTGCTCAGCCCCGGTGTCTACAACCTCTTCAGCATCTTCGCCGTGACCAATTCGGCCCTCAACCCTTTCGTGTTCCTCTTCTTTAATGTCACCACTCGGTTCTGGAAGGACATGTTCCCCTGCGTCTCCAAAAGCAGTCCTGAGGCAACGTACAACAGGTACTCCGTGAAGTTCTCCTCGTCCAATTCCCGCCAGCACTCCAAGTCTTACGGTGATCCCCACACGCGCGCCACCGACCTGGAATCGGGCGTGACAATCAACTGTACCGACTAAACTAAAGACTGCGCTGTTGGAGGAGGAAGGAGGTCATCGAAAGTGGACGTCGGAGGGGGGAGGGGAAGACTACCCAAAACAAAATTGCGCCCTCCCCTCTGACCAGGTCACCATTATCTCTACAATCAGCACTGTCGAACTCCGACTCCGAGATCGGAGGTGTTAAGATTAGGGCTGGTCTATAGTCAGCCGTATAAGATATGATTTTGTTAATTACGGTTATGGCACCTGCCTGGGTGGTTGGCAGTTACGATGGCTTTGATCTTAATCGAGGTCGAACTCATCGACTGATGGATTGGGGAACTCCGTGAAAGCAGTTGTGGATTCACAGACTGTTGCTCTCCAATCAATTAAGTATCCTTTGCTTATCGACAAGAGCTGTGGCGACGTCAAGACACATTATCGGCAATAGCTTTCTCAAAGGCAGCTTTGAACTTTTTTGGAAACAGTGCATCCACTGTAATCTGTATTTGTAAATATTGTAATTTATGGAGTACCTTTATCGTCTCCATTCTCTTAATTTGCTCATATCAAAAAGCGCATTCAGATAACAATGAGCCACTATACAGTACTGAATAACTGTTTTCAAATAATGCACTGTAAGGGCTATGTAAGTTTTGATTTGTCCCAAGCTCTTTTAACTGTCGAAACCCCCATGTTTTCCTCACAAAGGACGCATACCTTTTAAGCTTACAGGATTTCGTTCAGAGATTTCGATGCTTAAAGGTTCGTTTCCTGACAAGATAAATACGACGTAAAGGTAATCGTCTTGAAAAGGCCAAAAATTTCTATACATCATTAGATTATTTATTAGCTAGCGTTTGTTTGTCTAGCATGAGAAGCGCTTATTTTTCACGGTAAATACGCCCTAACGTATACCAGCATAACGTTATAATCAAACCTCATGCAGAGCAGACACAATGCCCATTGTTCTGAACGAGCACACGTTTTGCCATGTGTTTTTTTTTGTGCGCGACCATTTTTAATTGTTTTGCTCGTGGCTGCAAGTGTATACAGATGAAATGCGCGGTTGATATTTCGTGTAGAAGGTTTCCCAATTGAAGAAAAACACAACTTTCAAATTATGGAAAGATTTGTGCAGACAAGCATGCACGATGATGGCCGCCGATTCTTGTGGAGCACAAGATCCCGTTACTATACCAACGACTGGCCATGACTACGATTGCGTAATAACATCAGTTGCGTGCACCACTGTATACACGTATATAGCAAGTATGTTGTAAATAGGATGATCATTGTATACCGTATATCTGTCAAAGAAAAGTAATGCGAACAACATTTCAAAATGGCCGTATTTTTAAACACTGCGAAATGCCTTATAATCGTCTCCAGTCGTTTATACACCAATATTTATATTGTTCCATTTTTCATTGTAAGATACCTCATTGTAAAAATGTCAAAAATTATGTGGACTTCAGACGTACTCCCTAGAAGCTGAAACCTGCCTTGTATGCGCTACCCACGTATTTCCACGAATAATCCAGAATAAGGTACGTGTTAAAAAAAGTGAACGGAACCTGTTTTAACTCTCAATGTAAATAAGTAGTGTAGGTTTACTTGTGAAGAACTTTGGAACCCAATTTAGTGTCTCCTGCGATGTATCCAGTATTTCAACACCCCTCCGCCTCTTCTGCTCTACTCCAACTACTACGTGATGGGTTCAGGTGGACTGTGATGTCAGAGCTTATCTGGTGTAACAAAGGACTAGTGGGGTGATATTCAGGTACCGAGAGAACTATACGAGCGTGCGTTGAG
Source organism: Acanthaster planci (assembly GCF_001949145.1). Next base: position 140,921 of record NW_019091650.1, read on the forward strand.
TGAGGTAGAGGTCTTTGTCGAATACACAGGCGCAAAATGTTACAAAGGTATAATCCATTTTGAAAGCCATGCATAGTTTATTTCACAGCAAAGAAATAAACAAAACAATGACAAACTGTACAAGAAGAATCTATTGTATGGAAACAACACAACATGAGGTACTGTCAACACAGAAGTGACGGACGGACGGAGCCCGTCGTCTTAAGTCCTTTTTCCCCCGTGATATCGCCGTCGAAATCGGAATCTTTTCTGTAGCATTTAGGATGATGTCTTACGCAACATTTCACGCCTGGGTGATCTGTGCACGGGACACACGGTTGTCGGGGGTGTCAATTTATTGTCGCACAGTCCCGTGGTTGTCCTCTCAAATTTTTCATTGACCGTATTTGTTAACACACCACCGTCTATTTGAAATATCAGTAGCCTATGTGTTAAGTATAAAAATGCTTTGTGTGATTCGGCAACACCATTACAGTTTCGTCAACACCTTCACAGTGCGTGGATGACTCCATGTTAATGAAAACCGTGGCGAACTCCGTTGTAACTTGTCCTTGAGAGGCCGATACATAATGGGAGAGAAATTGCCTTCAGCCCATTCTCTTGGGAAGGCTGGGCGAAAGTGTATCTATATGTCAGGTATGATACTCCAAAAGTGTCACATATGTTCACGTTCCGTGCATAATGCAGGAAAAGATACACTCGCGATGCAAAATGCTTCAGATATACAAATTCTGCAGTAGGCCTATATCCCGCATCACGAGCATAACGTTAACGGTCAGCTCGTTTACAACAGTTTGAGCTTCTCCTGACAAGATGCACGATGATTTACATCTTCGCGATAACCCAATTTGTCCCTCAGGGTATTCGCTGACTAATTTCGATCCTCTGAATAAATTTTACATGCACCACCATCTGAGTACTTTATACTTCATTACAATTTCCAATAATTCCCTCAACAAGCACCTGTACTGAGCAACGACTTCTGAGCGATATTACCTATTCCAAACCTTTTTGGACTCATTTAATTAAATACATGTGCCCTTTTATTGAACGAGAATCGCTGTTAATTTTATCTGGTTTATCTGTCTTTAAAAGGGTTCATTTTGCTGTGCGTTCGGTTCAATAAAATATAGAAAATATCAAACCAAACCTTAGTCTTATATATATATCTGAGCTGGGTTAGTGGATTAAATTAACAAAACTGAAACGCAGAGAATACTCAATCTAGGCCATGGCCAGCTCATCTAAGAAATCAAAGGATATGCAACCCCTCCCCATAAAATTCAATTAAATGCAATGCAAACATTCCTTAACTAAATCAAAACAAACAAAACAGTTCACCGAATGGGCCAGAGTATGAAACCACTCCAAGTCAATTTAAACCGATGTACAAAAAGAGAGACCAATTCAAACCAAAATTACAGTGGAAGGACAGCCTGCGACGGGCAAACCTGGTGGAAAGGGAACGAATTCACTGGACTAATTCTGAATAACTGTAAGACTTGTCGAACAAAATATAACAAACCGCAAACAAGCATACCATAAATTGGAGGAAGCATGATTAATCCCAATATGATCTCTTCAGTCTGAGATTATAAAGTAAAACCAAACCCTTCTTATTTGTACCAACTGTCCAATACGGATCCTAATCAACACACGCAAAAAAAAAAAGAACAACAACCAAAAAAAAAAAAGAAACCAGTTTCACAAGACAAGAGAAATGTATTCATTTCGTCGCCAGTGCCGAGCTTGCTCTCTAAGGTCATTTGGGAAAGGATTATGTGCATTGATTACCAGAGTGGAAACCAGGAGAAATAGTTCAGTCTCCCTACGAATGCAAGTGAAAGACAATATGAACAGAGTGAATAAACAAGACTGTGAGAAAAGTCGGTCCAGATATGTAAGAATCGAGGGAAGTGAAAGTGCGCCAAATTTTAACTGAAACTGCAGGATGCTCTGATGCACTTAATTAACCACGCGTCCTTTTCCCGTTTAGCGAATCCGACGATGCGGTCCTTTACTCAAACAACACTGAAGGGCAGTTTTCACGTCCGAGTGTCCCCTTTCGCCATTTGATTAAACACACTGAACCCTAATTGGACTGAAAAGCTCCGACGCCCGTCTTTGCACTTTCTTGCGGCTCGCAGAGTCTTACAGTTCCTTGAGCGTTTCCCAAAGTGGTAATATGTTGACGTTGTGATGAGGAGGATGTTGTTTGAGAGAATTCGAGAGAGAGAGAGAGAAGAGACGCGTGATGCAAGGAAGTTCAAGGAACCTTCCACTGCATTTAGTACGTATGAAAAAGTAGCGATTCTGCATTTATATAACCTATAAAGTTACAGGTGATGCAATTACATTGAGTAAAAGTAGATGTGTAGGGTAGCGTTTTTGTATCCAGAACTTGTTTGGGCGATATATTTAGTGGCTCAGAAATTCTCAGGGGCCAATTTACACACACGAGCGGCATAACAGCAAGCGTTAACGAAAGGAGATATGTCGCGAAGTATTGTACAACTGAAAACAAGGCAGAAAAAGCCACTTTTTTCTCTTCTCCGCGTGCTCAAATACAACGGTTTATCGCCATATCTTGCGATTTATCAGGTCTCGTACGTGTCAATAGGCCCTTAAGTTTTAACTGTAAACGCCACTTTCCCTCTTTGTGGCACCGGGATACACCGACGCAGTTTCAGTCTCCCTGCAGGCCAATCTATCTGAGACATGTTTATTTCTGACCCATTTTTTTTTATCCTGTCAGACAATTTTCAGAGTGACTTACAGCCTTTTGTACCTCAGATTTCTTTCTTAAATCCAGAGCACTGACCGCGGCTTTTATGAAATCGAGATTTGCAGTCGGTAGCAGATGTATGTCATTAGGAGCTATCGTGCAGGGTGAATGCCTCGCGGTCTCTGTAAATTGAATGAATTATATCAGTGTCTTTGATTTCACAGACTACGGGGTTCCATGGTTTTCCCTTTGATTTTTTTATCTGCAATGAAATTATGAAAAATGTCATATACTGGCAACAGACGTACATCAAAGGTAGGAAAAATGATACCGCAAAAGGTCAGGTAAAATTTATTCCTGTCGATTTGAGTCTCTGACTCGTTTTGAGCTGCAGTTTCTTCCGGAAAGGTCACAAATTCCCGCAAACTGGTACATTCGTGGTTATGAACCATCGAATTATCGGTGCAAGTTTGTATAAATTGAAAATAATGAACACGGTACCTTTCTCTGAACAGTTTTGCTGCTAAACCATAGGCGGTATCTGTGATTCACACCCATGCAAAAGGAGTAAACTTTGTTAAGCATTGGCTGCAATGGTATCGATTACCAATAATCGGATTGACAAGTTGTGTACTTGGTGTACATCTCTCTCGCCAACTCAATCCGATGCACAAGCTGTTTTGCATTTTCAAGAGAGACAAACATATCATGCCTGCTGGCGTGAACCTTGATGCCGTGAAGTCTAGTCTGTCTGTAAAATATGGAAAAGACAGTTAGTTTACACTGCTCTTTTTCGTCATTGAGGAAATGCTGTTTTGAAGCTATATTCTATTTGCTTTATATGCTCTTTTAAAACGCAACTTAAAATCCCAAAGAAAAAACATGTTGTAATAAGAAATGATATTTTTAACGCGTATGTAATCACTAGTTATTATAAAGATGTAAATTACATGACGACATTAAGGCATGAAAGGAACGTTCTAAAATAAGACTGGTGCCCTGTATTCCACGCGATGTAAAACTACTCTCTCTGAACTGTATAAAGCCACTGTGTTAATTTATTATCAAGTGTATTATATATGATATGACGTGAACTATTTTGATATCAGAATAGGTCTCAGCCCAACTTCTGAGCATTTTGTCATCAGTCTCGTGTATGTAAGTCTATAAAGTGTTTCGAAACTAATTTCTAACCTTTAGCAAATTTTTGCCTGGAAAGTTTCTCGTTGATTGTGTGCACTCTACGTCACGTCACCTACGATCCTTTATACAGTCTGCCATAGCACATTGGAGGCTGCCATTGTCGTTTGTGTGACAAGCCGCAGCCAAGAGTTGAGGACACGGCATGACGCCAAAGATGGCGGGTCGAAGAGATTGGAGGAAAAAATGTATAACGCCTTCTGTAAACGATCTTGGTGTATGCTGGAATGCCCCGTAGCTATTTTGAAAGGTTAATTAATTACTGTGACAAAACATCATACAGATCTGTAGATCCTCTGTGTCGCTGATATTTTGTGAATGTACATAAATGGTAGCAACGTGAATAAATGAACCAGAGCTCACCGAAGCATCAGTTGGCCACCTAGTGAAGTCCATTTGAAGGCAATCTCTTTTATTAAAAAAAAAAAAAGATTTTGGTTATAAAATTCGCTGCATAGAAAGAAATTATTTCAAAGAGCAGTGTGTTCGTTAATTTAAAAAGAGAGAAAAAAACACCACTCTGGTAACTGGGATTAGCACCCAATCCACTCGGAGCGTGGACAGGAGAGGGCGTATTTTTTACATAGCAACTGCGATTCTTTGGCGGGAACTACTCACTGCGTCGGGCAAGTTCGAGTAACGACTATATATACTTGACTACAGTTTGACTTACACCGCTATCTATTGGACCATTTTGGACCAGGCTCAACTGTATGGTCGCACCGCATTTTAACGATAGGTGATTTCATTTATTATCACAGAGGAAACCATGCACAAGAAAATAACTGTAAGAGATTTCAGTGACCATGTGCGCTACGATAATCACAACCAATGGTGAAATGTAAGTAACAACGAGATTTTAATTAAAATATAGGCCAACTAGGGTCGTTCAAATGTAACTGAATTGCGCATGCACATTGTTAAAAAGCACTGATTGCTGGTCGACCTATAATTCGAGCCCAAACTTGTCCGTATGTCGGTGCAAGGTTTATCTACGTAATAGGCGCCAGACGAACCGAGCACGGGGGATCTCTCGTGTTGACGGTAAGAGTTCAAGGTGTGCATCTTCAGAAGGTCTTTCCAAGCGAGAAATCTGGATCCAAGTTATTTGTAGATGTCAGTGGAGTAACTGTTCATTATTGATCGATGTGAAATGAGAGCAAAATACGCGCGCAACATTTCCCTGCATCAGCGAGTATCAAGAGTTACATGCGCGAACGCAGCCATAGATATTGGTTTGAATATCTGGTCTCCCTTCATGCGCCAGGCGTGTGCAAGGATCCAGTTGGAGAAAAAAAACTTGTCAATTAGCGTGGGTGTGCACTTCAACACGGATCAGATCGCAAACATAAAATACCATAGACCGACAGCGCCTACAAGAATCAGTGTCAAATCCCTTTAATTTTGACAGCGCCAAACTAAACGTGAAATTGTGGGTGGAAGCTGGTGAACAGTGTGAATGACGCTGTTGGACGATGTTTGGATCAGCAGAACATTTCGGATGATAACACAATGAATATGACTGATAATGCTTTGCTTCATGCTGCACAGCTATGTATTGTCTGTTTGTCAGACACGATGTTGCCCTAATTAACAATAAATCAGAACCATGAACACATTTCCACTGCGGGCCGGTTCATGTTCATGAAATACCGCAGAAAAAAAATTGCCCTGAAGTTTTGAGTTGTTTGACCGATTGGAGGCTTTCGTGACGAATAAGGGGCAACTTGCAGATCGATTTGAATTCAAAAGAAATATTCTTCAATTAAAACAGAAAGCTTACAAGAAGCTCATTATATTTAATATATAATTTAATAGATGTGAAAAGGCTATTTGGCCTTTCAGCTCCACAAGTCGAAAACTCGGAAGTTGGGATCAAAATCAAGCGGATGGTCTTTGGTGGTGCTGCTTCAAAAAACAAACAAACAAACACCCCAACACCCCAACAAAAAACAAACAAACAAACAAACAAACAAACAAACAATCAATCAAAACAAAAATAAAAAGCACAATAAACACGTAAGATGATTTTCACTTCGACGGGGAGATATATTTACATAAGGTTGAAGAATATCAGCAATAACATTCGAAGAAACCATTTTTCTATTGATAAAGATCCTCTTTATACTTGACTTGGTCCACGTTGATTCGCATCGGTGCGGTTGCAACATTTGAAACAAAAAGATGACACTTGACAGTATCGAAGTGTAAAAATGTTAACGTATTTTGAGAGCACCGAATATTCAAATCCAGCCAATGTGAGTTACGCGCAGTGCGCACTAAACGCGCCGCTATCCGTCGCTTTACCCATTGTTAGCCAATACTTTAAAAAAATCAAGATTTTATGAGCAAGACTGGCGGTAAAACGCCACCAGGCGCTTGAAAGTCTGCAATTACAGTCTTGCGCCGCTGTTGACGGTCTAGGGGTTTTATGCCTGTTGGGCGGATACTGCAGTTATATACAATTCTTGCGCAAGGGTAATGCGAGCGCGTTACATTTCTCTTCGAGCAATCCAGTTCGTCCTGGCATGACTTAGTCATACACGGGCACATGCACAACTGATTACAAGCTCCTATTGGACGAACACGCGTTAAATTCCGGTTCCATGGGTCCACAAAACACAGAGCGGTGCCATACCTTTTATGGGGAATGCATCGTTGATGCACGAAACATCTTTTCAAAAGGTCACTACAAGCGATTGGAATGTTGCTTGTTAGGTAACCGTTTTGTTTATTTCACCCAGGAGGAATGGACTTTTTTGGACGGGGGAGGGCGGGACTCGTTGCCCCACCTCCAGCAAAAGTTACACTGCGAATATTAATACTTCTGCCGCGTCCTTCACCAATTTTATCAAAAATTACACGAAAAGTCAAAGGGAAAACTCACACACCAACCGCCAACACACTGACTTATTTGCTAGCATATGTGTCTCTTACTGCAGGGGGCCCTCTGTCCTGAAGTGGGACGAAGATTACCTAGGCCTATCGGGATTTTTTTTTTACCCGGAATTACGGTACTTGGGAACAGGCTGAGAGTCATACTGACGACAAAATGTTGACGTCAATGAACAAATCATCCGACCTAATAAGTGCTGAGGGATTTTTTCATGTTCATTCGATCGTGATTTTCACTCCAGGTTCTGGATGGGCGGGATTGGCAAAAACCACAGGCGTCGTGAAAATTGTGAGGATCACAAACTAGTCTTGATCATTGCGAGTGCGATGTTAAAGGTGAACCGTGTGTTAGTTTTTGTTAACCTTTGTGGCAGTTACTTGGGGGAGTCGATGGAACTTGTTCTTATTGTCACGATCAGTTTTTTTTTTTACAGAATGACCAGCGTGAAATTGTAATCGAACTTAATAATGGGTTAGGTGTACGGAAGCGCATAGGGACCACTTACCCCCCAAAAAAATCCTCGAGTTACTATCTCGCCACGGCTAGATAGTATCTCGAAAAAAAGTTTTGCAAGTGGCCCTTATACGCTTCCGTATGGGTGGGATCAACAATGGAATAAATCACCGTTAATTTAAGGAAATTAGTTCACTTCGTCTTGCTGCTATGAGGTAAGTTATGGTCGCCTGACTGCCATGTCGTATTTCATATCAAAGACATACGGGAAAAATGATTTGCTGATTTAGCCCTGTGGGTACAAATTATAGATACAGAACACTGGACGAGTACCCATCACGACTGTCTCAGGTGACTGACGCTCTTCATAATCGCTGCCGCTGACATTGGCTCTTCATGTGTTACATACCTGCGGGGACATTCAGACTTGTATGTTGTAGATGATTAACTGGTTTCATTCTTTTGCTTCGTGCACGAGAGCGGCTCATAGGCGCAACTTGAGGTATAAGAGTGCCGCGTGCAAGCTGCAATCGGCGCCGATATATCATCTTGGGGCCCGGCGTATAATGATGACACGGCAGCGCGTGTACACATTCAGGGCGAGCGGCGGCAGAAAAATTAGCCGGCAGTGCCCCCCAAGGAAAAGATGACGGCAGATTTTCTGCGAGGCCCAGTCGCCCATGGGAAGGGAGCAAATTATGGCGCGGGGAGACCCGTTTGACTCACTCCGCGTCTCTTTGTGGTATGAGAGTAATGAAAGTCTTGAAAGCGGGGAGGAATTTTAATCCCACCTTCTTGGGCAATTTAGGAGAAATATGATGCATGTACAACGTCTATTTGCATTCATTCGTTGGCAGATGAAACTTCGCTTCTCCGCTACCGTCGAACATCAAATTTGAAAGATAGCACAGCGCAAAATGATGGTTTATTTTTCTTGCTGTAATGCAAATACCAAATACACAGTTCACAATTTCTCTCATATTAAATGTACGTTGGATCAAACATCGTGTAATGTTAGAGAAAGAAAATGAAATTATATTGGGAAAACTTACAAACCACTTTAATTTTTTGTAAATTTAGAGGACTACGAGATGTTTTGAGTTGCCTGGCATTTCAGTTATTATGTTGCAGAATTACTGTATCTACTTGCTCGTGCCAAAAACCTTCGTTATTCTCAAGAAACCATTCCTAATTCAAGGGAAGATACGTTTATAATTTTTAGTCAATGCCTTCGCAGTAAAAAGAGCCGCACCTGATCTTACATTACCGGAGCTCTGTCTTGTTTTGTTACCTTTACCGTGTTATATAAACACCTTAACACGTGTTGTGAATATTTGAAAACGTCACGTGTGTGAAAGTGTTCTCTGAAAAAGTTGTCTCGAATATCAAACGAAATTACCCAGAAACTTGTAGAATAAGATTAATTGAAAGGTCAAGTCAATGGCATTGTATGGAGAACCGTTAACTTGCCCGTATTAACCCCGTGTACTTTACGTGAAATCAAGGACGCCAAGTAATTTCCCGTAAACTTACTGATTGAGTTTCTTTACAGTGTTCATGGAAAGAAAAACGTGGTTTTGCATTATTTCGATGTACAAAAAAAATGTAGCTGTTAATTTTTTTTAATGATGCGTAGGTGTCATTAAGGTTTTCAATTATTCCAGGCATTGTCGGCCACCATTTTCTCTTCTCGAAACCGTGACTCCAGAGAAGGGACTCGACCAATTCCGTTGAAAGGCAACCGCCTTAAGGTACCCATCCTCCGAAGACAGCCAGACGGTCTCCAAAGGTCACGTCTGTCTAATCACAGGTTTCCGTTATTTAAAAAGGCAATATCGTAATGAACACGGACCGGCCAAGCCGACCGGAATAAAGGAGGTAGATCGGGAGAAGGAGGTTCATTCAGCTAACAGTAATGTGGCAAACCATTCAAAAATCATGCACGAAGCGGCGGGGTTTGCATCGTGACCCCTTTTTATCCCACTCCACAAATAGCTTCGTTAGCGTCCAGTGGATTTTGTTTTACGTTTCGAAATTTGCTTTTAACTAAGTGGTACCATTTCCTGCGCAACGCCTATCCCTGCAGGCCCTAGACGGTCGAACTCGTGTCAATTTATGCCCAAAACGGTACCTTTACCAAGACGTTTTGTCACAAACTAAGACCAAAAGTCTCCGGTTTCTGGTCAGGAGCAGAAGTGGTACGGCGATGCAGCTGTTTTTTTTTTTTTTTTTTTTTTTACTGTTCCTTTTTTTTCTGGAAATGATGTACGATAACGCGCAATGTACATCGCAACGGCATGCGCACGTAACTCCGGCCGCTACCAACACTAAAATAGACCGGTCCCCGCACTTTTACTCAATTAAGCATTTTAGCTTGTACATGTACACAGGACATAAGATTACCTCGTTTGTTCTGGTTCCCAGATGTAAAAGAAAACTACAGAAATGACGTCATCTGAAAAAAAGCGTGCCCGACTAAATGTATTGGGAACTACAGGGATTCCTTCACAGTACGTATCACTCAACCATACCCTATCAAAACATGTTAAAATTAGGCAGTAGCAGGATTCCAATCGATTAAGCAAGTTTGGCAGCTTTTGGGCATAGTTTTACACCAAATAAAAAATTTTTTGCCGATGCGCGCACTGACCAGTAACCAGAGATGGGGGGGGTTGAAACAAAACCTCAAACCAATAGAGGGCGCAATAACTCCCTCGGGTTCTTACGTGCCAAGAGAAGGGCGTTTTCTTCAGTGTTGTTGCCACAGACAATGGGATAATGCTGGATTTAATCAAGGAAAAAAGCCATTTTTACCATCATAACTGTTCGCTGTTCCTGCTACGTCCCACGAGCACCACAAGACAATACAGCGATAATGATGATTGAGTGTACGCGCACATTGCCATAATTATTGGTCGTGAAAACACATGAGAAATTGGACTTCACGGCAGCTGGAATCAGCTGTACTGGTTAGTAGCACCAATTTGATTTACTCCATAGCTCTTACCCTGCTCTTCGTGTGTTCAAGGTTTCTGAAAAGAAGCATTCCATTGAACAAATATGGTACTGTCGCCTTGGTTACAGTTGACCCGTGACAGTGACATTACACCGAACCACGGTATATTAGAGAGTGTCATTCTGCTGCACATCAGCAGAAAGACGGAATGAATATCAGTATAATCCTTAGTCCATACAACTGGTTGTTCCTGTCAGGTCCGTGGGATTACGAAAAACTGTCGACTGACCTGGTACAACATTGAGGTATACTTAGAACCAAGACTGAATGCGAGCAGAGGTTTGATAATACCTGGCAAAACTACTCCGAGCTGTCCTCAAGAGACTTGTCATTCCGTGCGGGATAAACGTTTTCAGCTATTCTCGACATAGGCTATGACAGGGAGCTAAACTAACGATCTTGTGTGGTTCATGGAAATGTTTTTTATCTGACTCGGGACAATGACACAAGAGCTCAGAAGGAGTTGGAAACTAAATCATCTTGACAATGCTAGCTATTTGCTGCCCCGCCGGGAGTTTTCGGGCGTATTTCACCGATCAGCCGGCAAACAGCGACTCTTACCCGGCTCATTTTCTGCAATCACACTGCGACGACTTCTCTCCACAGCCGGGAGTTGGGCAGAAAGAAAAGAACAGGGTACGGAGCAATCGATAGAACTGGAGGCAATGGAATTACGTCTTGCCATCGCTGCGAGAAGAAAACAAGGCAAGGTCATACGTGCAAATCCCTCACGTTCTCTCGCTATATACCACCGACCAGAGTTCCGATATGTCCGTAGCTAGAGGCATCCAGGTGTGGTGACACAATCCGGTCCCCCCCCCCCGCACTGCATCCGGTGTTTGTCTCGGACTCGTTTCCAGGTGAATTGGGGAAAGAAAAACCCTGATTGGAATTTGAAAATCGAGGGGTTTTGGTTTCCACGTCGGAGGCCGCAAGGGAAATTTTGTGGCTGGAAGATTTCACTGGAACGGGTTTAATGATGGTCTTGCTGGCGCTTATACTTTGTGACCCCTGGGGGGCAACTCAATCGCAACGGCCCCGGCTGGGCAGACGACAAGACCATGAACTTACTTTGCTTTCATCAATATTATGACTGGCCATTGGGGCATGAAATAGCAATACAAACCATGAAGTTTAAAACAAGCAACAAACATCCCATACCTAGTTTGGAGGACCACAATGGTTTTGAATATAACTGGCTTGATACATTATTCATTACCTTTCCAGAGAGTGCACTGCAATCTCACACGCACCGATTCATGAAGAGCGGCAAATCCGATACCCATGGAGAAAACTACCATTCAAACGACGTAGTCAAAACCCAGTTTTTGAGTTTGATGAACACGACAGCAGGAACGCAATATGCCTTTTGCGAGTTACCGTTGAATAAAATCTGGTACACTGAGTTATCTGATTGCACATAAACAGAACCATTTGAATTCCCCAGACTAAAGACACTGTTTCAATACCTATACCCAGCAAGAAATGAGACCGAGGGGTACCCCCCCAGTATGTCCAATCCCTATACACATCCCATACTATTGTTACTTAACACATCCCCCCAAGATATCTGAAAGGAATTCCCCAGATTCCTGCGAGACAATGACCAACACAAAGCAGGGGGGGGGGTTCTCTCCGTCTCATGTCTTGCTGCATATGTCTATACCCCGTGATTCGGGGCAAGCTTTCGCGTACCGACCACCATCTCTGGAATGGACTGGTTCCTTTGTGCCCTTCTTATCCATTGGAAACAGTGAATTGTTGCAAGGCGTTTCTGATGTACCCAAGCAAAAGCCTGCCCCAAATCACGAGGTATAGCAACAGTGTCTTTAGTATGGATAATTCAAACTGTTATGTCCAAGCGAATTTAAAGAACTCAACGTGCCAGACTGAAGTCAAAATAAACTTACAAAAGGGTTGTTGCTGAGAACCAACATCCTGTCGATATTTGCAAACCGGGTTTTCATTCCCCACTTTGTGGAGTTGACGAAGAACATTAAGAAAAAGGGTGGACTTTTGAAAAATTGGCTAACGGCGTGATTTTTGCGATTCGCCCGTGGTCAAGTAAGGATATTCGAAAAGCGGTCCAATATTGCATCATCGGAGAGAGGTTAATATGCACGAAAAGGAAGTTTCGAATTGCTCGTACAAGGGGCGTTGGCAGGAAACAGGCAACCGAAGCTGTGAAGGAATTGTTTAAATTAGTTCGGTACCCTGTTTGTCAACTGTGGTGGTACATTTTAACCCTGTATCAGTGTCTCCTTAAAGTATGCAACAAATGCGATACGAAATGGAGTGACGATGGGGGTAATTGTTTTCGAGAACGCAGGTGACACAGTCATGCTGCATTATAGTTAATATGAACACGAGATCGACGCACTGGAAAGATCGCCTAGCTATGTTATCAAATTCCAGCTGCTTCGTCCAAGAAATGATTCATGCCACATGTTGGCAAATCTCCTCATATCCTCATATCCGCAGGCAGCCATCCTTGGTATCCCAATCGTGTAGTCACTGAGAGAAAAAAATTATTGATGGATGGAAACTGGGCAGTGATGTATCGGCCTGTCGCCCGGCCGGGAAGGCCACGTGGGCCCGGCGCGCTCACCTGCTCGGGAAATGTTACCGCCCCGGTCCCCGGCGGTGTGAAACAAAACATTGCTGTCGTGTTCAGTCCCAACAGCTCCGCCGGGGCCATACCAGCCATAGCTGTCTAATTCGAACGGGGACGTTCACCGACAAACCCTTCCGGGTGGAATTCCATCAGTTGCCAAAACTGTGGACTTCAGATGTGAAGGGGTGTTTCATTTTTAACAAAAATACGCGCTCGCTTCGGGGGCGTGGCTAGGCAAACAACTTTGGATCGCCACGCGTGCTGCAATAATGTTTTTTTGAAACTGTTCAGTTCAGCTGTCAGTTTGCAAAACGCATTAAGAACTTTGATAGATTGTGTTTATCCATTGGATAATGTTTAGGAAGTGAACATCAAATGTTTGGCATCTAAACGTGTTTACAATGTGATTTGTTTCTATTGCCAAACACAGTTTTCAGAGAGTGTGGTGCTACGATTTGTAAAGTTATACTTCAAGGCTTGTGGACCAAAGCAACTATAGAGAAAATACGTTCCGCGACGGAAAAATGATTGCAACCGTAACAGTTTATCAATCATTACAGTCATTACACACTGTATGATCTGAGGTCGAGTATGTTGTTCAGTTATTTCTGTAATCGTGTAATTTCATGAACCGATCGAGGGCCCTACGTTATCAGAGTTGCCATATTGGGCAAGTTTTATCAAGGACCACTAGTTGACTAGGGGTTGGTTCGTGACGTACCTATAGCGCATGTGCAGTGAAGTTAAAGTGCAAACGACCTACAGTCAACCGTTGTCAGGTCATTAGGACAAAGGGGGTAAAAGGTGGCCGCAGGAAGGGCAGAATAGCAGAAATAAGTGAAAACGGTCGTTTACTAGTGTCATACTGTTTTTCCAGTATTTTTCTTATAACTGGTCCTCTCTGCACTGTGCCATTAAAAAGGGTTTATGGCACCCAACGATGCGACCGACCTCGATAGGCTGGTCGCAAAAAGTTGACATGACTAGTGCGACCATCGTCGACTAGCTTGCGTTCGATCGCAGTTAGTCGAACTATATGGTTAACTATGGTCCTTCATCGAACTTGCCCATGAGTGTCACCGTTATTGGAAACAAACCACGTGCCAGTGCGTACGAACAGTTGGTATACAGTGGTTGCGCCCTCTACTATACAGTCATAACGAACAGTCAATATTGTTTCCAAAATCTGAAGTTGGCGCTGCTCTCTCTCTCTCTCCCTCACTGTTGCCTAAAGCTCTGCATTTACCTGTCCCCTCTATTAAGCACCAACTACTGCCGCGAACTTGACATGGCTGGCTGTACCCCTCGCTATCTTCCATAACGAACGGCTGCAGCCTCTTTCGGGTTGAGCTCCAAAGCCTGTCCGAATCGTTTAGCTGTAGTAGCGCCCTCTAGACATCATGACCGAGTAAGCCAACCCGTACACGCATCGCCAGCTTGTTTATGTTTTCACTGGACATCGTACAATGGGACTATCATTAATTTCAGCGATTTCTGGCCAGATGAGGGCACTGATATGGCGCCATTTGGGGTACAAACAGATGTGAAAAAAAGCTTGAGACATAGTTTCAAGAGTGACTTTTTACATTTGTAGAAATAATTTTGTTCTGTTTGTACACGAAACTCGTGTCTTTACAATGACCTCATTCAAAAACTTTCGCCTTTTCCGAAGATATCAGAAACATGTGCTAGAATAATAAAAATGCTCAGATAGAAAAAGTTGGATTTGAAGGCTGGCTGCAGATCCCAGTGTTTAATCAATATAAGCGACATTTGGCGGTTCTGCATTTCGAAAGAACTCGGTAACAGCAAGCTATGCACGGATGCGTCCTCTGGGATATTATACTTAAAGTGCTGTACTCTTCTAACATTGTCTACCACCCTCTACCTCCTATCTGTACGAATCTTTCACTTGCGGCACCAGCAGGAAAGACGCTCTCACTGCTCCCAGACGGTTTGAACCGGTTGTTCGCGGTTTAATGGGCGGCTATTAGGGGCTTCAACCCTGCACGATGAGTCCTGTTTCAATTCCCAGTTAGTTACGGTGTTGGAGTTCCTCTTCTCCTGATATATCTATGGAACGTCACTGGGCTGAAGCACTATTAAACCACTCTCCTTTGGAATTCAGGGTTAATCAGATACATGCTTGTTGATTGCACAGTAAATAAATTTAAGTCTCTGCCAAGTTACGTCAACTGCCAGTATACCAATGTAACCAATATATAAAAGAGGGAGACTGCGTAAAATTCTAAAAGCGGCGGTTAAGCTTGGATGCGGGGCCGCAGTTAATTGTGTGTGTGTGGTTTTTGTGCTAATTATTTCTTATAGGCCTAATGTTATAATTAGGTATCCTTTTTCTTTCTTTTTTTGGGGGGGTCAAAGTTTTAGCGCTTGATTTCTGCTAGGAGTTTTACGTGAAATTTCCTTTCGGGACCCTCATAAAGTACGTACGGGGGCTGGCATTTGTTGTGGACGTTTCGTTGATGTTGCAAACATGCAGGGGAAGATGGGTCCACGGCAGTGCGTACGCGGAGCAATATTACAGATTGACATGATATTCATGCACTTTCTCCTATTTACACCTAACGGGAACTTTGTTTCTGTGCGATGACATGGCCACGACATGAGATAACGCTAGTAATTTGCTTTGCTACATGAAGACACTGACGAACATGATACCTGTGGATTACATATTAAACGTTCACGTCCCACCTCAAGGATTAGAAGAAATAAAGAACCATGCAGCCGATCTTCCGATATGTCAGATCTGGATTGACCGTTTTTAGATACGCCCCCGTCGATTTCACTGTCCGTGTGTAACCACAAAATTAAGTTTAGGGATAACTATTGTGAATTATGAAGTAGGCAGTTGGACTATTTTCGTCACTGACCGCCCTTGAACATTTCAAGAAGGATGACGTAAAGTATACTCGAAATTGCTAGATTTCTTTGTGAAGTCCAGGAGAGAACCGTGACAGGTTTCCGAGAGCTACATTTATGACCTCTTTATTTCCTTGGCCTAGTCACCAGCAAGGACTGCGAATTTCAAGACCCCGTAGTCCTCTGAAGAATATTATGTACAATGAAGGGACTGGGAGTATCTTGCCAGTTACTGCAGCATTGAGACGTACACCAAATGTGCCACTTTCATAGACTATAAGACGAACAAAATTTCCAGCAATAAATGACCTGCAAGGGCCAACATAGGCGTCTATTTAGACATGAAAGCACATTATTAAAAGTTCAACAAAATGTCGGTATTTCATTTTCTTTTTAGTGCATTGTGTTTGTCTAGCTAATGTGCATTATCAGTGCACATAAAACTCGATTGGACAAATGCATTACAGTTGGCGATTTACACTGTAATTAGTCATTCTTGGTGTTTGCTTGTCCCCTCTAGTTCACCTCCCCATTATTCAGAGCAAATAAGGCAATGGAGGCTGGACTTTCTGAAAGAATCGGGAGGTATTGCTTATGTTGCCCCATTCGTGCGAAAATAATGGAACGCCGAGACAGAACGGTGACGTTACGGGAGGAGTTTAATTCAGCCTAAATGGCTAGTGCTCCTGTACTTAACATATCACACTCCTATTATATCAGAGAGTAAGGAAGGTCCCGACGCACCAGCTGCAATCAAATTACCCAGACAAAAGCAGTATAATACCGCCCTGAGTTTGCTCGTCGAGGCGGAAGTATTTCGGAAGTAGAGAGGGGAAAATGTGTTTTCCCTATAAACATATTGATTGCCTCTGGTGCGGGCAGTAATATGAAAAGGGCAGAGAGCAGAGAGGGTAAGATCAGCCAGCAGAACAGGGAGGAAAAGATCACGATCTGCTTTCAGTCGCGACTGAACGATCAACGAACTGACGGTAGTCTACCGGGGACATTTTGTGGTTGCCGAGGGCGGGTATGGAATCTGCCTGCGTGGCCGCTAATGTTTGTTGACGCTTTGCCTAGACTTGATTCAAGTCGGAATGCCATTGCTCGAGTCCCAGCCATATACATACACAACAGGTCAACGAGAGACGCATGCAATCGCCTGCCTCGTGCTAGTTTCCTCCTCCTAATTGGCATTGTTTGATTTGCTCAGGCATGTCAGTGTTTTGTTTTGTTTTGTTTTTTACCTGCAAGCTTGAAGTAAATGTGTTCAGGTATTGGCAAAGACATGGGATATATGTGCATTTGCTCAAATGATTCGGTTAAAATGGCATATAATTGTTTGATCACAATTGTAAAAAAAAACTTCTCGAGTCAAGTTTGGGTATAATAGCTGGACTGTATACAAGCGGTGGCAATGCACTGCCCACAGTAATGACTGTAGAAATTGGTATAACGCAAGACATATCGTTTCATTCATTTTAAAATCTTTAGACATCCAGAATTTAAAGATAAATTCAACAAGGTAAATAGCCTGATGAGATGTGACAGAACAACTGAAGTATCAAAACTGTCATCAAATGATGTGTTTTCATCCACCCCCCCCCCGATTTTTAAAAAAAGGTAAAAAAAAAAGTACGGTTAAATATCAAACAGAAAAAAATATATATGTATAAAAAGAAAGATAAAAATTACAAAACCTTGCAACACAGACCACATGAATTAAATCTTAACAATTTCTAAAACTCCTCCCACAATCAACCTCTGAATCCCCATCAAAACCTACAGGAAAACCAACCACCCATCAGAAATTGTAGGCGTCGGTGCGAGCTGTGTTACAAAACGCTACGCCACATACAGAATTCTCCACGCACAATTGAGCGCTGAATACATGTTGTAAAAGACTCCTCCACGAGAGTGTTTCGAATCCGCCATCAAGTTTCGAAAAGCGGGAAACGAACAGCCCCACTGTTGTATACGTCAGTATACGAATTTTGTTATGGTGACATGTTTAACATCCCACTGTCTATGTTTATAATCAGTCATATAGTCAGCCTTACAGGGAAACTTGCAGTTTGGCCTTAAGAGACAAATCCAAGTACCTCCTGCTTTCGACAGGAATCAGCCCCCGATAACATCAGCCTATATATATCCTCATTTAGACTGCTCTACGTATCCTGGTGAAATACGGGTGACTTTTCGCTGTACACCTCCAAGTTTATTGATATGTTTGACGCCATCCACCTCGCACAGAAGCACCCTCATCGGTTGAAAAGAGCCCTAGGCCTATTGGTCGGGAGTGTTCATTTCGTTGACAGCGATAAGACCATAACGTGGGCACTTCGTTCGTGAACCTGAGAAGTTCGGTTCCGACCAAAGGATTCTCCGTTGCTAAGACAGCTGCGCCCTCTGTTGGTCCAGCTTGAGGCTCATGAACCAACCAAACTGGTGAACAGTAAAACAATGGAAGCACAGAGGTGGGAATAAAGCGTTACATCAGAAACAGCACTGCCTACCACAAAACGACAGAATTCTGTAGCATGGTTACATTTAGAAACAGCTTCTCCTGAACTTGCTTGTCCCATGGTGCATTGCAGCCTAAAATTTGGAGAGTCTCAATTCAGAGACGATCTCGCGCTAACAGCTACACTGGCTTAGGCATCTGCTGTCTCCAAGTCAGAGCCATTGCCTTACACTTGTCGGGGTTCAATCGAAGAGACCTGCACTTGACCCATTCCTGGATAGAGTACAAATCCCGTTGCAGTTGATCGTCATTCATTATAGTGTAGGCCTGTCGATGGATGAAAACTTTATCATCATACTGAACACTGGATGATGCGAGGGTCATTTGCATATAGATCAAAATAGTAAACTACGGGGAAAAGATCCCTGTGGCACCCCTTAGCTGACAGACAACCCTTGTAAACGCTGCAAGCGATCTGAGACGAAACGAATTAGCCATCCCATCAGAGCAGCACCAAGTATGTGCTATGTCAATAAATGTCCTGCAGGAAATTGAGTCGAAGGCTTGACTGAAATTCAGCGAAATAAGATCCACGGCTGAGATCTTAGAGTCGAGGGACCAACACCTGTTTGTTGTAGCAGACATGACCTGAGAGCGGTGGAACAAGATCGGCTGAACTAGCCATCATGAGGCCATGAGGGGTGGTTCCTCCTGAACAACCGCCCGCCCAGTGCCTCAGATTGTGTAGTGGGTTGTGCTCTGATGATATTATCGAATATTACCTGACCCTTTGGCTCACAAACATCCTCTCTCTAGCATGATCACTTTGTTTGTTTGAATCCATGCTAGTCATGCTGAAGGGAACGACGGATTCACCCTTGATCAAAAAACGCAGTGCAGACTACCAGCGATATATCAGTTGATACGCAGGGGGCTGGATCGAAAGCAATATTTTCCATCGTTTACTTCAAGAGGGTAGAATTGGCCAAGGATAATTATGTGCGGTTGTCGGATAAGGTAGGCGGAAGACCTAGGGACTTTGAGAACCTCCACCCTGTCGCCCAGATTCTGACAGGGAGTGCCTTATCGCCTGCCTGTTTTCCCGTATAGGCTTCCGCATGCGGTGAGATGGGTTCCTTTGGCGTCCGCAATGAATTCTGAGCTAAAGTTCGAAGGTGAAAATGTAGACCATCAGAACACGAGATCCCTGTATTTCCTGGCTCTGTCAGCGCCGCTGTAAACGCCCTAACCTATTTACGGACCCACATACACGCGCTAGCAAAAAGCAGTTACAGAAAGTGGCATGCCAAGTGATATTTTATAATAAAACACAAAGCCAGAAAAGCGTTCGGTATGCAAGGCGTTATGTTAATAAATATAGCACCCCTCAGGAAGAATCAAAGGTATAGCCATGATTTTCAACCCAGCAGACATGTTCGTTAGTCCGTGACGTCATACTTAACGAGACAGTTGATTGGATAGAAGGCACAACTGCAGTGCGTGCTGACCAATGGCTAATTTATTATTTAATATTTTTCTGTACCTAGATTTGTCGCCCTATAACGCGTGTCCACTCTCAGTGTAAACAGTATGAAACCAGGGTGATCGACATATTATATACCCTGTATAATCCGTCCAAGCAGAATCAACCATCACTGGTTGAAAAGAGCAATGCTGGTAAGGGATGTTCGTTTTGTTACTAGCGAACCAGCGAAGCGGAGTTCACGCCAAGGGAGCATCCGTTGCTAGGAAAATCGCGCCCTCTCTTAGTCCCACTCGGGTCATACCCTTTACTTGCACGCTGCGTTAATATGGCCGCATGGTGCAAGTTTTGTAAACAAAAAGTGAAACAGCACTGCTACCACTTCTGGGGTCTTACACAGTTTTACCCCCCGAGAAATGACGTTGAGTTTTATTTCTCCACATTTTATATTTTTCGAATAACTTTTTAACTTTTTGTCGAATTGAGCCAATATCTCATATGGGCTTATTCGAATTCCCAAAGAGACGAATATGTTTAAGACTGCATGGCCCCTTTGCCCTATAGCCGCAACCACAGGTGAGTACAGCCTGTTGAAAGACCAGTATCCCCAAGCTGCCCATAGCCCTGTGCATGGGCGGAAATCTCTTCTCGATCGTGGGGGGGGGGGACATCCATTTACACTTTTTTGTGCACACCGTGTTTATTATCTCATTCCATTTAGAAAAACTCAAAAGGGGAAATCCTTGATCCGTCAATTCCTTTAGTATTTTGTTTTGCTTAAAACATGGAGGGGGCATTCGACATTGTGTTCCCCCGAACCAAATTCATGGGGGAACGTGTCCCCCGTCTCCCCGGGATTTCCGCCCATGGCCCTGTGCAGTAAAAGGATCTCTCTCTCTGTTCAGACTTGTTCTGCCCAAGTACTGTTAAGACTATCCTGGCCTTTTGACCTCCCCTATCAAAAACAGCTAGCCATTTGCTGAAGTATTTTTGTGTATGTGAAGCAAAGTTCGCGTTGCATGGTCGGTAAGGGGGGCGTCTGTGGTCAGAGCAGGCTCAGGGTTAGGGGTGCAAAGAAACGCCCATAGACCAATGATAACTCCTTATGTTTCAAAATTATGTTAAAAATGCTCACAACACTCACAAGTGTCCAGGCTGGACAGAAAAATGATCTTCCACATGTCCTCTTTCATTTTCCTTTCAATTTTTAGTGGGTTGACCGATGAATTTTTGAGAAATTCTCACCAAAAGCAGATCACCCCTAAAACAAAGGAAATTCCACTGCCCAGAAAAGTAGCGATTTTGAAAAGGCATCCATCTGCAAAGTGCCACTTTCGGACCCGACTGCATCCAAATTGCTCAGAATTGGAAGCCCCGAGTCTGGGCCAGAGGTTCAGTGCCATATTTCTTCGATCCCTCTAATATAGAATACTTTGAGTATATCCCTTTATTAATGAGCTCAGCGGACATATTTCTGGCCTATTAATTTGCTTGGGTGCACCCTAAGGATCGGGTGAATAGCTGTTTGGATTGTGATATTGTATTTTCACAGCAACATGATGGAGTGCAGCGAGAGAGAGAGAGAGGTGCTGATGATTGCATTGGCTGACATAAAACACTCGTATAGGTTCATCGGTGCCTGGTCTATTACCTAGCACTTCTCCAAATAGCATTACTCCACTATAGCGTGCCCAGCTTGAAGTCATGTGTAATCGATTCCCCAGGGGTCTATTATCGATCATTTAATCAGTTAATCAGTTAATTGACTAAACGAATGTGCAAACTCACAGTCTGTATAAAATTGTTTTAAAATGTTCTTTGCCGGTGCAATAAGCCAATAAATGATTAAATTGCATTAAGCTCATCCAAATTGGGTAAAACTGACTTGGAGACTTAAATATCCAAATCACTACTCCGTGTTCTTTAGGGGGCGTGGCTTATCGGAGAGTTTCAAGTGCCTAGCATTGGCCCCATACAAGACGTTATACGTGCGTGAACTTGCCGACTGTCCACACAACAATAGTGGGAAGAGGTGACGTGCTATAATCCAACTTGAGAGCAGTCTCGGATTCGCAAAGCAGCCTGTCTGCGTTCATCCTACTGGTGGCTCGATGCTCGTCAATCCTCTAATTTGTCCAGGCAAATGAAGCTGAAGCAAGGACAGCAGCGGGGTTTCGCGCATTCATTGCATGGACGAATGAACCTTAGGTTCTTGTCTCATGACTGCCCGTGATCGGCACGCGTACGTAGGGCTGCTGTTATCTCTGATCGGGACACAGTCATCGTGGCAGCCGGTATCTCCAGCCGGGTTTCTGTACGCTCGAGTGACGACTCACGGACAAATTAAAGTCAATCACTCGTCCAGCCAAAACAAAGGTGAGTCTTCATCTTCGATCTCCGATCATATCCAAGTTTTCACGTTTTATGTATTCGGTCTACTGCTTTGTCGGAGACAGGAGCAAAGTGCTGTGGAATTAAACAGTCCTGAGGCTAATTACGGAAGTGTTAGGAGATGAACGGAAAGAAACTTTCGGCCCAGTTCTTATAAAAAAAACACAAAACAAACCAAAAACCTCGCAGGTGTTTTTGAGTTTTACATAACTTATTAGATTCCCAACCACTCTTTTCGGTTATTTTTTTATAGCTAAGAACCTCAAATATGTTCCTTTGTACGCATCCTGAGCTTAAAATACTACCTAGAGTCAAGTGTTTGAATCGTCGAGTTGGCAGGCACACAACAAGATAGAAACCAGATTCATGTGTTTCGCAGCGCTGTGCAGTTTTAATGCCTTTTGCGTCTATGCCTTGTTTTTCAATCTTACCTCGACAGTTCTGCATATGTGGCTAGCAAAAAATAATAAATAAATAAATAAATAAATAACATAACTATGTACCTATGACAGTTTCTACCCACAAGGAGATATGAAGACAAAAACAATCTGCAAATTGAACCAGCCCAGGAGGTCAGATCTTTGTGTGTTTTTTCTTTTCTTTCTGAGCTCACTTTCCTCCCTCAGCTTCGTTCGTGTCTCCGTTCAACTCATCAAACAACTCGACCTTTTTCCTCCACAGAACGATTTTTGTAGTGATCATTTTCGTGCGTAATTGTTGTCAGAGTCGTCTCCATCACGACAGTCATGCTGCGAGTAATACACCCACAGTTCAGTTCGTCAAGCCACCTCATTAACTGTGTCTATGGGGTGTTCATCATGGCAAATAAAACAGTGATCCGAAAATAATGAGTCTCTTGGGAAATTTTGCGTATGACGAACACGAGTGTTGGTAAATGAAAGGCCAGTTTTCTCATTTTTCAGTGAATGTACCCATTCACATCGCCATACCATGGCAGTCAAAGACGAAGTACAGAAATTTAAAGAAGAAGAGTAGAAGCTTCCAGCGCAATTCTTTTGCAAGTTGGCCTCAGTCAGTGGTTTAGATAAGCTTACTTTGGAGTGCGCTTTTGCTGTAGAATAGTAAATGCGTTTAAGCAAAGAGATTGTCTGAAGACGTTGCTGTGTGTGTGTGTTTGCCCAATGAAGATGTTTGACCCATTCAATCACATTCGATCTAATTCAGCGAAAACGGTGACATAATGATACATCACAAATTTGCTCATCAAACAAATTATAGAGCTAGGAACACACAAATAACCAGTCCTCGATGTTTTTTTTTTAATTTAAACTCAGTTCTTGCTTGTAAAATTATGCTAAATGCATTCTGATTTTGTCGTCCACGTTTATTTATGGCTATATATTACATCACTCTCTAACACATAGAACCTCTGGTATCTTCGTTCAGATCAAATGACAAGAAGCGACAAGTTTCCAGCCTATCTCGTTACTTGTTTAGTTAGCGTAACTGCAAGCCCGAATGGAAAGGTCGAAGCGCTAGATTTCACACTTGATAAGTAAGGGTCGAGCTGTTGTCTTACGAGTTTGACCTCACGTCACATCAAACGTCACACGCGAGGCACGCACAAGCACCTAGTAAAGGGTGCAGACCACTAATTCAAGTGAGAATTTCTGACCAGCTCATTAGCATTAAAAGTGCCCCCGCAGTATCTTTTGAAAAAGAAGATTGCATGGCCCCCAAAATGGTGAGATTGTGAGCTTTCATATGAGGGCAGAAGGGCTGAAAACTACGGGTGAAAAATGGTCCTAAGTGCCCG
>NW_019091650.1:165277-242726 GCF_001949145.1 Acanthaster planci
TGGACACTTAGAGCCCCCCGGGGGATTTTGACGGCCGAACGCAACGCACACGTGTGTTATGTACTGTAAATGGTATCGTTTTTTTGTGTCCCTGAAAGTGAAACACATGAACACATCGCGTGCGCAACGCAGACAAGAAACGTACATACGGAAAGGATGTATTGAGTGGCCAAAAACAAGCACTGATGCACGTGTACACAGCTATGGCTAATCGGCATGGGCTGCAATGGACAATGTGATTTAAGTTATTGCCCCATCTTAACGCCTGGTTCGATCATAGCTTTTGGTGATCGTTTTGTTGTGTGTCCTGGCTTAGGGGATTTAGAAAGCAATTTATGATAGAAATTTGGAGGGTACATAATACACGCGCCGATGAGCCTTTTATTCACCAACTACCGGGATCCTGACAACAGAGGGCGTGCTTACATTTCTATATAAGTAGACATGTTTCACAAAACGGTTTCAAACTCACGGCAACGGATTCCAATGGAGGACCATCCAGTTATATCAAAACTACTTTAGCAATGAAAAAATGACCACTTTCATTCGTAATTCAGCACTGAAGTCGCCAAATTTTTTAACAGCATGCTCTACATTCACCTCCTGAAAACTGCAGGACAGAGCTCTTTCTGAGGTGAAATCTGTGGAAGTACTGCTAAATATCGTCGACTAAGTTGCATGTATTTAGTTTTCCGCCACAACCGCCATATGTTGTGGTGATTAGTTTACGCTATTGGCCGCGGGTGTGTTATTCAACAAATACTCATTCTTTGGGTATCGTCATTCTTATTTAATACCTAACTTTTGTTAGTAATAGCAAAACGTATTAATAGCGGGAAAGTCGGGTCCCCACATCCTTTCAATGCATTGTTAATTTGGACCAAATTCGACTAGATCATTTTGCTCTTGGTCTGGATAATCCACTCGTGGTACACGTAAATTTGAGTTGGTTTAACTTATTCTGTTCTAACTCTATTTTTGATTTAGTATGGCTTACATGGATTTGGCGATATGGCGTTTCAAGTTATCATGGTGTTATCTATTCCAACATTCTCAGAAGGTTTGGTTTTTACGACACATATTTATTCATATCCTAATTCCCCACAATCGCTCTTTGTTCCTGTAGTCTTGGGACGGTTCTCTCTGTATTCGCCCTAACATTTTGCGAGAGTTGAGCGTGTAAACAAGTGTATTACCTGAACACTGGAGGAGATGACCGCGCCTTTTATACGCATGTAGCCGCAGCGAGGACAGTCAATCAATGATTGTTCTGCACCAAAATTAGGAAATATTCTCACTATTTACCCTTATTTAAGGGAAGGACACAGAGGGTTGGGTGAATCACGATTTTTTAACTGTTTTGGTTTTTACAGTATTGTTAGCACGAGAATTTCCAAATGTGCGATAGGGTGCTGACGATAACTAGATGTACGTGAGTGTCGTGCATACTCGATGCACAAGAACTGTGGCAGCGCTTTGTCTAGTTTCACTTGCTCCAATTTATGATATGAGTCGATTGCGTATTGATTGTTTTGAAGTTGAAGTACTTGACCTGTGCTTATTTTCTGGAATGCTGGCTACGGTGTCTGGGCTTTGTTTCAACAAACTGGGCTGGGCTTTGTTTCAACAAACGCTTGATCGATAACAAGTGATGAAGTGCTAGGGTTGGCCTCGAGATCAAAATCCTAGCCTTCAAAACCCATTGGAGCTTCAGCGCGCGCAGTTGCACGCCAGCCAGCCAGAGCGCACTACTGCACGGTTGGTGCATATTATTCTCGCCAGGAGCATGCCCGAAGTCACGAATGGAACTAATTATTTGCACGAGAATTGATCCTTACCTGGGAGCAATTGTTTGCCCCTTTTTTACACTGCTACGTGCACAATCCGGTGGAATTGGGTAAGCATGTCATTTTAAATCTACGGTAATACACTGAAACTCTCGGTCACCGCTGATGAATCGTGGGGAAAATTAGCAGTAGCTTTGATTGTGTTCAAAATAAAAGGAACAAAGAAAGACGTCAATCTAGAACACTGAGTTCAGGCCAGCTCAAATTTTGATTTCCTACTATGTCTAACTTAGCAATTTTTTATGACAATGGATGTCCCTCTCCGTCAAATTTCGCCTTGAGAACAATGTAGAACAGAAGCGACTACAACCTTTTTCTTTTATAGAATGCTTCGAGGCGCTGCGAAAGCGTTTCGCACAGAAATCGTTGGTTGGCGAAGGCCTTGCATAGTCTGACGTAACCTTTCACGTTGTTTATTATGGTACAATGAGGGCGCCATACAAGGCTTAGTTAATCAAGTGATGACGGCTGCATGGAGATACTAAGAAGATCAATCCGCAACGATGTGCAAACACTCCGCTGGCAAAAACTCTACACGCTGTCAACAGCACCGTCGAGGTCTAAATTATTAGTGCGCGGCAACAGCTGATCAGACTTGAACCAAGCCTAGTACATTTACTTCCGAATTCACGTCCAGCCACTGGTCGGTGTGTTCAGCGCGAGCGAAGTATAGCGGTACTGCGCGGCATGTAGGGTGGTGTGTGAGAGACCACACTGATATTTGGTGACAGCACTCTGCCCATCTTCGCTGTTCCGTGACAACCTCGACGGTGAGGAGGTGTGAGTATTCCGTTTGTTAGAAGATTTTAACCTTTTGCGTGTCGTGTTGAATTGCGTTTTTGTTGTTGTTTTTTGCATGGGGTTTTATGGTTAGTTACCTCTCGGAGGGTATTTTATACTCCTTTTTTGTTTGAGGTGATGAACGAACTTAGTCTACATCTAACCGTCATGTAAATGCTGTTGCAATATCATGCGATCGTCATTCAGACTTGGAATTGCACATGCATAGTTCAGATGTTGCACACTAACTTTAGGTACATTTGCAGATTTTTTGCCCCCCCCCTAAAAAAGGGTTTGAAATCCAGATACCGCAGTACTGGTTTTCCTCAAAGTAAAGGTCTTACACGCCTTTTAAATCACCAGAAACACCCGTTTTTCTTTCAAAGTATAAACCCTGTTGCACAACCATCCTTCCGTTATTTCGCTTGCTGAAAAGAAGACATCGAAATGTCCATTATACAGGCTCGCAGAAAAGGTAAACTTTATCGGGACTGAAAGGTCCCTAATAAATCACTTTCCGCCCCTCGATCAAGACTTAACCTGCTGTTGAAGAAAAAAAAAATCCTCGGACTGTACTTTTGTTGAACTTTTGGCATAACTTTTACTGCCCGAAAGTGCTGTTGCTAGCTAGCTCAGATATTGCATGTAGTACGAAACGGGGCATGGATAGGTTATGTATTTACATGGGGCAGGTGCACGTAAGGATTGCACCAGAGAAAAAAGCTGCATGGAATGAAAATTGAAGAGATTCACATTGATCGTCTGGTCAACGGATTCCTTCATTATTTACACACGTGTCTGCTAAATGAAGGTTGAGTTCAAGCCCGGGTAACCAAGTAACCTTATACCACCCTAGTTTAATCATTAAAAACCACTCCCGACCTAAATAGGCTTGCACAACAATACTGCCACACCAGTTTCGTAAAGCAAGATACGTGTGTGTCATGAAATGAACTAACAAGTCATGTGGCTTTACGGTTTATATTTTGGTAAGCATCATTAATATAAATAGGCCTACTATTTGATGTCTGCTTTTATTTTGAAACCTCTCCGCAGTGGCATTAATAATACCTTTGTTGTCTGAGAAATCCCAAACTAGCATGCACAGTTGGCTTTGTGATACTCGGTTCTATAATCTCCATTTTGGTACCTATAACGTGATCGGTGCGCTACCCGCCCGGCAACCGGTTCGGATGTACAGCTTTCGGGTCTATTATTACTGATTTGGGTGAAAGTGTCTATCTTCAGAGAGGTAAACGGGGGAAAAGGCAAGACATGTATGCCCTTAACATGCATCCGCAATTCTAAACTATGCCGGACCCCAGAGCCTTTTGAATGAACACCGAAATACCAAAACTTGTCTCCACAACAGAGTTGGCAGTGAACGGGACAAACGTGGCTTGGTAACAGTCACTTTAAAGCAAATGGTTGAGCGTACATTGTCAAAATATGGCGGGGCTTTTGGTAGACCATTCGTCCTGTGGGATTCCTCGTAACAGTCGGCGGAGATGCATTTGCATCGGTGGTAAGTGGGATAAAAAGATCCGCATCCTCTAGGGGAAAGGTGTTCTAGAGGAATCAGTACCACTACTCTGACAAATTTTGTCTGATAGGGACAAGCTCAAAAGCCGAAATCAACGGTGAATTGGTCTTGGGGTTCAACGACCACCAAAGCTACCCCAGCCCTGGCGTTCAAAGCGACGCCGCGAATTAAAACAGTAATCTTCGAGTGTCCCAGCACGTCCGTTCGACGACTGCGCCGCGCTAACTACCGCTGCAGATTTCGAAGCCAAAGGAGTTGGTTTATGGCCAGACTAGCGGAGCCTGGAAGCCACTTTCGAGCTCGGTAAAGCCCTTGATAACTGACTGCATGTCGTTTCTTGATTACTGTATACACGAGGGGCGCAGTCTCGGGTTGGACACGCCGCGCGCGTGATTGGATTGGCACGTCTCCAGATGGAGGGGTTTCGGAACTGCTAATTTTATGAGAAAGAAAGCGTGGAAAGTGATAACAGTGTCGACACTTTTGACGATTGATCACATATAATTACTTGTACTGTATTCGGAATTCGTCGCTTTATCGCATATACAAAGACGGCGCGGTAATACGGAAACCCGATTGGGTTGGCCCATCTTAATTTTTAGGACTTATGCAACACAGTGGTGCTAAACAAGAAGAATTGGAGTCAGTAAGCGAGAAAGGGGACCATGCATCAAAACCAACAAGTCCGTGACACTTCTAGCAACGGGACCGCTGATTGGTCACAACACCCTGTCTCGGGACGATGTCTTTCCAAAAAAAATCGCTCAGGATTTTCAACTCAGCACCTTGCGACTGTATCGGGCAGTCTCTTAGCTCTCAGCATGTGAAAAGTTCCTTTGGGAACCACTGTGTTCTGTTTTTTATAACGCGGATTTCTTTCTTGACAACTTTTTTTTTACACCGATTGACTAAATAAAGTTTTCAGTTTGGTTATTGAATAAGTTAATCCTAAAAGAGAGTTTCTCAGATATCGTTACGATTTCCCTAACCTTTAATGGTCTTCAAGAACTGTCATACAGTTTCGGCACCATTATTGGAAAATCGGACATCAGGCATACCATTCCCACGAAAGTCCTGCTTTAGACTGGTCGACAAAGTATGTCACTTATTTCAGCTAGATTACTCAGGGCAAGCGAGACAGGCATGCACTATGAACTTACTCGATGGTCGAACAAAATCCGGCCCTCTCAAAGTTAGACGGGTATTTTTACCCAGATTGATTAAATCATACAGGTGCCCCGCTTGTATGCTTGGGCGTCATTTCCATTTAGCCCCAGCCTCTTTGTAAACGCTGATCCACCAATTATCATTCCAGTCTGACGTATGTGCTATGCATCACGTTGATTGTGGACATTGAAGATCTGAAAGCCTATTTGGCCTTTCATAGCTCTTTCCATGGTCCATTCTGTCTTTCTTCTCTGTAAACAAGGATCCTGTGGATATCTTCTGTAAGCACCCATCCCCCTCAAAAAAAATTGAATCTCCATTTTATAAAAGTGAAGATGACACTGTTAAAACATTTGTCCCTGCAGGGCTCTAATGACCATCACTTTGGCGCCAAAATGCGTGTGAAGGACAGTGTGAATATGGCACGTCTGGAACGCACCTTTTCAGCTGATTGCTTGTGGGAATACACGGGCACACTCTTGGTGGAGTGATAATCAATTTGAACGTGAAACGTAACCCGGGGGACTTGAGTGTCGATGGTATCGGGGTGTTTGCAAGATGAAAAGGGTCTGTACATTAGTTGAATCTGGGACGAGATGACCTGGAATATGTATCCCAGCATGTGAAACTTTTTACATCGTGACTGTACCACACAAAAGTCATTCCTTGTTTTTCTTGACAACAGTTGTAAAGATTTTACACTGGTGAAGAAAAATCGTACATCCACTGAATCGTAGCAACGCTTTTTCGAACTATCTTTTAAGGCATATCAACTTTGCAACAGCTGGTGAAACGCCGGGCATTGTTTTTAATACAGAAAAATCGCTTCATAGTTTAAACTCAAATGTTTGCGAATTTGTGTAAAAATTAATGAAAACTTGCCAGAAGTGTATTGGTGGTTGGTGTTTGATCAACGCTGAAGCTTTGTTGACGCATAATGTCCATTTTAGATTGTTGTTGCACTCGCTCATTACCCGCAAAGACTCATGTGTGTAGTATGCACAATTGAAAAGACAAAATGGCTCGAACAACGACTAGATGATCAGCAAAACGAGTGACGCCTTCCCTCGCCAACTCTTATGTATACACGTTGACATGCCTACGACAGAGATTGTTGATGATTAATAAACAGCGTTCGTTACGGAGCCTTATTCGCTTGCACATGACACTGTAAACAAATGAATCGAAAGGACAAAAACAAATTAAAGGCTGGCCTTTCTGACAAAGTTGACTTGAGTTCCTACGTCTGGCTGATTTTTTTTGACACGTCTCAGAAAGTTTCATTTCCCAAGCCTTAACGACCAGAGCGTTGACGTAAACTTTATACCACGGTCTTGAAACCCAAAACTGCTGAATAAAGTACACGTTTCTGCACCATTGATGTCGCTACTGGAAAGTTCGAAATATTGAAAACAACGAAAGTGTTGATGCACGCGGTGAAAACGAACATCGAAAAGAATTAGGTATAATTTACAAGTAACCTTTCCGACCAAAGATATCTCAATGCACGCGTTGATAGGTTGGTAGGCTATTGGATCTGTT
Source organism: Acanthaster planci (assembly GCF_001949145.1). Next base: position 172,157 of record NW_019091650.1, read on the forward strand.
TTGATATCTTTGTCGTTAGGAATTGTGGTCTTTTCATGGAGACGATTTCCTCCTATAATTAAAGAGGGTTATTTCATATAGCCCAGCTTGGATAGCATGTTACCCCGCTAACTTTTGGTTTGATCGGTTCCTTGTCTTATTCGGATCTTGTCACGGAGATCTCGCGACAATGTCCTTCTACGTCATATCTGGAAGTTTCCCTGCGGTCTTGTTGCTTTCGAGAGAACCCCGGGGCGTCCGATCCAATTGCAAGGTTGTCTCGAAAAGCTGTTTTTGTTTAATCCACCGCAAACTCTGATCGGAGTAAAGCAGGGAAGAGGCCCGCGACTCCGAGGCGTAAATCGGTAAAATGCAATTTCTTGCCCGTGTTTATTTACCCCCATCATCACAGTTCGCTGCCTCGGTGGGTGTTTGCCTTACTCGGAACCGTTTGCTTTTCTCTCTGCATGCCTTGTTTTTTAATACTGGAGTCGTCCGGAGAGCGATACATGTCTTCAATCTGAAATGCAGTTTTCCTGGCTGTCACTGATGGCCCGTCTAGCTTATTCCCGCTGTGTATTGTGAAGAGACACTCAGTCGGATATGAGTGCCGTATAGATGCATGCATATTCCAAGGCGTGTATTGGAAGTTGAAGATAAGGCATTGCTAATCGGAAAATCATTGTTACCCAGTGGTCTTAGGATGTTTCTCTCTGAAATACGCGCACCGTGAAGGTAAACCCTATTTTTGCTCAAGTGGTAATGCACGACTGAAGCTGCTGATGAAGGAGACACCAAAACAGCGGACATTGTTTTGTCTCGAGTGCAGTGTCACACTGCGATAGCTCAGATTTCTCCTTAATTAACAAAGTAAACCTTCGAGCGGGAATTGTATCTGTTTTTGACGAGAGGAAAGGCATGCCAAATGCAAGGGGTAAACCAGCTGTCATCCAACCGTCGTATCGTCATGGAAATAAAATGAACGATTCTTTAATCGGCTGCGACATTCTTGCTGGCGCTTATATTTTCTGACTTTTTGTTCCGCTTCTTTGCAACAAAGGGTTCGTATTGTTTTGTCAGCCTGCTTAAAAGGTGACTCAGAGTTCAATTGACATCAGCATTGGTTTATGTTAGCCGCCGGGATGCAATTCCAAACTGTATCGCTGCTCTTTGTCGGCCACCTAGGGCTGTTTTTATTTTTCCATCACACTCGATATCTTTATGCCAAAAAAGAGGTCAGCTCGAAGTAAAACGAAGAAGTTTGTACATTTTGCCCCCTCCTCTTACGTATACGGCAGCGATGTAGCTGTGATGTCACGAACTTATTAAACCTGGAAATATCCTCGGAGCAAATGTGTCTCAGTTAATATTAGCAAGTTGCGAGGCAATATGCACTTGGAGGTTAAACAAGATGGTCAACATTAAACGTTAAACTGATACCGTTTTCAGATCAAGTGAAATTGAATAGTTTTTCCATGTAAAAGTACATATAATATCAAACAAGATCCGTTGTTTAATTCAGCAAATCCTGCGAACACGCGTATTTCCACTGAAGTCAGTTTTAAATTAAAACGTATTGTATAATTTAGAAGAGATACCAGATGACGTTGATCATACCAACTCTGCTTTTGCAGTGAAGAAAACAATGTCATTAGACATAAGAAAATAAATGGGCTGACCAGGCAAGCATATGGCCGCACCACAATTACCATAACTTTGTTATGGCTGGCAATTATTTGCATGGCCATGGAAACTGGCTGCAGCCGCTATAATAAGAGGCTCCCATTTGTCTGCTCGAGGCTTAAGCCAAGGAGTAATAATGATTCCGATGGTCTTATACTGCCTGGGCGCCGGGCTGCAGGGCGTCGATCGCTGTGGCACCCGTGAGTGCAATATCTAGTCGTAGCCGTTCTTATGCGACTGGTTACTGAGAAGACGTACGTTTTAAATTTAAAGTCTGGGGAATTTATTTCGCCGAAAGGATTTTAAAATATTTTTTTGGGGGGGGTCAAATGAAGATGCCAGCGTAGCTCGAGAATTGTTATAGAAAATCGAAAATGATAAATTTGATATAGATTGACATCACGGCACAGTAATGGTTTGACGTGATTTGTGACAAAATGTGGGACAATTGCCCATGGCGAAGCCATTGAGAGAGGCGGCCGGGGGCTGTCTCTGTCCCAAGGCCCACCGGATGCCACAGCGATCGACGCCCAGTAGGCCCGTTCAGGAAGACCACCGGAATCATTATTACTCCTTGGCTTAGGCCTCGAGCAGACAATTTCACATTTGTTGGAGGGTGTCTTGGGGGTTATGCACTAACGTCTAAATTCTAAATCGATATCAAGTGCAAACGTCGGCGACCCACTTGTCATACTTTCCATGTACAGCTGTCTAAAATTCAAGGAGGAATGGGTGGAGAATTGATGATCAGAATTATAACCACATTATGAAGTACACGTATTAAACATATTTTCCCCAACGTCTCTCCAAAAATCGGGGCGGAAATATCAAATTATCGGTAAATATTTTGTCACGATGTTTAAGACACTTTTAGGGGAGGGATTTCTCCCTTTCAGGGCAAAAGTTTCAAGAAACACCCCGTGACGATTTCAAAAGCTACAAGATAATCTTTCTCCGTAGGTATGCGGATACTGATTCTATTCAGCAGTTGGGCCGACTTGGCGGCCCTATAGATGGTGTTGCGATGTCATTAATTAAATAATGACCTCCATGTCAGATCAAGTGATCGTCACCCTCGTGAGGTCGATCTCCCTTGAGTGAGCGGACCAAGGAACATGTCAATGAATTTAGCGCAGCTCCATGATGGTCTGCTCAAACTGGCAATCGATGGAGTCTAACCTCCAGACACCGTCTTTGAAACCGTTATGAATTCGCTCGTATTGGCCTTGTCTTTTGGGGCACGTATTTCACTTCCTTGTGGATGTCGGCAGGAAAGTTTGCACGGCTCCAAACCGTTACAGTCTCTCCAAATTGCCGCAAAAGTAAAGTTAGGAGGTGAAAAATAAATGCCTTGAGTAATTAGACGGCTTCTGTTGACCGTTGGCGCACGTGAGTTTCACAGTCTTTGCCCAATCATAATCTGACTTGAAAAGGTGGCGGGGTCATGATGGTTTGCGCCTCAGGCCGAACTTTCCCAGCTGCACGAGATGAACTTCTGCTACACAAATATTTGAAATTGTGGACCGATGGGGCTGACTGACGGTGTGATAATCCGATATTAGGGTTTCAAGGCAGCGCTTAATTTGTTTGCCCTCCTAATATTGTCCTAAACAATCCACTTTTAGTTTGGGCAATGCGATATGACTGTTCTAAATCGCAAGAAGAAGTAGGGGGAGTTTGATCGACTATTCAAAAGCCTTGCAAACGCTTTAAAAGGTTATAATTTCTTCCTGACTCCGAAGTGAATTTAACTGGAGAAGTTAACCACCTATCAGAGAAAATCCCGGATCAATGAAAGTACGGAGACTGTTATAAATATGCCGGGCCGCGATCGTGTCCCCTTACTCTCAATTTCGTTTCGCGTCGACGGGGTTATTTAGACAAGTATATTAGCTGGAGTCCAATTTTCACGTTCGATTGATTTGAGCAAATTGAATTTTCAGTTCATTGGCGTGGGCTTGAGATTGACAGACTATCTCGGTAAATTAACTCCGAAGATCCCCATTGAATGGATTGAACAAGGTTTGTACGGGTCAGGTATAGAAACTAAGATGAAAATTCAGAGCTCGAGCGTTGCTGTCGCTGGCCCTTCACCTGCCGGGGACGTGGTGAACAATGCGATTTGCAGACTGGTATGGTTTGCAAAAACGATAAATAAAGAGCAGCCGTGGCGTCTTCGATCTCCGTGGATGTAGTTGAAATTTCGTGAGAATCTTTCATGTACAGATGAGTGGATTGTCCTGATTCACGAACTATTGAGATGTTTCTCTAAATAGATAACTTAAATCAGTTACATGCACTATGATGACTTGTAATGGGATGTTTGAGGACAAGCCGAATTTTAATCGCCTTGATGCATCAGCGGAGGAGCCCAAGGGTGTCAAGAAAGTGTTGTTTTCTTTTAAAGACAGCCATAGGTCTTTGCATTTGGTTGACTGAGACCAAAATGGCTGTTTTTGAAAACGATTTTGAAGAGAGGAGTCATTATTTACAACACACAAAAAGGGAGCGCGTAGCTGCAGGGAATTTGAAAGTCCACGTGATGTGCAATATATAACTTCGATCTGCCTTGATTGAAATAACTTGGATTTCACTCAGAGGAAATACGTATCACAGTGGGTAGGCCTAGTCATTGCAACAAAACTTCCAATAATTTACTTTTGTAAATAAGAAGTGCGTGTACCGTAGGAAAAAAATATTACGGGAGAAACTTCTCTCCAGCATCCCTGTTTAATTAACTGCACAGTACTTTTACGCACTCTGCATGTGCATAAGTTTTATGTACCTAATCGGGCTACCCACCACTGCTGACAAACGAGGCTTGTATAGCAGCTCGCCGACATTTTGAACATGGAAATAATGAACTACCATAGTATACGATATGGGTGCCACACTAATAAGTGAAGCTCAAGTCAATAACGCGTTAAGCAAACTTTTTTCCTTTGACCAATTCAGGGCTAACAGCTGGGCAGTAAATAGGATGACCTCTCAACATTGATCTTTGCCAACGGGAAAAAGGCTGGATAAAAGAGAAAAATATGTGGGACTTAAATCTCGGACATGCTCAATACTGTGATCTTTTCCCTCACCCATCGTTTCGACCAAACACTGTTTTTCCTTCTCTTGTGCCCACAACCCCACATAATGATGCAGAGACTCCTCGTAATTTAGTTGGCATTTAGTTATGTTTTGCTTTAAGTGCCTCATTTATTGGCAGCGGTGGAATAGTGAAATTTTGTGTTTACAAAGCTTTTAAATCAGTCTTTGTGCTCTCTCTTTCTCTCTCTCTCTCTCTCTCTCTCTCTCTCTCTCTCTCTCTTCATTTGAGACGCTTTGCTGACAATCCAAAACGTCCCTTTATACTCGTTGGTTTTGTCAGCATCAACTTGTACGTCACATTTCGACCGCTGTCTAATTTGCACACGTCTGTAGTGTTACGAATTGGTGGGAATGTTCGGACACATAGATACGGGCTGACCTTATTTTATTTTCAGCCTCAGCAAATTCGTTTCGACCAGCGGCACTTCAGCCGTTGATGGGTCAGTCTTGGGTCGTATGCAGGGTGCGATATCAGGTCTTAATTCAGCAACTTGAAAAATTCCAATGCGTTAGTTATTGGCGATGTCTGTGAAGCCCCATCGCGGATTTTGTGCCACACAGAGAGACGTTTTTGACGGATACGGCTACGCGTATTGCGCCCGCAAACTGTTGCGCTGAGTCGCTAATATCAGCTGAACTTTAAGGGTGGACAGATGATGTTCTGGGTTAGTTCGGATGTTGACTTGGTGTGGAAAAAAATAAATCTTAATTTGACACGGCGAAACAATTGGTTAGATAAATGCACAAGCGGGATTTAAACATTTCGACATGCGATGTTTCCAGCTAAAAATCTTTAAAATATATCAGTGATTGTAAATTATTCAAAAGGCCTAATTTTTCTTAGATGTACTAACAAAGCAAACAGTATCACACTGACATTAAGAGCAAAGGAACAAAGACGAATTATTAATGAGAGTATTTAACAGTTCGAGTGTCGATGGGGTTTGACAGTGGATAACAGTGATTAGTGTACGCTTTTAGCGGATGGGCAACTAAGATCAGTAGGATATAAAAAATTGATAAGATGATCTTGATACAGGCGGGGACCTGGACAGGCTCTGCTACGAAGGACAACTCCACCCATGGTAAAACCAATAACTGTTCCTTGACGGTGTAAATAGACTGAAGCAGAATCACCTTCGACGATTGGCTGGACAAGATGAAATAGCAAGAGACGGAAGCATGCTCCCGTCGCAAAAAATAAGGGGGGATATTGGCAACCCAGGAATTATGATCTGTTGACACAATTCACAAATTCCCTCTCACGAATTAGAGTTAGCTGTCAAAGTTCACTTCCTCGGTGTAGGCGAACTTCTTCCAATTGCTCCACAAAGGAGTCACCAGCAGATCATGGGCCCTGATAATCATGCAAAAGTCCAACATACTAGTCCAATCCCGTCAAACTTCTCCGGTAGTCCCGCCGTTATACATCAACTTTCTTATATCTCTAAAAATTCCATACATTTAGCTTCTAGACATTTCTTATGCTTTCAAAACTTGAGCTAACAGGTCGCCAAAAATTTCCGGAGTACACAATATAGTTCGAGTCATATTTACATATAATAAAGATCCCGCGTGCTGCGGGTGAGCAGCGCCCTTTTCAAATTCTCGTCAATTTTTCCATGCGACTATTTTGTTTAAATGTTGAGAAACTTAAAGCCTGTTAACAGTGTTAATTAACTCTTGGTTCGGTCTCTTTCAAAGAAAAGCACAATATTTCTCTCCTTTGGATATAAAAGTTGAGGTATTTGTGTATTTGTGAATATACCTTGCGCTTGATACCGCGTTTTACTGTATAAACTGTAAATATGCAGTTTTCTTACAAATGCACAGATTGCAGGCACGATGTTCCAGGGTCGCGGGTTCAACTGTCGCTCCGGTCAATTTCTATTTCATCGTTTTACTATATCTTGAATTTTTATTCAAAGCAAAACTGTAAAGCTTATTAACGCTCATTATTGATCGAGCGCGATGATCAATTATTATTTGCAGAGTCAAAAACAATAAACAGTAAAATTCAAATCCATAGTTCCATTCTCCTTTACGAGAGAACTTTTGTTTAGTAATACCGTATTGTAAAATGTACTGTTTGTCTGTTCCTTGGTGAATTTATACATGCTCGATTTTTATATTTTTCTCTACTCGACAAGATACATGTGGACTTTTCCAACCCAGGGTATATGACGAAGATTAGGGTTATGATTAGCAGAATGTGACATCTTCTATGAACGCAGTGGGGCTTGTTATAACGTGCACCTCATCAATTCAAGGTCCGTTTAATTTTAATTTCCATCTGAATGTATAATGGACTTAGAGGCACATCTGTGTCATAAAAACCCGTCACGAATAGCAATATTTGGGTCCTGAAGGTCGATTACTACCGGGATATTTTTTTCTAATTAGACATTATTGGCACATCATCTTTTGCATCCAAAGCAAAAGGATTGTAGCAAATGTGAAAGTCACCAGTCTCTGAGGTGAGTACCTGTTCTTCTGTTTCACAGGCAATACACGAGGGAGGACCTTCCGTACATTCGTTTACAAATTAAAAAACAAACAAACAAAGCTCACTCAAAAGTGGATATCAGTAGAGTATGGAAAAGTTCTGATATTGTGTATGTGGGAGCCTCTGTCTACAGTCGACAGCTCCCCAAATCTCCCATAAAAATCTCCCATCGTGCGTTGTGGAGGGGCGTTTGCCGTATACCGTTGGCTAGGAGAGGCAGCTTAATTGTCAACTAACACTCACCGTGAAACGCCAGTGCAAAATTTAGATCAAAGTTCCCGTTTTATAAACCGTTCTGGTCAATGGCATTGATTGCAATCTTTGCATTTGTTATCTCAGTGCCATGAACGGCGCAGAAGGCAACTGCTACCGTGAATCAGTTTAAAAAGTTCGGTTCTTGACACCCTTTTCAGTCACCCATGTTGTGTCGTGCAAGTCTAAAATGCATGCGCATTAAGCTCTTGCTCAATATCAACCCGTGTATTTGTCATGGAGAATGTGTGATAGAAACAAAACACTGCACTACAGAGACGCGTTATTACTTATTTCAATATCAGCTGGTTTGCTGAGATCACGACAGTATATTTATAATATAATATTTTGTTTCTTTTATAAGTGTGTCAAGACAAACGTAGATTCACAGAAACAAAATCTTGGCTGTTAGGTTAATCTGCTGCCACAACTTCGACTGATTCTTAGAAGGTGTTGCAATCTTATGAAATTTTGTTGTTGGTTTTTTATTTCAAAAGCTGTAAAGAGGACACATCTCCTCAAGGCACTGAGGCGAAGTGTAATCAAAAACACATCTGTCTTAACGGTTTGGAAGCACTGTGGCAGGTCCAAGCGGGAAGCAGGGCGCGTGCCCCGGACAACGAGCCAAAAACCTAATCATTCTCCATCTGTCTTTTACATTTTACCCCGGAAAACCTGATAAAAAGCACACACATACGCACGCACCTAGTGCCGGCTGTTTTTTTGACTGAAAAACACGAACAGAAGTCATTGAAGACACAAACCGAAAGCAAAACGATACCGCCAAGTGGCGTCGAATGCAGTATGTCACTGCAGCACGTTGTCTGTTACAAACCAGTAAATCGGTGGCATTGTTTCCAGAACAATATCTTCAACGGTATCAACAGTTGATTTACTTTCGGCACAGTGACCAAGCAATATTCAAAAGGAACATGAGAGGCAGTTTTTCCCGATGGAACTTGCATATTTAATTAAGCGAATTTGCACGTCTTGAAACAGATTAATCGTTGAGCAAACACGCCGGAGAACGTTTACCTGCAAGACAACGGATGCGAAGACGGTTTCCCACTTCGGACACGAAGTCAGAACTTGTCAAGTTTACAATGGCCATGTACTTACGTTTTAATGTTGCCATCTCCTTGAAGGCTAAGCAAACGCAGCGAGTAGGCAGGCCACTGCACTACTAAAGACTGTTGTGTTTAAGGTGGCGTTAATGTAATACGCTCGCAAAATAAAGTGGGCAACGCGGGAACACACTTGGAGCTTAACTTCGACCAATGGGAAGAGTTGAGTCGGGATTTGTATATGATACGGTTTCTATGGTAATGCTGGTTTCTTTCACGTAAAGCCCATTTGGGCTTTGTTCATTAATACTTAACTCGTAAATCTGTTAGTACTTCTGGCTAGATTCACATCTGCCGACGGTCGCACACTTTTGCCCATTATCAGCCGGCGTACCTGATAATAAGATGATGTTTAAAGAATATTTATAACTCAAACGAATGTTTGCCGTCAGTCAATACCCGCCAAACGGCCGGTTCACAATCGTTTGATGGGGTGGCCGCGCGCTTGACCTTTGGTGCGGTCGCGTCTTGTCATTTCGTCCTTGTCAAGTCTTATCTTTTAAGAGCTGGTTCTGGGAGATGGCCACTGGTGTATTAAATGCGAATGTGTTGGAAAATCTCCACGTGCAGAGTGCAAATATGAAACGCGAAACCTTTTCCGGGATGAGATTTGTACCGTAGTTAATTGTTCAAATGATTTGAAGCATACAATTTTAAAGGTGTAGTCCGTCAGTTACAGTTAGGCCTATTCAAAAAGTAACTAAGGAAATACTTGGTTCAAAGATAGTTATGGGACTAAACTCTCCGTGAAATGTTTCCGTCTGAAAAGCTGTCATTTCACCTGGAAACAGTGACGGAAGGTCTCTTCCAACAATTGCTATTAGAAGCGCGCGCAAGGTTACTATAATTGTCAACGTAGCTTCAATCAACTCAACGTGGGAACGTGTCCCAGGTGCTGAATTCACAATCACAGGCGCAATTCAAAACAAGACTCGGCAACTTTGGATCTGAAATCAAAATACTAGAATTTTGTTTTTCTTTGTAGTCACTGAACTAAAACTTTGTAGGGATTGTTCTTGGGCGCCTTCTTCAAGTATAAATTTTGTTGCCTCAAAGAAACATAGGTCCTAATTATGCACAAAAGACAAAAGCTGAACTTTATAACGTCAAACAGACAATGCACATGAAGGGACACTCTAGTGCAAAAGTCTAGAACCTGTAAGCTAATCTGGTTACCAACACCAGAATTCACAGTGTTCTTGTGGTGGTACCAAGATGGCGCAAACGGCGGCACGTGCGCCTTGGAATTCCTCTCCAAAATTAAACATAACCTGCCAAGCACACGTGGACCCCGAGCGTAAGAAAGTGCTCACAGTTTGCGTGATTCCACCGCAGTGTATTATTCTGAGTGTATTAGTCAATGTCCAACGTATAAGCTCGAGAGATGAAGTGTTTGTATACGCCTTAACATTAGCGCCCGTCAGTGTTATGTGTACAGTGCTGTATGGCCTTGGTTGATTGAAACGTGTCTGCCACTCCATGTTTGTAGATACTGGTGGATCGCTAGTGACGTATTCAGCGATCGCCTGCCCGTCAAAGGTGGGACATGCTTTAAAAATAAAAAAAGATGATTGGATACATCGCTTGCTGGCCCGGTGCTTATTAACTTTCGCCAACACAGTGCATTGTTATTTCACAACTGCCTCGCAGAATGTCTACACGTGGTCCTCGCTATTCAACTATTTCACCTGTCTCCGTATCACAAATAGGTGTCAAAACGAAAACCAGGATCCCGGGCTGCGGCTTGTGTACACTAGCGTCTGTGAACGAGGGCGCTTGCTCCGCGGAGGGTCACTGACATCACTTTACGCGTTGACCACACTCACTGTCAGGTCTATATGGTCAGACTCAGTTAGCATCCTTCTGCCTCTGAGAACATCTCGGCGGGAACTGCAGCACCACCACCACCACGCTTAGTAACTGTCGACAAAGATCGTGAGTACTGTTTTCCATCCTTCAAAAATTGCTGGCTGTAGGCAGAACATTATTATTTTTCTCTCATTTTTAAAGCGAGGGTGAAACTTTTGGCTCGTTGGTTGTGAATAAAAGATGCTAAGGATTCTGTGCCGTACATCATTGTACATGACCGCATACCATAAGCGGAGTGGAATGAACAGATGCGCACCTATGGCGTAAGGGCTGGATTTCATTCGAATTGTTTTTGTGGCTTTACCCCCTCACAAATAGAAGGGCAAAAAAATGAAATACCGGATATGTTGCGAGGATTAGAAGATTGCTCTAAATTAGAAGAAAACACATACCTTGGAATCAATTTCGAGAAGTTGGCAATTAGTTGTAGCATAAAATGCACAGAGCTAACAAAATGAAAGAGTAACAGGAGTTCTAGTTTTTGAACATGCTTTCTGAAAAATACGCACCGTCGAGAAAAAAAAGGGAATTCAACTGCTTTGAATGTGTTGTACATGATATTCCCTCATACCAAATTTTTGTTCGATTCATTTGTCTTTGGGTATTTGGTGGGGAACGATATGTACCTTTCTTCAAAGGGCCCTTGGAAATTTTAGGAAGTAATGAAATGACACAGCAAGAGTCGGATAGAAAAACGAGTCATGAATCTGCGACAGCCTGCTTTCGAGCGGGTATTTTGTCACAATTTAGAAACGAAAATTCAACCCATTGTTGGTTTGGCTGAAATAAATGAGGAGGCTTTAAGTGTAGCGCGCGGTTAAGTGTAGTGTAGAAGCGGTGAAATTAGTTTCTCGATAGTCAGGTCCTTATTTTAGATTTGAAAAGATGATTTCCCCAAGAATGAATCAGGTCTCACGCCGCAGAACGCGCTCGATCGTTCATTCGAGTCGGGCGGGTTCCATACCGAAAAATGTTTATTAAATACGGGCGGCACTGCACATTGGACTGGATGGCCGACATCCCCGATTTGCCAGCCTGCGTATGAGTGGAAGGACCGAGAGAATGTTCGCTGGCGAACCGGTAAAGGAAAGTATTATTTTAATCAAGCGGTGCTTCCCACTTGAAGGAGCCGTGGCCTCGCCGGGCTGCCAGCGATTAAACGCGATGCTGCCGATATAAATCCCAGCTTGCGGCGATATCTTCTGCTGTATGTAACGGGCCATGAACTCAAGGCAAGCGGTAGGCATCATCGCAGGCAATTTAGGCTTTTGTCTTATATAGTATCTTGTTCATAATGTGCTAGCTTATAAGCATGCTAAGCATATAACTTTGTAAGCTCAAGCGCAATGTGCGTTATTCTTTCTCATAAGATGCAGAAGGGCATTATTGGAATGGAAAACTGACATGATTTCAATTTGAGCAGGGCCTTGCGAGGTCTTCGGGAATCAAACAACTTTATTTCAACTCCCAAACTTCGGTGGGTGAATGAAATATTAACTTTCGTTCAAATTTGATTCCCTGTTCTTATACCAAACGACGATTTTTGTTTTCTATTTGAATCTAAAGACATTGCTAAAAATGGAACGAGAACTACATTTTCACCCAAACTGTGACCTGTGAATGTGATGGACTTGCAATATACCGGGTACAGTATTCTGCACACAGATTTTCTCTAGAACAGGCTCCACAGAGAATGGTCTGTTAGTCCTTTTTTCCCTACCCCATTCATAAATTTTATCTGTCAAGTTCAGCCTTTCTATTCAAGTCTGGAAAATCACGAGAACTTGAAAATGTCCCCTACTTTATAAAGGTTTCATTGAGTCGTATCCGAAACTGCTTATAGGGTACGTCATTCCCCTTTTGACTGGGCAAATAATTAGTATTCATGTTGAGAGGAATAAAATAATTGGGTAAATCGACCCATCCTAAAACCTACTTCCAGAACATTGCCTTTTACAAACAGTCGCCACAGGGACATGCATGAGCCGCCTCATTACATGAAATCAAAGACAAATGAAGTGAGCCGAGACCGGGCGTCCGTGGTTGGGCTTAATCATATCGTTCGATGGAGGATTACCGAAGAATCCACTTGAAGGACACGACATTCTACCGAGCAGGTTACCCGTGCGTCCTAATCAGTGCTTGAATCAGGTACTCTCTTGTCACTGGATGACATCTTTGATTGTGTTGTGCCCGTCTGACTATAGCGGAGGTAGCAAGCCTCGTGTACCGGATTTATTCATCAAAGGCGATGGCTTTCCCTCGAATGTGACGGACTTTTTTTACGTGGCACGGATGAACGCACGTCCCCCGCTGAATCGTATTATAGCACGGATGATGATCTTTTTAGTTCCAAATTTGTCGACCTCCAACTGCCCTGTGGATTAAGGCGATTTTCCCCCTGTCTGTCTTAAGACTGTCACTGCCGTTGCGGGGGGGGAGATAGATAACGATCTTCAAGGTGGGCAGAAAAACGAGAGTAGTTTACGAACTAAGTACTATAGGAGCAGGACAAGGCTGAGGTGTCTGGATTTGATTGACAGGGGCTTGGAAAGTCAGCAAGGTCTCGGAGATGGGCAACCTGCTTGAAAAACAACTTTCCCTTATAAATAGTCTGACTTTACCTGTACAGGTGAGCTTTGCCGAAACATGACTTGTGAAGCCCAGCAGAGGGTCCCCCTTTTCGGCTTACAGGTCCATTTGTCTAGGCCTAAACAATACTTTAAAATTATCTCGATGGATCCACATTGTCAGCCTCACAGGAATGTCATTTCTGTTGTTTGTGGAGCCCGTCTTGCACCCCGATGCAATTACGGTACTTTTTTTTGGGGGGGGGGGGTAAAACTGGCAAAAGAGCTCCGTCAAAACAGTGGACCAACTGTCTGAATTCATATCAATGGTTTCAACGGATTGACGGAGTCCTTGAGATTAACACTTCATTGGGCCACCATAGCCAGTGTATTTTGCAAGTGCCATACAGACAGGCTTTTTAAAGAAGCCTTATGGGGCCTTATAAGACCGAGATAATGCAGTTTAGTAGGGCTTGAAGCTTTTCTTATTAAATTACAGCGTCCCAGCTGCACAGTGCTCTGCCGTCCAGCGTCTGTATCTTCAGGGTCGAGTTTCTTCCTCTCTTTTCAAATGTACACATACACTCATACTGTTTGAAACGCTGGGCCATGTTGGAGTCGCCTTACAACATTCAACCAAAGGCAGAAGAAACCATTTGCCTCTCTCCCTCTTTTGGACATTAATGCCTGATTTAGAGTAAACCGTTAGGCCTGTACTTAGCAGTTTGCTTGCGTCATCATCAACTGCTTTGCTAGGACATTCTTGTGTAATTTCATCTCTTAGAACCATCAACTCCGAAATGCTCTCCCTGCACTTTGGTCTTTGTGGTGGTAACATTAAAAATTGAAATTTGTGGGTGCTTAATTGGGTCGTGCTCTTCGGGGGAAAAAGACAAATCGCTGCTCTAAATCTAAGACGAATGGAGTTAACCAGATTTGGAAGGCATTGGCCGTGCTGGGACCTGAGTCCGATTGCCTGCGGTTAAGATTACTCTGATGTCGAGGAAAAACAAGCCTATCGCCAGAAAGGCGGGAAATACGAACCACAAGTCAGTCGTGATTGTTTCCGCTTGGGCTCTGTTTTTTTTTTATGAAGTCATCTGCGCGTGAGGCACGAACATATTTATCAGATTCTGTGTTCTCTCGAGCCACGGACAGACGGGAAGTAAAGCCTCAACCTTGCCGTGAAGTATTTTTGATCGAATCTCATCGATCCGTATTGTGATTTAAAGCTATTTGAAAGACGGAAATCGGCAACAAAACTAAGAGATTAAAAACTTTGAACTAATCAGATTCTCGGAGAGCAACACCATTTGGTTGCATTTGGTTTACATGTACTCAGCCTCGACAGCACATACAACTTTATTGCATTGTTACTTATTACGCAGTTATTAGTCATTGTTTACGGTGTTTGACAACCGTTGATTCGACTGCTATCCTTAAAAGTTAAAACATTATTATAATGAATCTGTAAGTTGACAGCATCGATGAAAATATTTTGTATTGGCACAATTTAGTGGAAACACCGAAGATATCAGAGAAGCGCGGATTGCAAAATGATACGGGGGAGGGGGGGGCTGTATATGAAGAAAGTGTTTAACAATACCGCACCACCTTGATCAATTTTATTTGAAACAAGCTGGCTGTGTTGCGGAGGACATCGCCCACAATTTTGAAGGGCGCACGCCTGGCAGCCAGCTAAGACTCTTAAAGTGAGTGGAATGTGATAGTACCACACCATCTTCTTGCTTGTGGAGGGCCTATGCTGCCTCATGCACCATGCATCATGTGAGACAACGAACCCGCGAATTGAACGCGTAAAGGCGACAGTAGTATCCAACAGTAGGCCCCTACGTTTCCTTGTTAGTTAGCGAGCACGTGCACATGCTCGTGATTATTAAAGGTGTGTTCGCAGTTGATGGTGTTACCTTACTACTTTCAACGTCGCTGTCTAATCTAAAACGACGGGTAATTAACAGCATTGCGTCTGTCTTGTGGCATGTTGTCTGCTATCGCCTTAACGGTGCCAAGGGCAATGGCCGACCGAGGTCTCCGTGGTGGAGTGAGGAACGGTTTGAAACATCTTCAAGTGTATAAATCTGTCGTTCTTGGGGTGAAGTTACCTTCGTGTGGGATTAGCAGTAAGTTTTACTCCACTCGTGTCATGAATCTTGTCTGGTATGCATTAAACATGGTTACTGATGAGCTTAAAAACGCTTTTAGCTGCTAGTAGGTACTTGTGTTATTCCGATATTTTTTAGATATTTGTGTACGAGATGACATAGTGAACAGAACTCGTGTCCTGTGTCACACGGCAGGCATCACTTCAGAACATATCACTATACCAAAAAAGGATCCATGCAAATAAGTTTTTTTTTTCTGAGACTCGCATACTGTGCATCTGTATTCAACTGTTCTTGGAGTCAAGCGTAGTGAAAAGTGCACTTTTGTGTCTCATTTTCCGGGCAAGTGAGGTCGCTGTTGCCTTGATGTAAATCAAGGAAAACACTGCTCGGTACATGTTTTAATGTTCAAGTTTTGAACCCCAAAGTTGCTTTTGAAAACATTTCTACGAAAAGGTTGCTGGCCGGCTTCTTACCGTATACTTACACAATAAATTGCCAACAAAGTGAAAATTTTCTAAAGAAACTTTCAGGCATATTCCGTGCAAAAATCAATGCAACATCTCAGGTTTAGTGCCTGGGATGTTATCACAGTTTTGTTCCTGAATATGCACATTCTCACTAGCACCAAACAAAAACCGAAACGGTTCTGAAATAGTTATACAGCAAGGATTTGAAAAATAAGGTTAATTGAAAGTCAAAGGCGCAAGTTCAAGAAATGTACTCTCAAGAAATGTACTCAAATAATTCAATTACTTGATCCCATTCAACCTGTGAACATAATTTTCGCATTCACCCATAAGGTATCTTATGGTGAATACAAGGTACATAGTGTTCAACTTTTGGATTATTTCAACAGTAACCATGAATTTATGTTTGAATATTCATGGTTTGTGGCCACTGGCGTATCCAGCCGGGGGGATGGTAAAGTTGGCCACCCACATGTTGTCATTTTTTTTAAATTTATTTTATGAAACAGAAATCACCAGCATGTATAGAATCAGTACGGGGGGTAATGGGGATTCTTTTGCTGATGAGAAATTTCCCAGTTGGACAGTTTATTTTTTAGAAAGCAATCCATTTTGCACCCTCCACCACTCAAGACCCATGTACACCGAAGTCTGCTTATGGCCTTGTATTTTTTGTCATAGTTGGAAAAAATGCTCAAAGTGGATCTTGAGGATGTCAGTTGAGTACTCTCAATTCTTGTCGTGTACTTGAACTGCGTAAACTCTCATGTGCAAACCAAGCAAAGATTCACTCAACCGCGTAGGTAAAGAGCGACCCCAGTGGTTCATCAGAAGGAAATCGTGAGAGCCTCGCCATGAGAAGGGACAAATCCAGGGCGGGGTGTGAATACATAATAGTTTCAACCTAACGAAAGTCATCACTGGATGCAATAAATACTGTAGCATTTCCATGAAAACTTCCGATTGCCTTCTTCCTTTGCCTTTAGTTTCTTTTCTTTCTTCGTTCCTTCGTTTCCTTTTGCTCTCTGGTCAGGTTTTTTTGGGGTATGCTCCTCGCGCCCATGCAACGTCCATGAGGGTCCTACATGTATGGACAGTATTACATTAAGTGTAATTACCTCAGTTGACCCTTCTCACGGGAGAAGAAAGATACGCGTCTTCAATAAACCAAACTTTAGGAGAAGCGTAAGCTACCAGATACACCGAAGAGAGAAAGACTCGAAGTCAATCATTACCACATTAACATTGACTCCTGCTGACCTCTGAATCTTGAGAAATATTTGTATTTGCATTACCTTTTTATTCGCCACGGTAAGATGGCCGCCGGTGTATCTAGCTTTTGGTGCCAGGGGGCAAATTCAAAATCGATTGCGGCTTCGGACACATTCAACATTATGTTGGGAAGAATAAAAAATATCAAAAGCCCTACTCAAGGTCTCAACATCCTTGCTTTTATTTCATGGTGTTGTTTTTACGGTTTTGGTGCTAATAAATAAATATACCGAGTACTTTCTTTCCCACTTAGCTTTGAAGTTTTTTTTTTTAATGTCGGGGGTGGGCAAGTTCTCCCCCCCCCCACTGGATACGCCACTGCCGCCGCTGGTAACGTCCGCGACTTGCATTGCAGTGAAGAAATAGGTAGCACAGCCTACAAGCGACGCATGTTGACATTTATTTGGTATTGTTCAAATACACGCAGACGGAAATTATTTTTCATGATGGAGAGAAAACTCTTCGGTTTGTAAGTCTGGAACTGTTATCCTGCCTCTGATGTCTGCTCATTTGGTTTTTAAATGAAACCAGACGCCTTGGTTTTCGGATACGAGGCGTAATCTGTGTATCCTATTCCTGGGAGACTGGTAGTGTTTGCTTGTCCACTCGGTGGGCATGTGAAGAACCCTTGAACGCGTGGCGAGGAATTTGCCTCGGATTCGTAATCACGAGACTGTAATCACATTGATTGGATAAAATACGGCAAGTTGTGGGGCCTGAATAACTGTCCCTGACGCCTCGTGGACTCTACCAGAGACGCAGTGCCGAAATGGTATAACTTTAAAGAACAGTTCACTTACAAAAAATGATGATTATTCCCCACAATTTAATAATCACATCTTACTTTCAAATAACCAAATTCAAATGCGAATGCATTTTTGATGGGTAGCACTGCAGTTACATGCGGAGCGAAACAGAACACCACGAGAACACCAATAAGGCCATGTTGAAGAGTGTTTCTGAGTGGAGTTAGAACGGAGGAGGAACATGTAATTCTCCAAGTCTGTTTTTCTCCAACGTCTCTCAAGTGAGGGATTCGATTGCTCCCAGCGATGTTGCAAGGCAGCGTGTTTGGGAAATAAAGAAAGTAAAGGCAGTAGGGTTTCCAAAGGCTAACAGCTGGATAGGAGATCCCTCCTAGGTGTGACGCCACAAGACGCCGGGGAGAAAACTTCCTTCGAAGGTATAACGCGATGCAGTCGATCCGCATCTGAGTATTAAATTCCCCAACCGCGGAGGATATCTCACTCGTACAGAACCACGGGAATTAATTCGTTATCGAACGAAAGCGGGGTGTAAGAGTATTCTATCAAGTAATATTTTATCAGGTGATTTACCACTGAATTCACGAAATAACTATTTTTTTAAGAGAAATGTGTTTCAAAACTCCGGAAGGGAAGACAATATTAGTTGGGTATTTCTTTTCCTTTTCCTCCGTTTAAAAAAAAAGTCCTCCGAATTCTGTTATGGTCAAATACGTCGCATGGGTGAATGAAAAGGGGTGGTATGGTGAGTTTGCATTCCACACTTTTTTTCTGTTCAAAATTTCGGGCCAGCTGTAAAGGATTATTTTTCCCGACAAAAATCACCTGAAAGTTTATAATAAGCTGCGTTGGAGCTTTAAGAAACATATTCACAGCGTTCGACGGACCTGTCATCCCAATATGTGCTCTTAATTTAACCGCAGTTGCGAGGTAAGATGGCGCGGTCGACTTGAAACTGACATTTAACAAACAAGTCAGTGAGTGAAGCAGCGACCATTTGCCACAAACCATACGGAAGGAGACGGAGTAATGTCATTAGGCCGTTAGGAATCCTCAGATGAACTGGTCTATATCAAGTTATCGCGTCGTCACTCTGTTGGGTGGACTACCCGATTATCGACGAAGCCGCAATGTGCGCGTGGATCCCTGTCATGGACCAAAAATGCTGTACTATTGAATTAAATAATGGAGTTAGAGAGGGGGGGGGAAGGCAACGGCCGGAGGTATTTCTTTTGTGTCGCTGTTTTGAAAGTCTTGAAGGCCTAAATAGAAAGCAGCTGTAATGGAGATTTCGTCGGGTGATTGTGATATCCCTTTGTGTTGAAAGAGAGGATTCAAAAAGACCACAAATCCTCCTTTGTATCCGTTGTGTGGAGATTATGTAAAGTAGAATGCTGGGGGAAAATAAAGTGAATTTTAAAAACTTGGTATAGGTATAGAGGGATTTCACATTAGCGCCTTCTGCGCATATCCGCATCGAAACCGAGGCTCTCGACAAAGTACATGCAGTATCCGGTTCGTAAGTGTGACGCCACTTCAGTTTAAACCACGACCACTGCACACGCAGTTATACGACCACCGCAGGTACGTTAGTTCGCGGTAAATTGTCGTCATTTTTTTCTTTTTATTTTACATGTGGAGTCATCCTGAAAGACTCATCCACAAAAACTTGCAGCCTGAAAAGCCTGAATCTAACATACCTTTATGTATTTTGTGTCTTGATTCCTCACTTTCAATCGTCTGATCGTATGAAGAATTGAAGCTGACACATGCAGCTTCGTTTTCAAACGCGGAAGTACGCAGATCGACGCTAAAAGCGTCGTATTGGGATCCCTCTATAGGTCTCATTTTATCTGGCGTGCTCGGATTTCCAGAAGAACGTGCCGGATAAATGAACATGTTGTCACGACGTGCTCACTTATCCGCCGTGCTGATTTTTCCAGTTGCGTACATACGTACGCTGTGGTCCCACATTTGGGGCTCGCAGTGGTTAGCTTAGGCGTACGAAGAAATGCAGATGAGACTGGGAGATCGGGGGTGGTGCAATCATTATAGATGTACATGTTCATGTATGTCAAGCCCATAGAATTAGATATAATATCCAACTCTATGATCAAGCCATGAATGGACTTTGGAGAGGTAGCCTCGGTCCGTACATGTACATACGCAACCTCGTTCTCATTGGTACGATCTTGCAGCTCCATACGCTGTATCCCAACATGCCTTGAGCGATCTTAATCCGAACGTGCACGCAGCCTATGTAGTCGAGGTTGTTAGGAACTCAGTACACCCATTAAAGTGAACAAGACAGGACTTACTGCGCATACGTTCGGGTGCTGGTTCGGGTCGCTCGGCAGTGTTCGGTTAATCCCGGATATCCGAGCACGCCGGGTAAATGAGACCGTTACATCGGAAGTCAGAGAGCAGATTTCTTTAAGGCGATGAAAGGATGATTATTTCTGGCGGGAGGACCCATTTTTAAACCCTGCTACCTCTTCAAACGCTCACTTCATTATTTCGTTAGTACCTTTGATCGACTGGCAAATATTTTCCACACTGCAGTCGTCGCTATTAATTAGTCCCAATGCTCCAATTAGCCTCTAATTACTTGCACCTACTGGAATTTATTTTAGGCAAGATGAAACTAAGTCGGCAGCTGTGTCCGTCAGTCGGTGATGAAGGAAGGAAAGTGAGCTGCCGAAGGCTCAATTACAATGCAGTATCCGGTCGGAGTGGACAGCATAAATTCCGGAGATATAGATATTAAGCAGAGGCAACGGATAATTTACCACATGCCGTCCATGGTCATTCCGCTCATTAGTTTTTTTGCATACACCATCTCATTAAAGGGCCAGGCATTATTTTAAATGCAGTTCTTGTAAATATTTTGTTGCGTTCCATTTCACCGGATATCCAAGTTTTGCCTCAGAGTACATTGGTCATTTCCATGTTTATGCGAATGTACATATAAATGAGCAAAAATATGATGTCATTTAATGCAGCAGGTTTGTAGTTGCTTTCACATTTACACTTAAGTGTGCCAGCATTTTGGATATTTTGCTGAGAAAGAATATGTTATTTCAAAGGGAGTATATCAAAATATCATTAATGCAAAGGGCGTTAACAATGCAAAACGCTTTTATCTTTCTTAAAAGTGCTGTAAAAGTTAATATATGTTCCAAATGTACCCTTTGTTTTATGTTCTGTCGCATGTATCTAATTTTGCAGCATGAAAAGAACATCAGCGAAGGTATTTTTTATTACAAAATATCAAACTGTTACCAGCTGATACCATATTTCTTGGAAAGGTGTCATTTTTCGTATTGTTAATGAAATGACAACTGAATATAACGATAAACTGAGCATGCTTTTCAACAGTGATACAACCGTGCTGTGCAATCTAACCTCAAAGTTCGAATTAAGCTGCTAAATGTAAGAAAATTCCCGGGGAAGCATTAAAGGCGGAAGTTCAACCCAAGTTCCAAGCGATAACTTACACTTGCACCATTCCCTGTCTGACTGGACCACCATGTCCGTTTGTAAGGTCGTTCACATTATGTGTGAAAATGTTTTTAAAGTAAACTCTCACCGGCTGGAGCTGATTCGAGCCCAATACTAAGGACAGAAGATCCCCTGCCGTCATGCCTGCCGAACCTTGAAGCACACCAGATGTAAATCTACAGGGCCTGGGAGAGGAGATGTGTGAGAATGTCAAGTCACATGTACAGTGCAGAATGTGACACGTCAAGTTACATCCACTGCACTGTGGGCCTGCCGTGTGCAGTCCATACTTCAATGACGACTTAGTGGACAGCATCGTGGGTAAGCTTAAGCAGTCTACAGAGTAATACAGCTATGTCCGAAATCAGTTTGCAAGATATGTCTGCCAACTTCAGAAAAGAATCGAACGAAGGAAGTTCCACTGAAACTTTGGCGCGGTATCCTTTAGCCAGAGGGTGGTAACTACACTCTTACAGCTCTAGGCGTCCTAATGGACAACCATATACATTTGAAAGGTTGGTTACATGTTTAACTATCTCACACCGTTTCATCCATTGAAGGCAGTGGATCCACCACTGTCATTCCTATATTGCTTCGAAGAACACTAGATTTAAGCCCGGGGAAGGGGGGACTAGTGAGAATGTAGAGTTAGTTTCTTGGCAGAATGTGATATGCCAAGCTATTCCACTGCACTGTGGGCGAAACACACGAGATCAAAAACAACTATGAAAGCATTACCTGAGCATAACCCCCCTCAGGCGAACACAAGCTTCTTTTCAGCCTTCAGGTAGCAATTGCAATAGCAAACGGTACAGGACATACGGTTGCTCTTGAGCCATCGAATTCCTGAATTCCTTGGGCCGTTCATGCTGGCGTCCTCGTTCGTACATCCTCACTTGTAGGTAGCTGGTATTCATTTCAAACATTAGGGGGAGGAGCTAGAAACGATGGGAGTGGACTAGCCCAGTCATGACCACCTGACCTTTCGATCGATTTTTTTTCTTTGTTTCTTTGTGAACTCTGTAATATAAAACACTGTCGTTATAACAAGAACGGGTGCGTGTATCTGTTACATGGCCCATCAAACCCGTACAATATTCACTCGAACACCATCGTTGAAGTACTATAAAGCTTGCTCCCTGGTTTTAAATTTAAACAATAATTCCATCAAAGATGCCCATTACTCCTATAGTGCGAAATGCACATTGTGGCAAAGTCTCCTGCCTATAAGAACACTCAACTCCTAAGCCCACAAAGTTTGGTACACCTATGGGCTTAATTGACCAGTCGGCCATCTTTAATCGAAAGCGAGGTGATCCCCGCCATTTTTTTCTTAAAATCTGATTAACACGAGTGCACGAATGACTACGATGCAAAAGGAGTGTATTGTATCTTACAATTTTTTTGCTCGGATAGATTTTGCCAGATTATGGATAAAGAGTCAGGTTAAACTTCTGACCGAATTTTTCCCAAGTAAGGCTACGCCTGTAATAATTATTACAGGAAAGCAGTCAAGCACATTCCCATTATAGAGTGTTCAAGAAATAAAGTGGATTCGGTTATGAACCAGGATGCCCCTTCGTTAATATGACCTCGGAGTGGATACGCCTTTATGGTACATCGAAGCGGTCACAGCACACACTCAACTACAGACCAAGGGTGGTTGGTCTAACCATTTTACTTAATTCCGGTCTTTCCAGACTCCACACTAGCCTGGACACATGTGGGCATGGCAGACTTGTAACAGTATTAAAATATCCTTGACCGTAAGAGAACTGACAGACAGCTGGGGAGAGTTTTCCAGAAATGCCTCTAATCACTCATCATTTTTTAATCCTATCATCAGATTAGGACGTCCATGTGTTCTCATCAACTTAGCACATCGGGCTGATATCATCAAGGGCGTAGATCAGGACATTGCACGAGTTTGACATGTTTTTTGATCTCGGAAGATTCTTTGCCGTGACCTGGAAGAGCATCTGCTGGTCTCTTTGGGCGTATCGGCATTTTGATGCACCAACAATCCTCCCGATTATCAACCGCAAAATACCAGCTGCTCGTGCTGAGAGGGTGAATTAAACCACAGTCAGGCTGGCCTAATGGCGAATAGATCTAGACGAGTATTACACTGAGATAGACTATGAAAAGTGTGCTTTCGCTTCGTATTATTTCATCCGGTCTTAAGCCCTCCAGGTTTATTGTAAACCATACAGAATCTCCTCGGATGTAGGCCATTTGGCATGGTTTGGGTTAACTGTTGCAATAAAAAAAGTCATTGGTGGTCCTCAGAAAAAATCGATTTCTACACGCCACGTATGGACAAAACCTTAGTAAGATAACTAATGATCGGAAGGGTGCGTATCGTAAGTCCGACACCTAATAGGTGCGACACCTCAAAAGTCCGAATTTTCGGAGTTATGAAGCGTCGGAATAATGAGGCGTCGGACTTACGAGCTGACCCCGATCGGAAGGTTGGATGAAGCAAAACTTAAAAGTTAGTGGTAGTATCATCTAGTAAATCTCTTTTGGGAATGAGCGGGATTCTCAGATCAGTCAGATTTTTCGACGTTTCGCACAATAAACGTTGTCTTTTAAAAATGATTAGAACTATAATTATTCACTATACTCAACTTGTTGGGCATTATTTTAGGGACTGTGGAGTCTCGACGAGTGATCGGTAAAGTGTGGAGACGTGGTGGCTGCTGGAGCTTGTAGGGACTGCTGGGTAGTCAGTGAACCATATCAGTGCAGCGAAGGGTGGCGGAGAGGGTGTCAAGGATCTGGAAAGACTCGTAGGCTGGCTGGGGCGGAGCTTAGTGGTCCCGGGGGAATAGACGGCCCATATTGGGACCGATCGAATGAGGATGGGGCACCAGATGTCGCTGAAGCAGAAACCGATGTCTTCGGGCAAGATGTCGCGCTTGGTGATATTGATGATTTCTGATGTGGCAGACAAACTAGTGATCGATGCTTGGGCTGAGTTGTGTCTCGTGGTGCTCCCGCGTCGCACGATGAACGGGGCATGCAGTCAAGGCGCTCCACCGTGTTCTATCCTGATACCACTCCATCGTCTGTTGACGGTCCCTCTCCATTGTCTGCCACCAGTTCATTTTCAGCTCTTCTCTCATTCTCTGACCTGTTAATAGTAATTTGCAGACCTTGCCCGGGGACCTTTTATGTCGCCCAGCCAGCTGAGGCGTCGCTTGTGTATGATAGTTGACACACTGGTACCTGATTGGATCTTCTTGCAACTTCGTTGACAGGAAGTCACTCCAGGGGAAGCCAAGAATCTTACGAAGGCGTCTTGTGTCAAAAGCGTCCAACTTTTCCTCTTGGCTTTATCTGAAGTTGCCATGCGTCACGGCTTCAGAGAAGCATGAACAGCACATTCGTGTTGTAGAATCTCAACTTTCAGTTGTGTCCGGTTTCAGTTCATGCGATCTGGTGGTCTTTGGTGTGACAGTGCTTTACGATGGCAGTGCTTTTATGATGGGCGTTCGTCGAAATCTTCCTGTCTGCCACGGGCTCTGTGTTCGATGGATCTGGTGGGGATGTCCCTACTAACGCCGCTTGTGTACCTGTACTCACGTTGGGAAAAACAGTGATGTCATACACATAAGGGTCTGCACTTGCAATTTGCCGGTGGAGTATGCAGGCCTGTGCATGGTGAAGCATGGTCTTTGTATTTGGTCTTGATTTGGCTTGTAGCTGGTTCCTTGCAATGCTTCAGGGACGCGATGGAGATCCTAAAAGAGATGATCCTCCACATACCCCGAGACAGACAGAACACGCTGTCCGAAACATTAAGTATTTCCACAAGTTCTTTTCATTATACCATTCTCAGTGCTACAAGATATCTCTTTGTGATGCCACTGTGAGCTTTACCCTATCACTGATGATTGAATGACGGTGCTTCCAAACTAATTTTTTTTGGTAGTGATAACTTATAGTTCTGTTGAACAAACTATCCCCTCGAGCGTTTTCTTCATGTTTTGTGGTTTCACTATTATGTGCTCTCCGACCTTGTCCGCGTCTTTCTCAAAAGAATGTCCTTCAGAGATTGTGTGTTTTGGGGTTTTTGTGGGTTTTTATTCATCCGCAGACAGGTGCAACCCACAAAGTGGACGGTTAAAATGCAAGGCAGTCAACAAGAAAGTTCCCTGAAAGTTTGCCCACCTCAACCCCTGTCGTCTTCTGAGAAACTTTGTCTCTCACAGCCCGCAAGATAATGCTGGGTGTTTACTGAGACGGTGATAGGACGGCAGAGTCCATTGGAGGACGGAGCGTTTCTGATTTGCAGATTGCCGACTTGTTCTTGGGCCGGGCAAAGCTACTTGGGAATGTTTGTCAGAGCTTCCCCGCAGAGCGTCAAAGTGCGCGTAGGCGAGCGAAGAGCAAATAGACACAGGATTGTGTGGAAAGGTTGAAAGAATACGACACGTCCATAGCCTGGTCCAATGTCTGGTGTTTCATGGACAACATGCAACCAGTCGTATCAATTCAACTTAACCTATTAAGTATCGGTAGGTCACGGTAAAGTCCTACATACAAAAGCAGCAATTTACAGAACTTGCCTTGAAAAGATATTTCCTATTGGTTAGGGACAGGAAAAATAGTCCGCATTTAGCTGCTTCTTGTTATATTTGAAATACAACAAAGTGATGAAAATTAAGACATTAATTTTCAAATAGAGCTTAAACTCCATCAAAGCGAGGTTCAGAAGAGATGTCCCAACAGTTCGTGGATCGTAACGTTAAGGTTGAGACACCCTGAAGGACTATCAATCCTGTGTGTACCAAATCATGATCCGTTGCCATGGTAACAGGCATGCTTCACTTGCCTGCTTTTCCATGACCTACAAACTAGGTCTCTTCTTATAAGGGGCTCTCGTCAACGAAGAGGCGCTTGAGCGAGGTCGCTCGGGTTTTATGTGCTAAATCACGGAACACGGGGACCAGTCCGTGATCGGATCTTAGCCAAAGTCTGCCCCCGTGAAAAGTGCAGGTGTACAACTGTAGAGCAAGGTACAACCGTGTCTGTACAGAAATCAAGTCCATGTAGGATTGACTGGCAGTCGCCTCCTTAAATTAATAGGTAGGCTGACATGTACACGCGCACTTTCCTGAATTGAAGAAAACGTAGAACTGAAAATCTGGAATTTTTTGTAGCCGTAGAAACGTACATGCGGCTGTAGAGCATATGTGCTTTTCGGTACTTACGCAATTCTACGCTGTCTTGTGAGCTTTCATGACCGCGTCGAAAATGGTGCCGATAGATTTGAGGGCGCCTGAAATCGTGGGTGACGCATGTGTTCCTGGTAGCCCTTCGGGGCACGCACTGCAAAATTTGAAGTGTTAAAAGATATAAAAATGCTGAATATTTCAATAATTTTTGCAATTTAAATCGGGAAATTTCAAGCTGGGCTACCTCTGCGCGTGCACACGACCGTGGCAATGAAGAAATAAAAAGCCGATATCGCGTATCTCTCTGCATATTGGTTTGGAAATTGTACCTCATGAGCCGGCTATCGTTTCGAGCAAATCCCACGTATCCCGCTTTTCATCTGTCGTAAATTGACACCGTCAGAATCTCTCAAAAAATCTTGTAAATGACATCTGTTCATGGCCATAGTGCTCATGGGCTTGATAATGCACTGAATTGCCTCAAGTACACCTCGAGAAATGGAGTCAAACTAAAAACCAACTTTCATGCATATCTATAAGTAACATTTTTAACCCAGAGAGTGATTCTCCGAAAACATTTATTTTTGAAACTCAATAGAGCGTTGAACCCGTTCATTCGTACGTTTGTTCAACAGAGTTGACAATCATAACTATTTTTAAAAAAAAAAGCTACAATAATCTGAAACAGCGTAATCTGCATGTATCAGTTTTGAAAACGTGCCAGCGTACATTTTATCATGTAAACTTCAGCTTTTTTATCTCAACTTATCATGCTCCAATGCCGTTAGCGCTCGCCTACTCAGGCATTACGAGCAAAATCACTCCTCCAGCTCAACTCATTTTTGTGTGTTTCAGTCGACGTCCGGATTAAGTTTGCATGAGGGACTGTGATTTTCTGAAAGGCCAAAAGCTGAGCTGCATTATTATCACACAAAAATATTATTCTGTCGTAATGACTAAATTAAGGTTTGATACATGACGCGAATGTACAGGCAATGGAGCTGAATGCGTACGTAGGGTTCCGTGTTGCAATATGTTCTCATCACTGCGAGCTCTGAAATGTCCAATGACATGTGAAATTGTGTTGTCCATCGTTTTTAACAGTATTCCCTGAACATCCGACGAATGCCACAGTAAAATTTGGTGTTTTTTATGGTTTTTTGGGGGGGGGTTGAAGTTTAAAATGGTCAGATCTTTTGTTCGTTCGTCACTTCTGTGTTTTGTTTGCTTTTGCACTCTAAATGTCAGTATTCAGAAGACACTGTACGAGTTCAGTGAACATATGAATATCAGTGTTTCAGGTCATTTGTAATACTTAATGTGCGCAGTGAAAGAATATGCATATTCCATCGCCATTGGAAATTGCTCAACGAGTCGCGTAGAGTCTTTACCCACGAAGATGGTGTATCATTCTGCTAACAAAGAAAACCTTTCTACCTATGTCTGTAACATATTTTGTGCTAAAGCTTTCTAATCCTATACAGTTTCATTAGAGCGATACATAATGCATTCAAGCAGAACATGTTGTGGACGGGTGTCACCCAAAATGTTGCTGGAGTGGGAGATGCATCGCAGCAAATTTGGAAATCAGCAACGACGGAGGGGGGGGTATTTTTGAGAAAATTCATGATTTTCAGTCCCTCTCCTCCTCCCATTTCTTTGACTTTTTTTTTCTTTTCCCAGTTTTAATTTTTCAATTTCTTCGGGGGGGGATAATGCACTCCCTTCGCGATGCCCATCGTGTGTGGATTGAAGAAAAGGAATGAGAGGCCATTTCGTTAATTGCTGAGTACGAGAAAAGAATATCCCATCACGAGGGACAAAAGTTCCTTGTGCTCCACAAACTCCTTTGACGTCACGAGAAGTCGCTCCGAACTCCGGATGTCTTTGACACGTACGTAAACAGCCAAATTTTGGGCCGGCTCGATCTTGTACGTGATGCAGACCGTCTCATCAAAGGTGATGGTGGGCGTAATCCAACCCTCTGACGAGATTTGTGTCCGTCCTCCCCTGACGTCCCATGGATATCGTCCTCCTGGCAAATAATAGAATGGCAAATACTCGTGGCAGGTGTCTCAGGAAGAACGGCCGTGGTGTGTGCTTTCGGCAAACGTTATCTTGACGTTTACTCCACGGCAGGAGAAGGTATGTGTACAGAGTTCGTCAAGTGCCGTCTTGAAATGTCATCGTGATACAGACTGAGGCTGCATCCGAATAGGTTGTCAAGAGCTAGGGCTAGGTCTTCACTCCATCGTGGAGAGGCGCAGACAATAGACCTCGCTTGAGCTCTGGAGGTGAGCATCGGAAGTACCTGTATGATGGATTTATTAAACTGTGGCACCAGTAGATTCGTGCTCAATTATTGAAGGCCGCCTCTCACCCATTTTGATTGAAAAATATTGGCACAGCCTTTGTATTTGTAAGGTAATGGCTGAGAGTTAACTGCGTACTACAGCAACATTCTTTGAAGGGCAGTGAACTGGTTGTCCCATTTCTGAACTCCATTTCACCCCCCTTCATGTGAAATTTGAAGTCCAATGGAATATTCAGATTATACTGACTTATACATTTCTCAACAGCGGTTGGGAAACTGTGCTCTGCAGTCGACTGTAGTGATCATTACGAAAACAAGACTTCAATTCAAAATAAAATTTGAACAAAAAGCTAATCCTGCAATGAAACATTAGCACTAATGAAGATAAGTGGACCCCTCTTTTGAAAACTGAGAGCTGAATTATGACATGGTATGGGGGAACGTTGTTCCGCGTCACTGGTGAGTTTATGCGTCCGCTCGTAAAGTTTAAGGTGCTCACATTGGTTGTGGACAAATGCACTAAAGGAACATTTATTGTGGACCCACGCTTACGCTGTGCGACAGGCATGTTCGTTCTTTTGTTGCCTGTTTTGACTTTATTTATTTCTGTTTTCTCTTGTTCCTTGACCAAAGCGCAGAAAGGCAAGGAAGCCCCTTTCATGATGTTTAGATTTTTAGGAAAAAAAAACCCTAAATAACCCGTTATTCACATGTATGAACCCGTAGGATGCAATCGAAGCTTGCGTTGGTGATCAGTTTATGGTGTTTACTTCCATGTACCGGTACCTATTGAAGAACAACCTTTTTTCCCTCCCAAGTCTTTGACTCTTAGGAAGGGTTTGTTCGCGAGACTTGCCACCAATTCTCGCGCATCAAGAAACGGCCGAGGTCTAAATGACCTCGTACTCGCTCTTTTACCCTTGACGAATATGTGATGTATTGCCCCTAAAAACCATGTCTTTCCTATCGGGGCCGTTCTTTACAGACAGCGTTCATTTCCTCTTCACTGAGTTTTCTGCGATCCCGTTGAGATATCAGGCATTTTCTGTACCGTCGGGTCCGGTAGGGATTGCTCTGACAAGTGCAAAATCAGCTCTGGTGCCGGCATCTTTCCCCAGGCTCCCACAAGCCGTCATGCAATTAAAACATTCTGTAATGGGAGAAGCCTCCTTTCGTCGTGACGACTCCCTCAAACAAGCCGGGTCTAGTCGCGTTCTACGACTCTGCCCTGCGAAATAATCATTTGGACGGGGCGTTCCCACGGGGCCCCTCAACCGCACGGTCCCGACAACGGTACGCCTCTTAACCGTTCCGCATGCGGCTGGTCGCGATTTACTCTCTTTTTCTTTTTGTCTATTTTTTTCGTTGGAGTACTGACTGTTCGGCTATGCCGGGGTGAATTTCCCTTCCCCAAGGGGTCGTTCACTTCGCTCACCAAGACTGTGAGGACACCAGTCAAATATCGGTGTCGTTTGCGCCAACTGCAAGAACAAATTTTGAAGCCATGTAAAACCAAATTGCCCTCCGTGATTTGCATGCAGTCGCAACCTGGGCATCAGTTGGAATTGCTATCTACTGAAGAAAGTTGGCTCTTTGCACTTTGTAGCAGGCATTGGACCTTAATTAACTGCATTTCCTGTCCTACGTGGACTAATTTCATGGTCCACAGGCACAACCTATAAGCTAAAGAGACTCTACGTAGTAATAAATGCAATACCAAAAGGTCATGTGACCCACTGTGGTTGGCCGGAGAGTACCATGTGTCCGCCGTGGTGACTGTTTTCGGCTCATAAGGTCCGTAAAATGGACTCAATAAAAGAAAATTGTAATGCACAGCTTTACACTGTACACTGGGTACCGTTGTCCTGAATGCTCTTTTGTGCACAGTGAATAAAACCTCAAGGAGACAAGAGGAGCATTCATATATGTAGGACTGATTGAATTAGAGGGGATTTCTCAGCAACGGGAAAATTGGTCTGCATGCAGTGTAGCCCACAAAAGGATGAAAATCTAGTGACCCTGGCCTTTACGTACTTGTTATTGCCAATCCAGTTTACTGTGCAACGTGACACTCTCAGCCCGTGTAATTAAAAGTTCAGTTTCAAAATTGAAGGAGAGCGGAAAGGTCTATTTGATTTCTTCTAATCATGTTTCAAAGAAATGCTTAGTCTCATTGTGCCTTTAGTTCAGCCATGGAAACCTAGTTTACGAATGAGAGTCGAGAGATAGCGCACGTTCCGTGTTCAAACTGACTCATCCCAACTGTTGTTGAAACTGGTAACTAAAGATCGCTTACGCCATTGTAAATCCGTATCAAGGGTGGTTCGAAAGGGTTCGATTCAGCGTTTTATTGATTATGTCATTTACCCATTCACAAGCGATTTGACCATGCAGTTAATCCACCGCATCGCCACAATGCCTTCGCTCAAGGGAGGCAGATCTGTTTTCGTTCTTAAAATAATCAATTCTTTAAAATGACTGAGCAGTCACAATGTCGATGAAACGTCGTATAAAACTGCCCACGCAAATTGAAAACAAGCGGATTATATTTTACAAAGAAGATCCATTTACAGCATTTAAAATAGCAATCATTTTTCTTAATGGTACAGCATGTAGCCGTTGTGACGCCAGTTTTTACGGTTGCAAGCTTTGCACTCGAGTCTGAATTAATGATAAATTCCACTTGTTATACTCGGGGTATTTTTGCCCCAGCTGAGTCGGCCTTTGTAAAGATCGCGGTGAATATTGGGATTGTCTTCCTCGCCTAATAAGACGTTTGTTCTGCCCAGAGCAATATTGACTTGTCTCTGGAGCTTGTATTCAAGTGGCCTAGAGACAAGGGTCTCAAGGACCTTTTGGTAGGCCTTAGGTGTATTTGTAGAGAACCATATGTCTCTGGCTTTAAACTGATTGCAGATTATCTGCATATAGCCCATATTTTGGGGAATAACTGCGTGCATGGTTGATTTGCCTGCCTGACAAGTCATTTTCTGTTGTGACGTGATTTTTTGGTCCTTGGAAAATTAATTGTTCTTCACAAAGCCTGAAAGACTACCACGTGACCCGAACCACAAAAATCGCTTTCTTTGATCTGAGCCGAGTTGGTAGATACAATTTGGATGAGATGTACTTGTTCATAGTATCGGCAGATATTTGCAGTGATGGCTTCTATATTTATTTTGCAAGTGCAGATTAAGTATCGTTAATGATGATAATTGTATGAAGTAAAAAACCAAAAAACCCTAACAAAATCTCAAAGCTGCGAATGTGGGACGCGGGGATGAAAGGTTTCATTAATAGTTGGTGAAGCAGATGTAATGCAAATATGTACTCCTTAGGCTACACAGGTCATTAAACCGTTTTAATCATATTGATGGCATCAGGTTCCCTCGCCTGTGTAGGGCCGCGGCCTAACCTCCTCTCACAGTTTAGTCATTATAACCGACTCCAGTCACGTCTCCGTCTATCGTTGTCCACTCACGGCGCGTTGTTGTGTCCCCCCCTTCCCACTCTCCTATCCACTCCCCCTCATTCGCCACGGTACATTTATTGGGGACTTGAACTAAGAAAAACACATCTTGATCACGACGTGCTTATCGTTTGTAATCGCGCCAGTGGTCGCTGGACAGTCCAGTAGCTTCAGCCACTCGAAAAAATCATATTGTTTCTTGACGTTTCTCATCTAAACGTTGACTGCGTCACTTTCATTGAACTAGCCTACAGAGTGCATGCCAACGCATAAGAGCAGAAATGGTACATGCTGGTTTGTAAAGTGTGACGAACTACTCTGAATCTGAATAAAGGATTTGTTAATTAAAGGGCCTAGGCCTATAATCGCTGGTGTTAAGTGCCCCGTGAAATATCATAGTTGGCAAATCAAATAATTAAGATGTCTTAGAGTATGCTGTTTTCTTTTCCTTCAGATTTGTCTCTTGTAAACTATAAATGTTACCAATCATAAAACTACATACGATGCTAATCCGCTCAACCAACCTTTTTCTGTCAATGATCAACCACCACTGGTGTTACGTACAGTTGTATTTTCACCCTTAGCCTAACGCAGCAAGTTACTCGAACCATCCGAGTATCGACCACGGCCTATACTACTGGGCCGTGTACACAGTCGTAAGTAAAGTGTCCAACTTACAAATCCCAACGCGCGAGACTATCCGTCGCCTGTCCCTTCGATATGTCGCTACGGATCAATTTCATCAGTTCATACTGGCGTAGCTGCAGCGGAGTTACGGAGACCTGGAAACACGACTAACCCTAGAACTTCATTTCTCTTGTGGTCGATGACAACTACATGCGTGCGCGCACTATATTGCGCCGACGCGGTTTAAACTTACGTATAAGACACGGGTTGAAAACATGCGCAGTCTGTTATTGCTGTTGGCATTGATATGTGAACACCTTTTTTTTTCCTTCCTCTCTTGAACGCAAATCAGTACGTTGGCGTAACTACGAGGGCATTGGGGAAGCAGCTGGCAAGGTACCGTAGCCTGCTGTCTGTCCAGCGACAAGCTAGTATCAGCACACAACCAGCTTATGTGAAAATAGCAACTAATTAACACGATAGAGTTACCAGATAAGCGTCGTAGGGCTACTGTCGGCATTAAAGGTAAGCTCGAAACCGACTCAGTTGATCGCCCGAAGCAAAGGATATAGAAGATTCAGGGTTAATTGCTGTAGGTTAGTTACATGTCGTTGCTGTTGGTTTGTGCATGGAGGAAGGAACCATGTTCTTTGTGCTGCTCATGTTTCTCAATAAGCGCTATGCAGTGGCAGTTACTGTCTTACAGAACCGAGAGCACTCTCGAGGTTCAGTTGAGTCGCACAAGCAAAAATAACCAAACTTTTGTTTCTAGAAAAAAAGAATGTCACTAGCAAAAACCAGGGGGTGTTTTTACTTTCTTTGGTTCTTTCTTTGGTTCTTCTGACAACATCTCATGCAAAGACTCTCCCCCTTTTCTTGTCAGTTTGTACGCTCACCGACATGCACCCAAACGTAATGGAAAGTAAACCAGAAACAATTAGCAGAAATTTGTGTCCTTTACAGCAACACTGAGAAACTGTGTTCGAGTTTGAGCAGGGGCCCAAACTCGCACCCTTCGCGTCTTTATTGATTAAAGTGCATGCGAGGGAGGGTAACCTATTTGCCTGCTATTAATAAATGGCGTACACGTCCCTCGGAAGCGATTCTGGAAATGCTGTCCAATTATGTTGTGAAGCATCTGCTCAGTCGTCTTGTCTGTTCTAAAGTGCACGATGATTCTTAACTGTCGTGTTACTACGTTTGGAGCGTAAATCGGGCATTAGTGCTGCTTCAAGTCGGTCCGTCTGGTGCCGTCTTCCTCACTTGAGGGCTAAATATGACTTGCAGCCCAGACTTGATTGATGGGCGTTGGAAGACGGGGTGGATTTTGCTTTAGCCGCTGAAAATCTAAATAGATGAGTTACCCGAGTCAAGAAAATGAATCGGACAAGCCACTGTACATACGGTAAACTTCTCTGATCAATGATGTTTGTAACACAGGACCGAGCCACAAAGTGAGCTGGTGGCCCCAAATTGATTTGTTGGTAATGGGGGCAAGCACGCATAAGGACCGACCAATCAGAATTTGCGGCGGGAAATCACGAGAAAAGTGGAGCACCTTTATATACAACATGCATACAATCGCAGAAACTGCAGTTCTTACCATATCTCTTTCACGTGGTGCCAAATGTGTGTACAGGAGTTTGTTTCTGCATTCAATTGGGGACCCTGAACAATAGCGGACAATAAGGTCCCCGATGGACAGAGGGTCCCCGATTGACAACTGTGTACAAAACATATGGGTGGTCTTCTAAGTACAAACAAAAGAGGAACAATAGGGGGTGCCCAGTTGCAGGCAAATACA
This sequence comes from Acanthaster planci, assembly GCF_001949145.1. The sequence goes on from NW_019091650.1 coordinate 206,766, forward strand.
CACTTGGTTGAGTGTGTGGGTGTGTGTGCAGGCGTGGCATAGTTTGAAGTCCACATAATGTAGTATATGATGGCGTTGTGGAAAACTGGAAAACAGTTTCAGAGGCATTTTGGGGTCAAGGTTAGCTATAGCCTATCTGTGGCAAAATGAAGAGGAACAGTCCAGGAAATCATCAGCTAAAATCCAGCTCGAAGGAGTGTCCTAGTTGGAGAAAAAAGAGCATTTTCCTCAAATATAAGTGGGTGTGTATGGGCGTGTCATAGTGTGGACCTCTGCATAAAGGCAGTCCACGTAATACAGGGTACGATGGCGTTGTTTGGACTTGCACACGTCTACACACCCTTTGCCCCATCTGAAAAACAGTTTCAGAAGTATTTTGGAGTCAAGGTTATCCATGGCAAAATGAAGAGGAACAGTCCAGGAAATCATCGTCTAAAATCCAGCTCGAAGGAGTTATCCTAGTGGGAGAAAAACGAGCATTTACCTTAACCACTGGAGAACAAAGGAATGTTCACACTTCTTATGTAAACAAGCGTGTATGTGGGTCAACGCGTTTGTGTGTGTGTGTTTTAAGTGTCGTCAATGTGAATTGGAGTTAATGTTATACTACATCATGAGTTTTTTCAAACGACCAACGACATGGATTGCTTGGGGGGGAGATTACTAATTATGAGGTACCCTAGTTTTCTTGACGCCAGAGTAAACGGGCACCCGGTCCCACTTCCAGCTGCCGTTAATGGATATAACGAGGTTTTTACATCAAAGTGCCGACATTCGAAACGGAGAAGGAAGGTATTATATCTTATGATGATATATGCACCACGTTAATGCATGTGGACTGCTCTCATTTCTGCCAAAGTCTGCAGAAATATCCCCCTTGGGTGGTTTCAGATTCTTCCTGAAAATGAACACTTAGCCCATTACTTCGAATGGGTCATGCTGTGCAATTACATGTTATCACTACCCTTAAAGATGCACCTTTGTATGCCAAATTAGTTATTAACAAGGATGGGTACCGAACCAATGTTTTGGGAGACAAAACTTGTTTGGGGCCGAACACTTGGAAATCTTTTTATGTAACGTTTGTGGCCTTTCTGATGGATGAGGCTACATTTAGGGGCTTTTAACACGCTATGAAATAGCCCCCCCAAATCGCCTTTTTCTCATCATTCAATAAATGTCCCGGTTTTGAGGGGCCATAGCCCCTGTTGACCCTCACGAATCTGCTCTTGAAACTTATTTTCATTTTTTTGCTTTTGTTAGAAGGTACTTTGGCGTTAAAAAGGTTTTTAAAAATTCTATATTCATGAGCCAACCTTTGATGCCATTAGAGCAAAAAACCTCACTGATGCATTGATCTGGAGACCAAAATCAAAAGTAAATTTTATAGTTTGCTGTTCTAAACTCCCTTTTTGCTGACTTATGATTGTGTAAGTACATGTCAGTAGCAGCCCATATATTTTTAGTGACCAAATTCTCGTTTCACAAATTAAGCAGAAAACAAATTAACCTAGCAGTGTCTTCCCTGATGTAGAGAGAATGACTGAGAAAAATTCAGTGCAAAGACTCTTAAAGGGGGTCTTATTTTCATGTGTTTGTCATTGGAATTCTGATAGCTCTGTGAGATTTTTTTAAACTTAGCTAATCAACTTGGGTTTTGAAGTGACGGCCAGCCCTATAATTCTACTACATGCAGGTACGTGTTAGCAAAACTACGACTGTACTGCAAAAATAGCGTCAACAACGCACAAGTGCGTGTGTTTTATTAAATGATACAAGGTTGTATAGCCTTTCGTATATTAATCTTTTCCTGTGCGAAAAATATGAGGGAAAAAAGTACCGGTGCCGTACCAGCCGGGTATTGAACCACGGAAATCATTCTGTAATATATTTTTTTTTCTTTCCAAACCTACGTAAGCCAGGTCGCCAGGCTTCCTTCCCACGTAATAGGCCGGTTCATAATCGGCGCGAAAGCGCAAGCGAACGTGAATTTGTGAGTCAGATCAAATATTTGCGTTGCGAATTCATACGAGTTGAACACATTTCAACTCAAACAAAATGTCGCCGCGAAGTTGCCGTACGTCAAATTGTCTTCGCTTTTGCATTCGCCTGAATATATGAACCGGCCTTGATGCTGCTAAAGGGGTTCCGTTATCACTGGCAGGTCCCTATTATAATATATTACCAGCATGCTTCATACGGTGGCATTCTGCTGCAAAAGCGCCGTGGTTAGTGGTCAGCCGTCGGATAGGATAACATAACTGATTTCAGAAAATGCACTAATGTCAGCTTCTATTGAAATGAAGGCGATGTGCGCAAACTGTCTGAATTGTAGGTTGCGTGTTGTCATATGAATGCTCATAAATTCTATACGAAAAGCAAAGGGGGGCTTGTTTTGATGCAATGTATCCCAGCTGCATAGTTAAACTGTACAAGAACGTTGTCCCAAGTTCCTTTGATAAAGATATTGAGTAGAACTTATGTCATGCAAGTTCATGTCAGAGCAGCTGACTTAACAGCGCTAGTTTAAGAAAGGTTTCGCTGTAACAGTTGATTCCTTCTTCTGCTGGGTACATGAGATTGGACAAAATTGAGACTTCAGGGTGCGTAATATCGCACGGTGGTCCCGAAGAGACGGGGACATTTTGGAGGAAACAAGTTACTGCATATCCAAAACAGAATGGCATCCCCAACATGGCACAGCAACTTATGGTACAGGATTTCGCCACTTACACAGTGACTTGAAAAGACACTTACGGTATAATGTCATGAAAGAAATTCACAACTATGTCCCCGAAGGCCACTATACTGCGAAGTTATTAACTAAGGCAGATTAGCTGTCGCACGAACATGACAAGTCCACAGCTTGGAAGCGGGCACGCGGCCCAGTGGAGTGTTCTGTACATTGTTAACTGTCACATTATTAAAAGGGTATGTTTAGCCAGTCAGTCTCGTCAGTACAAACTCTACGAGGACTAGAAAAGAAAACCGAACTGGGTTAAAACGAAAACAAAAACCTAAATCACTGGTCAGCGACTGAAGCGTGCATGTTTCTATGAGAAAATGTTTGCTCAAGACAAACACGGCCAACACAAAATTTCGGGTAATATTACCAACGATTTTATCGACCCGATAGCGTAGAAAACATTGTTTAACCCCATTTACATCGAACCTTTTCGAGCCGCAGAGAAAAAAGTCATGCCTGCACGGTTGAAGGCCTCGCTTGTGGGATGGGATTTATATCTTTTGATTAGCGACGCCAGCACGGGGGGACGGTGTCAACATGGAGCATGACATAGTCATACAACATGCAGCGGGGATAGGCTATGTCCAATTTTACTTTCTGCCGCGCGTATTAAGATATTTCGCCAGGTAATCCAATTCATGAATGCAAAAAATTGTCTAATCCTACTCAGTATACATTGTGCAGTACATGTCTTATGATACGTGGGTTCTTTGTAAGGCTAGAGGGACCAGACGGTGGGCTGGAAATGAATCTAGCGCTTCCTTTGTTGTCTTTCTTTATTGGAATCTTTGATCAGCATATGCCGATTTATTAAGAAAAAAGTGCTCACCAAGTTCAAGCAACACCAAACGAGAATTGGTTTAGACTTGCTCAACGAGGGAGAGATCGAACAGCTTGTAAGGCCATACCTTTGTAAACATACATCGTTCGTTTTTTAACATGAGAACGTTTGTGTGTGTGAGTTTGTTTACATTCAAAGTAACCTTATACCATGACTTTCTCGTGTCATTGATGCGTGAAATTGATTGGCGTAGTGCTAGAATGGATGCGATGCTGTGTCCTTGCAGTTTGACCGAATTAATGAGACTTTGCTCATATTCGATGAATTTTCGAATTCTAGGCGATAAATTTGTCGGTCGAGCTGGGCAGATATCCACCCCGCCAGATCGTTCGGCAGAGAATGATTTCAACTTAATTTGGCTCATTTCCGCCTCGAGATAAAATTCCCCTAATGGCGCCCGCATTCTTTCACGTGACACAAAGGACCAGGGTTATAGTCCCGTGTCGTCTTATTGGTTAATTGCAGATCAGTTGACATGAAATATCTGGACCAATGTATAGCGTGCACGCACCTTAAAAAACGGTTCCAATTGCACGGTCGTTTCACTTTTAAAATGTACGCTGGCGCTGGGCATTAGTGTAGCTCTGAAGATGAGAGCATCGTTTCAACTGATCGAGAGATTTCTGAACTCGTAAGTGATGCTGGTGCTTATAATATGCCCCCCCCCAAAAAAAAATGAAGTTTGCTGTCAGACGATTAGAACAGTCGCATAGTTACAGGGACATCAGTAGTTCCGAGGTAGGATCCACTTTTTCATGAACCGAGAATTGTATTGTCGGGATTTATTTAAAATTGATAATGGATAGGTAGGTGTCTCATCTTAATGCAGTGCATGGAAAGAATAATTTCACCCGTGCAGCTGAACATTCAACCTCATGAAATAATTTGTTTGCCGTTAAAGACATTAAACGGTGTTAGCCCCCGTATATCAACAACCTGCCGTAAATGTTTCCTGAAACATTTTCGTAATCCCGGTGGCTCATCTTGAATGCTTCGCACTTAAGTGACCTAACACTACTTTTAGCAACAAAGTTATTCCGAAAAGGTATGTGCATATATTTTACTAATGATTCTTTCGAATATCTTTTTAATTGACGTGGCCAGTTTATTCGGCACAAGCGTACACATGCGTATATGCATACCGGACCAAAATCGGTAATGTCCGTCCTTATTCTTTGCACTTATACAATTGTGAAGAAAATATGGAATTAAAAATGAAAAAGAGCTTCGCTAATGGAAAAGGCTCGAGTCGTTTCGGACTTTATCACTTGAACTTTTCTCATCAATTACAGCAAGCGCTCCTTTGAGGACATATATGGGGCGTAGTTTTCCCGAAAAAATAATGTTGGGAGCACTGAGTAGGTCGCAGGTGCATTATTTGAATCTGTTGCACGTGGATAATAGTCTGTTACCTTGGGACCGGCACGGATAACTTGGAACTCAAGATTTCAAGATTGCTAATTCTTACTGACCTCAGTGAAGACGAATTGTGGCTTGGATGTCCGGACATTTAGAACATCCTCTGTTCCCTTTAAGGTGAGGCGGTTGTTACTCTTTGACTAGAAGGACAAAGTTTTGGGGACGTGATTTTGGAGGCTTTTGAACGTTAGAATAAACTTTTTAAAAACGACTTGCCAAGATTTTTGGAGTTTAGGCGGTGATCACTGAAAAAGAAATATGATTGGGCCTGATCGATTCTGAGTTTCCCGTCGGCTCCAGATACGGTACTCTGTTGTTACGTTTACTTGAAATTCAGCCTAAAGCGTGGATAAGACAGCGTCTTGTCCCTTCCTTCGTTTACGTCTCTAGCACCCAATCCTAATTCTTACAGTGGGCCGGGGGCATGCAACCACTTTACCCCATATACCCCCGCCCCCAACGTAGCAAGGTGTAGCGTGGTTGAATGCATGCCTTCGGGTGTTGCTTCCAGTTTGTCTTTGTCATTATGTCTGTTTCTTTTTTACTTGTCTTCCTCTTTATCTAAATGTTTGATGGAGGAGGGCGTCAGGCACCCAACTGTCCCTTCAACGTCGACAAAGTAAACCATGGATTATGAACACCTCAGACAATTCTTGAACGGTTCATTGGTGACGATTGCAGATGTTTGGGGCTGTATCCCGGAGAAGGGGCTGGCGTATGCGGACACGTTTCACCTGGTGGGCTGCAGCAGACGAAACCATAAATTATTCTCTGAGCAATGGCGTAACGAGAAACTGACACGGTAAAGACAGTAGTCTACTCCTAAGTTTGTCATGAAATGTGTACTATACATATGAACTGCGATGGAATGCTCAGGCGGAATTTTCAGTGGCATTGGTACTGCCCAGCAAACTATAAAAAAGTACATCAATAGTTCTTGACCATGTCCCTGATAATGAAAATGTCTTTGTATTCGTAACCCTTTTAACTTGCTAATTATAACTCTTTCAACTTGGTAAATAGAGCTCCACGCATTCTGGGCGAAGGTGCACATTTTGGTCCACACCATTGGTCCAATTTGGTCCTGGGCGCCCCTCTAGCAGTTGCCGATGCTGGAGGTGCCGAGAGTTGATGGTATTAAATAAACGTGGATTCATAAAAACTTCCCGTCGGTAGGGACACATTCTTGTTTTCAGATATATTGCATTATATTCTGGATTGTCTACAACATGTATCTATGTTACGAATTGAACAGTTCTGAATACAGGACAGTGTCCAGATCAATTTTAAGTTGATATGCACCAAAATGACAAAGCTCACCATGCGCAGATCACATCACATGTACATCTGCTGGTCTTTTATTGTTGGAGGTGTAGGCCACTATTGTCTCTATGCTAAAATGTCCCAACAAAAACGCTTTCAAAGCTTTAATTTGATTTCACTCTCTGAAGTGTTACTAAGTACATAGTTTTAAAGTTGTTTGTCGAGGAAACCGATCCCATGAACTGGAACTATCGGGTACTCTTGTTCCCAGTTCACTTACACAGCCTTGTTTTACCACATTGTTTATTTGTGAAGTCTCGCTTGCCCTTGTGAACTGAGAGAAATCGGGAACTTTGTGTAAAACCGGACTTATGCCATAGCTTTTTCTGCTCAGGGGAAAAATCGTGCCGGCATGCTTGACCGGAGCCAACAAAATTGACCATCAACAAAATTTATGAGAATGTTAGGGAAAGTCAAGCATACAGGGAAGAATGAAAGTAACAGGCGGTCTTATGAAGGCCAGTTAGTACCGTGAAGCGTGCAATAATTATAAAAGTGAAGAATACTATTTCTTGTTTTTGTCAGGATCTTTCCAGGGTTCGTTTCACGAGATCTATTTTTAGAGGCACTTTTAGGGGATAGGCCTACATCTTTTAACTTCTTTTTTTGTGATCTAATTTTCCACATTTGCTTTTTGAAGAATTATTGTTAAAGTTTTTAAAGATAGAAATATTTGTTTCATGAGATCAATCTCTCTTTAGAAAAATTTGTCTTAAATTCGTATTTGCAATTTCTTTTTCAGGAACATGTTAATATTGAAAAATAATAGTTTTACCATGTACATTTTCTTCGGTTTTTTTTTTGGGGGGGGGAGATTTCATTTTCCCAGTTTTCCGGAGATGCAGGTTTCAAGTGTTTTTACTAATTCTATTTTTTCTTGTATTATAGCAATGTTGATTGTGATGAGACCTATTTTTAGAAACATCGGTTTTTACGAAATAAACTTTTTCAAGTCGTATTTCCGAGGTAAACAGTTAGCAAAAGAGTCCAAACCCTAATGCCTATGATGCAATCGATGCTTACTGGTGATTACAATTTGGAAAACAAATTGTTTGACAACAGTGAGGCAATAATTTCGTCAATTAAAAAGTCTTATTAAAGACTAGTACAAACGAATGAGCCCTTCTTTGACCATGGCTGAAAAATCTTCTAATTAAAACGCAAGTGTCTTTCTTTTAATAACTTGAAAACGAACTTTAAAAAGTACAGTATATACATCTCCAAAAAACAAACTTCAAAAAAATCCTCCCGAAAAACTTTTATATTTCCTACAAATATTTAATGTCGTAAATACTCATTTTTTTCCAAAAATAGAAACAGCGTTTCTGAAGATAAATTTCGCAAAAACGAACTTTGGAAAAAAAAGTCTCATAAAACGAGCTTTGAAGTAATATAATTCACATTTTAAAATATGAATTTAATGGCTTTTGTGGGCTTTCGCACGATGGCGTGGAAGTAATCCATCTTGCTTCTTATCTCTCATGCCATATAGGGAGTTGACTTGCCCTTTTCTCGTTCCATGTTTATTTGTCTCCTTCGCTCTCGTGTGACCCCACCGTTCTCCCGCACGACTCCTCGAGTCCTTCCTCGCGGTAATAATCACAGATCACGCGGGGCTTAATGGGGCACCTCGAAACAAACATGCTGGGTAGAATAACTATGTGTACTGTGCCGTTTTATTCTCCTGTTCCTTTAATCAGCTCTCTCCTTCTGGCTTCTGAAGGGAAACCATTTGTTTTTGTGTATGTTTGCGTCTTTAATAAAAGCCAACTTTTCGCTGTAAATGGCTCTTTCCTCTGAGAACCATTGATAAATGACTTTTCTACCATCTTCCGATTGCGTATTATTATGTTTAATGTCCTGTATGTATGCGAAATTTAATACCGCTGTTTGTTTCCGGGTCGTCCAGTTCTTGGCCGGAGGTTGTCCACTGTTTTGCCCGTTCAATTTGAAAAATAAATCGTGCTGTTACCAGATCAACAAGGCTTGCGGGAGGCGCCTTTCCACATAACAAGCGCCATTTTGCCGTCCAAGGTAAAATTTGGTCTGAAGACTGGACAAAACTCTGAAAGCATTTTAGCAGCTGTGAAACTGATCATAGCCGCCTTTCTATTTCTGCATCTGGGGTCCGTACACACCAGTATCCGTTGTACACTTCCGTGGGGGATTCTTCGTGAATTTAGGCATGCGGATAGGAAGCACACGCCCGACGTCGTGCTGAGAATTCCCATGAGATTGCAAGTTCGCAAGGTCTGAGTGCCCACGAATGGGGACGTACAGCAGGGGCAGATCCTTAGCGAGAACACTCCGCATGCATATTTTCGAGTTTTTGCAAATGTATGGCGTAGAGTATAGTGCGCGTGGCTAATATTTAACAAAATACCGGTAAAGAATGTTCATCAGCGCAGTGTTTCGGTGAAGTACATAAAGTGAATGTTCTATTATACACGAGGCGAAGCCAAGTGGAATAACACGTTCAATCATGTCACAGCATAAAATTAGTCATTTCACAGCACGAATGTGAAACATTTATTTATTTGTTTATTATTTACCACGCCCAGTGGATTGGAACGTTCTATGTTTTCTTTGGGAACACGCCGTGCGTTCGTCCCGGGGTTAATTAAGCTCAACGAATTCATTGTCACGTGATCAGTGACTCGCTAATCGGATGCTGGGATTTTGTTTAAGGTGTCTAACAAATGGAAAGTGGTGTGATCTGGGTGGCGTATCTAGTCTTTGCGACTGCTTAGCTCCAGAGGGTTGCGGGTGTAAAACATATAGTTTTACCCTCTAGAAAAAAAGACACCAGTCCAAACAAAGAACTTTGCTTAACATGGTGCGCGTGCCACAGACGCTAAGGGTTCAGTGAACTTGTTCTGCTGACTCGAATGAATTAATGAAATGAGCCCTGTATGCTTGTGCGCGAGATTTTGTTCCTTGTGGAATGTGTTAGCTCTGGAAAGTCACGATGAAAAAAATTAACTGCGCAAAAGCTGATCTTTTTTTTTTTCGTGCATGGGAGCGAGGTTCTTATTTCCCAAGTCCCTGTCAAACAAAATTCGAATGAGCCATTCACGGATAGCAGCATGCTTTGTTGAAAGAAGGAGCGAAAGCAGTTTAACAGCAAATTAGTGTACGCTTTTCCGGGCAGCCCGCCCACTATATTGGTTGTAATTCTCCAGGGTTGATGTGCTCTTTCGCTGACGCTTTATTCTCCTGGATCCCCAAGCCGTCTCTGCGGTCTCACCGCTAGGAAAATACAAGCCCCTGTTATTGTAGGGGTAGATCATTCCCGAACTCGTCCTTAGCTGAAACAACATCTTAAGGTGAACTGGTCATGGGAAATATCAAGCGTACAGTAGCAGTGGATGACAGCGTAATCCATTAAAAATGTTATCAGTAGCTAACCTTGTCCTTGGTATATTAGTCCATAAGTGAAAAATAAACAGAGAAGGAATTTGGCCATTTTTTTATTACAAAAATATTGTGAACTAAATGGTGATGAAGTCTAACATACTGCCACGATTTACTGGGTTGGCAGAACTGACATTGAAATGCTGATACCGCAATCGTCAAAGGATAAGCACTTCTTCAACGCTTTCACTTCCTTTTACAAGTACACTGCTCTAGTTTTTGAGTGGAAAGAAATGGTATCGCTACACTTTGCAGGAGAACGTGCGGCGCAGATTGCCCCAGAAAAATATTGTTCGATGAACACGTGAAAACAAACCAAAAATCAAAATCCCACAGATTATGATATTGACAGTGAAGCAACTCATGAAATCCGTTTGTACCTGCTCGAAGTTCGAACAGTAGCCGGTTTTTGGCTTCGTCACAAAGGTGGACGCGCCACGATTTGCAGGCTACCATTGGACGATCACTGAAGTTGCGCGTTGACTTCCGGTTCCATGTAAACGGCGATCAATACACCTCTTCACTATTCAGTACGTGTTTTTACAAACGCACAGGTTGGCTCCAAGAACGCTAAGGATGTAGTTTATACTACTTGTGATGGAAGGGGGCCATACTAAGAAACAACGATCTCTATCTCGTGCGCACAGGAAAAATTACGACTTTAAAATCTTTTTACAGAGCACTAAAAATCAATTCGAAGCTAATAGCGAAAACGGTTCAATGGGGTTTTCTGAAGAAAAAACCTGAACAAAGTCAGAAAACCTGAGAGAAAATGACCATCGAAGTCGCACTCGTGTACATTTTCAATGGCCAACTCACACTTCTTGCTTCCAAAGCCATTTGTGCGCTTGCGCGCATAATTATGAGTTCATTAGTGTTGAGGTCTATGCATGCAACTCTATGTGCAGTGCATGTGCAGTGGGAGTGGTTTAAACTGAAGGGACATCACACGTACGAACTGGATTCCTGTCTGAGTTAAACAGTCCAGACTTTGAAGACCATCAACTCGATACAGGCCAGGATGGAAGCAGGGCCCTGGACATTTTCTGAAAACCACCAACTCTTTGTTTACTTGGCAAGTCTTTTGAAGACTTTAGAGTGACATCTTGTGCAGGTCTTGACACAAACTTTGTCCGAATACCGGAAGTACGCTAGCGTTTATCGCAAATTGGACCTTTAACGCTGAATACCGAAACACAAGTCTACCTTTTCGTTGTTCATCGATCAGGAAATCATTGATTTCAGTGGATTGAATGGAAATACGGGCGTTTCGTAATAGTGCGCCTCCAAGAGTTTGCAACGCGTTGGCTAATCACAATGCACGAAATCTGTCAACCCTTTCCAAACGCGCATTGGGTCAACAGATTTTGCGCGTTGTGATTGGTCGACGCGTTGTAAACTCTTGGAGGCCCACTATTGTGAATCGCCCGTACGTATTATGGCCATGGATACTAGTATCTGTTTTGCTTTGCAGATGTACAGCACATTAATCTCTATGAAGTCAGTGTAGGTTTCAATCTCATCAAGAACTCTAAAGGCAAGATTTGGAGCAGGATGCCGAACCTGCCCACAAATGAAAAGCTGAACAGTAAACCCAACTGCAAAGATGGAAATACTGCCCAACTGTTTACAAAAAAAATATGCTGCGGGAGTAGTTTCAGATTAATGACTTGATTCTGATCTTTCTAGCCCGGTCCAACCTCTAGTGCGAGGGCGATGGATTCATTCAATTACAGTGTGAGCAAAAGAGCAGCGAAGATGCTTGGGAGAACGCTGTATAGCGGACGTGATTGGCACGGCTTCGTAGAGATCTTACTCGGGATCAGAAGTCCGGCTAACACAAAAATTGAAAGGAGCCCGGAGTATACCGCAATTACATTTACACTATCGACGATGACATACGGGGATTAGGCAGGGATTTGCGAACATACTCCGCTCTCCGCATTGGCTGAGAGAAATGATACCCGAAGCCCAGTCTAGTTTTTTTTTATTCTCTCCCTACATCCTTCTTTTTTCTTTTTTTTTCTTTTTTTTTGCACTGCATATGATGGTTGTGAAACAAAGGAGATATATTCGTAATGAAGAAAAATGCGGAGCATGGAACTGACCAGGGCGGGGATTATGACTCTGAAATAATTAAATTCACCCATGCAAAGAGAGAAAAGAAAAATTTGGGAACAGGAATGGAGCTCACCATACTATTTGTATTTTTGCACATTCTATTCAATAAGTGCTACAATTATTACACTAAACAAAGATATTACATTCGTCGATTCGGTACAATCAATCTTGGATGCTGTGACTTACAGCCATTCGAGGATTTTTAAATCTTCACCGATTTTCAGAGTGTGTATAGTCAAGATGGTAGCCTTATACTGGCTTCCATGTGGTATCTGTTGAAGAATTGTCTCCAAAGTTAACATCGAGGGTGCCCAGAAGGGCCGGACAATGTGAACAGCTATTCATGTTTTGTCGGTTGACATTAATTATCACCAGTTAGCACAAGACCAAGCAGGTCGATTCTATAAGGCATGGGTGTAGAGAAAAATCGACAATTGATTGACTAATGGTCACTGATCACGCTTGGTCTCATTTTCTGCATGGCAGGGTCTGGAAGATGATCCGTTTTGTCTCCATGATTAAATGCATTTTTATGTGGGCCCAAACTCGTTGTTACATTGGCATCAATCAATTTGGGCCATCGTTTCGCTGACGACGCCAAGCAATTCGATCTGTCATGAGAGAATTCCTCTCCGCACATTTTTTTTACAACCTTAGGGAGTCATTTTAATGAGTGGCCACGGGTTGGAGAAAAAAGAGGTCAGTCACGCATGGCAGTGATTCGACGATGTTTGTTGACGTCTGGGCTCCCCACTGGCACCCAGTCACGGTGGCATCCACCCAACACCTTGCGTCCTTTCTTTAAAAGCTGGCATATTAACCCATAACTTTACCTTGGGCCATCAATAACATACATTAAATCATTTTATCTGAAAACAAAAACGAGAAGAAGAAATACCAGTGCAATGTGGATGTGTATTATATTTCCAGATTATTACTTAAGGGCTTGCCTTCGTCGTCTAACAATCCCGTTGATGGGTTTGTCGCGTGACATTGTACTCAAGGGGCGCATGCTGAAACACTAACCAGTGTTTTGGGGTGATTTGTTGCTGTAAGCAGTGGAGGAAGTCGCAGGCTTACGTCCCGCTATCTGGGCTAATAACGGCGTCGACAGTGGCAATACCACGCCGTCGCGTGCACTCAGATAAATAGGTCATCATTAGCAGAGGAAAAATCCCGATGAATATCAGGGAGGAAGATGAGTTATGGGGGTTGGGGAATGCTCGACCTGCCTGAGGTGACTCCGCATATCCGACCTAAAATGGTGCGCAAGTAGACCTGATCTCTAACTCCTTGCTTTTGTTCTCGGTTTCACACGTACACAAAAGAAATTATGAAAAGTTCACTTGAATTCGGGTTTCCGTTCTCGCTATTTCCTCCCCCGTTATCTCCAACTAGATTAGATGATCTCTGCTTGGCATTGTTAGAACAAAACTAGGTTAAAATATTCCCCCATCGGTTACGTACACTTCTAAAATAGTTGAAGCCGGTGGTGGGTTTAACTTGGCAGTGAAGTATAGATCTGCGTACATTGTCAAGCCAGACATTAATTTCCTGCCCAGCGGACCACGTGTTCTGTGCATTTTGCTTTATTGATCTTGCGTTCAATAGATATACATCTCGCTCGTGTCTATGGTCTTTGTTTTCATGGAAGTGCTGGAAAGAATGTTCATATTTCTTCCATAAATTTCAAAATTGATTCAGTTTGTTTTCCGGTTTTTTTCCTGTTTCACCAGAGGTGGTGTTGGTGGGTTTTTTGCTTCTTGGTGCAACTCTTGCTGCCGTGGAACTGTGACCAACTCAAAATGACGGAAGTCAACTACGCGGAGCTCTCAACAGACTTGACAACAGAGGGCGCCATGACAAGAACCCTACCCGAGAGCGAAGATGACGGGGCCACAGCACGTGGACACAATGCGGGCGCTAGGATTACTGTCCTCTTTGTGCTGTTCTTTCTGGGCGTTATCGGGAACTCATTGGCTCTGCTCTGGATATGGAAGAACCGTAAGCGGCGGTCCCGCGTGAACAACATCGTGCTCGGGCTGGCCACCGCCGACTTCTGCGTCTGCATTTTCACCATGCTAGTGTCGGTCATCTACGAGCTTCAAAACTATCATTGGTACGCGGGCAACGTGGGGTGCAAGATCATCATGGCACTACAGACTGCCTCTCTGATGGCATCCAGCTATATGCTGGTCATCATGGCCTTGGACCGGCACCAGGCCATCCGTGCCCCCCTCAAGGAAGGTTTTTCGGTCAAGAAGATGACCATCTTGGCCTGGGGGCTGGCGTTGGGCCTCTCCATTCCTCAGATGATTGTTTGGCAGATCAAGAACAAAGGCTTCGACTCTTGCCTGACCAACCTGAAGGAAACCCCACAATGGCGCCTGGTATACTTGATCTTCGGAGGTCTGTTCATGTTCTTCATTCCGTTCGTCATCATCACCGTGGCCTACATCCGCCTCTCGAAGAAGATCTGGGACAAGGCCCGGGAGACCTCGGGCAAAGCCCGCAACAGCTCCAAGAAGAAGAAGATATACATGCAGAGCACAGGATCGTCTTCACTCAACCGCGCCAAGATCAAGACCTTGAAAATGAGCGTTGTCATCATCGTCTTGTTTGTGCTGTGCGGGCTGCCGTACTTCGTGGTCGAGATGATCCAGAGTTACCTGCTGCACGTGGAAAGCAGTTTGAATCCCGACGTGCTCGGCGTATTCGGCATCTTCGCAGTCTCCAACTCCGCGGTCAACCCCTACGTGTTCCTGTTTTTCAACAAGCGCACCAAGTGCATGAAGTTGATACGGTTGGGCTCGCCCAGCGCCCCGTCGAAGAAGAAGCGGCGCCTGGGGTCTCGCGGGGCATCTTCGTCCAGCTACTGTCCGGACGAGACAACAAAGACCATGCTTGAGACGAAAGCAGCAACAAGGGGAGACCTGAACAGTTACTATCCTCTAGATTCCCGGTACAACGATCGCCACAATAACGACATCCGTATGGACCCGATTCGTGAGGATAGTAAGAATGCGTTGGCCACGCGTTGCGATCTCAATAGAAATGTGTAAACCTACTAACCGTCGAAACTTTAATTTCTCGAAAGAGGGAAAAAATCATAAAAGCCTGAAGAGCTATCGTCAAGTGTTCCTTATAAGTTAATAAAATATCTTACTCTATCAAATACCTTGGAAAGTAAATTCTGCACTTGTGTCAATTTTTCTTCTTTCTTTTGTAGACTTTTGCGACCTTACAGAATTTGTTGTTGCGCTTTTTAATCATTTCTGGTAATGACACCAAGGATTCCTCAAAAGCGCTCTTGGCACCGTAGCTCGCAAGCCTGAAGAAACCCTTGCAGAGAGAAGGCATTAACTGACGAACGTGACGTTCTAAACTGTTTTTAACAGTCAATCAGAGGAATACAAAGGAAACTGGCTGACACGCGCTGGCCGCCGTAATTGTATGAAGGCCACATTTTGCAAAATGAGTTTGCCTGCAGTTGAAAAATGTATCCCCCCCCAAAAAAATGTACAGTATTGTTTAAGAAAGATATAATTATACCAATTTAGTATTTAGTGTTATATAAAATAGGTATCTACACATTTTAAAATTTTATGGAATTGTCGTTCTTGTTTTCACACCGACGGTCAAACACATTGGCACGGCAAAAAACAGCCAGGCTTCGGGCACACCAATGGCAGACCTTATCCCTAAGGTTTCACTTCATGCTGCTTTCGAAGTCGGCTGATTCATTTCAGGAAGGGGGGCACGTTTGGACAACTAGACAAGCAAATGCAGCTGTAAACGGACGGATGTGCTCGGCACCCGCTCAAAAAGAAAACCCATTTTCTGCAAACCTTGATCCCGCCACCCGTATAGGAGCATTGGCGTCGATCGCTCCTCGGGTCGACGGAGAGAGTACATTGATAGGCAAAGGCGAACATACTTAAGTTCCTTTTTAAATCAGGTTTGTTCTTCAAAAACATTGGGAGACATGTGTTAAGGGCTCCGTCGATTGACATCCATGCTTGGGGGAAAATTAAAAGGACAGAAAATCGTATGCTTAATATCTTCAATTTTGAACTTTTGAATTCTGCTCAGTAAAGAAAAACAAATTTGAGGAATTGAAATGATTTGAAAGGATGCATTCTGTATGCAGTATAACTCTCAAAATTTAAAGGCGATTGATTTGATGTTTCCAAATCCTCCGATATTTCTTCTTTAATATTATGCTTCTTGGTGAGAGGAGACCACTGCCTCAATTCTTCGAAATCGACTGGCAAAACCCTTTTAATACCGGTACGTTGAGGCATTGTGAATTGTATCCTGGAATGGAATGGTTGATTTCACGCAGATTCTTGGCTCAAATTCATGCATGGCCGAGCATGAACAGAACACGGTGAAACAATTGAAACAATGCATCCTTCGAAATCAACGATGCAGTTTTGCCCTACCGCATCTCAATCCTCCAAAGTCCTCCAAAACTGCCCAGAGAATTTTGGATGATTGAGGACGGGGTTAAACAGAATGGTATGTAGCAGTGTTGTAACGAGCCACTAAGTTTTGTGACTCGATTCGAATTGAGTCATTGTAACGCAGTGACTGGGGTAGCAATACATGGTAGGACAGTGTCTTTTAATCTCTACTTTGAACTGAGACAGTGTTTGCCTGTGGGCCAAGCACCATCAAACGTAACGTGGTCTTTTGAAGCGTGCAATACTGCATGTACTGTGCGCAATGTACACTGTACATGTCAGCGTTCTGGTGATGACGTCATACAACCAGCCTGGGAGTGCGAACGGCGAAGAGGGGATTTTACGTGGGCTGGGAAACGCAGGATCTTTTTATTCATGTTGGGGTCACAATCAATGGGGTAAACATTAAATTTACGATGTTTTTGAAGTGGCTACGTATTTATTGCTTTTTTGAATACTTCAAGTGAACTAAATATTTTCTATTTCCGTTACCCTTTAAACACTGAGATGTTCGGCAAGGCTACAATAATATTTCTTTACATAAGACCACTGTCTAATAACGAAACTCTGCAAAAATTGTCCAGTTCATGGTGACGTCTTTCATTGTAAATATTGTAAAAAAAACCAAGCCGACAGAAAGAAAGCTAACATTACTTGTATATACTTATGCGTAGTTACGAGATAACGCCTCACTGAAGATTTATCTTGCTATTTTTAAGAAATATATCGATATCCTGGATATATGTTTTGTAACGACGATGTAGAAATATAACACATTGAATGCAGATCGTTATGTATAGCGTAATTTGAGTTTCATGTATACTTGTTCGTATACTATTGGTGTCAAATTCCATTATAATTTTGAAATAAATACAGAATGTTCGCTAACGAAACTGCATTATCTAGCCCATCTAAATTGAACAGTCCTGTATCCATGCCCTTTTGCAAGTGAAATTCAGCGTAAAGCTTATTCTGGTTCCTGGATCAAAAGATGCTGGCAATTCTGGAGAAATATGTCATACATACATACCCGCCACACGTGAACGAGTTTTACCCGGCTACGTTTCTGTCAACATTTGGGCATCGTTGGCAATGTCACTGGAATGAGGAGTGTGTAAATCGTCTTCAATAAATTATTATTCCACATGTCACACCGTGTATTTGCATACCAACTTTCACATTTACACATGTAGGCCTATAACTCTTCATGTTATCGTTAAAAAGAGTCATAATGCTTATGTATATGTAGGCCGAATGGCTGTTGGAATCTCATGAAACTTTTTACCGCAAGCAATGTCAATCCATAAAAGCTCGCAGTTTATTCTCCCCAGCAGCAGAGGCATCATTGAGTTATTTAATTAACCCATTGATCGTATGGGTATAGCCGCTCTATGGAGCTCAAACTGAGCTGTAGGTTGTTGCTTTTTTAACTTTACGGTGAATGGAGCCTACCAAACCATGTTCATCGAGTTCACGATAAAAAGGGTCAAATTTTCTTTTCTTTTTCAGCAAATTTTTCAACATAAACTATCAGAAGGCCTACCTGTGCACATTAAACAATCACACACTGACCTTTAAATCGGGCTGTATTTGCCGCTTAGGCTGAGTTCGGGCGGCTTGTTCTCGTTTGTTCGCGAACAGCTTGATTTGTTGTTCGTGTGTCGGTCGCTCGAATGTCGGGAATGTACAACCGGTTATTACCGCTAGTAGTTGTCTGTGGCAAGCAACATGCAACATGGCACCGTCCTTGTCCATTCTTCGAGAGTTAATGTTGGATAACTGGGCTAATTTCTTTTCCATTTAAAAATTCATTTCTGTCATGGAAAAATATTAATGTTAATTTTGCAAAACTTTCTATTGTCTTCGGCTTTCTAAAGCCATATCGATATTTTTGCGGCTGTCCAAAAATCAAATCTCACGAGTTTTCCCTTGTGTTCGTGTAAACTCCTGACGAGGAGGTGGTGTGTGATCCTGTTCCGAGAACAGTGTTCTTGGGTCGTGTTCCCGCCGTTCGAGCGCGGCGGGAACACGTTCTTGACACGAAGCCCGTGTCAAGAACGGACCGCCCGAATTCGACCTATAGCATTAGCGAAGGTGGAGTTTTGTTTGACGGCAACCACCAAACTATAGAGGGCGCTGTATTAAAAGCACTCTTGTGACGTCACTCTATTCAGAAAAGTGGTGATTATTCTTTCTCTGAAATAGATGACGAATCAAAATTTCCTCGATTGACATAGAAATTGTGCCACCAGATTATTACAACGCCAAAAACAGACGTGTCAGATGTCCTAAGAGTAGATGTTCTCTCTGTATTTTTCGATTTGTCGCGTTCAGATTTTCTGTTTCATATTTGGTGGCGATTAAAAAGATTTGCATTTCAAATGAATCACCCCCCTTCAATTGTTTTATATTATTATGTGTCTCGATCATTCTATACATACATTTTTTTTTATTCTATTATTCTATTTGTAACGCAATTTTATTATTTATCTTTGCGGTTTTCTTTTTAAAATGGGCATGGATAACGATTATCGCTAAATTTCACTCAGCGTTTATGTTTACGTCTAAAGGCCGGTTCATACTTACCGGGCGAATGTGAAAGCGAAACGAATTCGATGTCACAAAATATTTCCTGCAAAATTTCTCTCCACGCTGTTGAAATGTGAACAACTTTTGCGAAGTCGCAGTGCAAACATTTGATCTGACGTCACAAATACACGGTTATGTTCATATTCACTCTATTTAGTAGAACTAAGTAGAATCTTAATCTTGGCCGATTTACTTTCACTTCAATCTCAGTTTGAACTCTTCGTCTGTCGTTTGAGTAGGCCCTACATCTTAGACAACTCTAGTGATGATAGTTTTAATGTATATTTTTACAGAATGGTTCATCGCTATAAACTTACCTATCAATAATTCTCAAGCGATGTTTCCATAAGCATGCATTTTCCAAACGAAATAATTTCCTGCGGTGACCGACGGACTTCGGTGTGCAACCACGTGAATCCAAGGGTTTTTTTTTAGTAAACGTGGTCGTCGTTTGGAGAGACAGTGATTCCTCCACGGAACGCTTGGCTCGTGTTTCTCTCACACTGACCTGGATCACTATCAGCGATCTGTCTTGGTAATACGAGCACCAAATACCGACCAGTATTAGGATCACTGATCGAGATCCAGATCAGCTTGAATCTCACTCGTCCTAAAAACCCCACAGGGTGCTGGGTAGGCCAGTTTGCCTCTCACAAAATGTTGTTGAGGAAATACATTACGGCTGTAGACGTGCGAAGTATTGCAGGTTGCGCACTGTCCAACTTATACCCAGCAAGAAATGAGACCTAGGGGTACCCCCAACATGTCCAATCCCTATGCACATTCCAGACTATTGTTACTTAACACCCCCCCCCAAGATGTGTGAAAGGAATTCCCCAGATTCCTGCGAGACAATGACCAACACAAAGCAGGGGGGGTTCTCTCCGTCTCATACCTTGCTGCATATGGTCCACCTCCATGCATGTACAATTTGTATCACGTGTTTTTTCTCAGCTTTGAATGTAGCCGCACCTCTCCATCCAAAATAGGTCCGCAATTTGGGGCTTTTTGTGAAAGAAATACCCCGAACTGGAAACTATCAGTTCCAAAGTCGGGATTTATAGAAATATTTCTATGATCCCTCTTGATTATAGCATGCCTTATTGTAAAAAACAAAAACCGTGGGATCAGAAAATATTAATGAGCTCGCGCGCAGAAATATAACAGTTTGGTAGATTGCACCCTTCAGCGCCCGAACACTATGGGAAGGGCTGGTGGCCTTGCATTTCAGTGAAGGAAATACGTCACACAGGGTCACAGCTAACGACGCACAGAGCATTGTCGAATTGCCAGGAGCGCGAGTTCGCTCAATGTGGCGGTTATCAGTTCGATATTTTTTTTATTTTTCTTTCTCATTCCTGAACATTCTCACTGCACTTTATTAGTTTATCCAGAATTCGGGCGTTTTACAATAGTGCGCTTCCAAGGGTTTGCACTGCGTTGACCAATTACAATGCACAAAATCTGTCGACCCAGTGTGCGTGCGTTTGGAAAGGGTCGACAGATTTCGCGTGTTGTGATTGGCCAAAGCCCTGCAGCTGCACACTCTTGGAGGCGCACTATTGTGAATCGCACGAATTGATCAAGATAACCATTGATTTCAAATACATTGCAAAAGACAAGTGATCAGTGATACTCAGTAGGAAGATAAATTACCATGAATGTACGAAGGCGTTTTTATGATAGTCAGTGCCAAAGCATAGCCATCAGCGAAACGGAACTTAAATAGCGCTTCACTAACAGGAAGTGATAAGCTCGCAGTCGGAGATCGTGCGCAAAATGGCCTTGAGGGAAAGAAGCGTGAGCAGGCCATTGACTCTAAGAAGTACGGTGCACTAACAATACACGCTCGCGGTTAGTGCAGTGTTTCTGTTAGACGTTCGTAGCGTGAAAACGTGCAGGGGTACGATTTCGATCATTTTCTCTCAGGTTTTCTGGCTTTGTTCGTTTTTTCTTCAGAAAACCCCATTAAATCGTTTTTTGCTATAAACCAGCATGAAAGGAGACCAGCTTAGATACGGAAATCTCGTGCGCACAGGAAAAATCACGACTGTAGAGTCTTTTTACAGAGCACTAAATCCCGCAAAGATCAGAAACTAAAACTTCACTCATTATGAGTAAGACGCTGGCAACGTTTCCCATGTGAGTATAGTCCAATTCTGTGGGCGCAGGTTCTTCCGCAAAAGCGGCACTTGGGAAGGTGTCCTCCCTGTTGGTAGCTGGTAGGGTCGGTCCTGCTGGCTCGGGGGGAGACTGCGCTCAAAGCTTTCGATTTCCAGTCGGTTTTCCACTTCCCTAGCAGCATTGGTTGGGCCTAATTCAGCGTCGCCACTCTGAGCGGTTATTGGCAGCAACCTCCTATGTGGCAGAGTCACTATTGCCGGCTAAAAGGTGGCGTTTGATACGGTCTCTGTAGCGTAGCTTTGGCCTGCCAACTCCTCCTCTGCCTTCCCTCAGCTCACCGTAGAGAACGGGTTTCGGAAGTCTAACGGCATCCATCCGGATGTCGTGTCCAGTCCACCGCAGTTGACTTGGGGATCTTATCTTTCAAGCTGATGTTTAACAGTTGTCTTAGGTGCGCCATCAGCACTCGTTGAAGTCGATGAATGTGTCGTCTGTACAGTGTGTAGGTTTCGGAGGAGTAGAGAAGGCAGCTCAGAACAACAGCTCGATTTACATTTTGCATTTGGTGGCGAGTCGGGGACTCGGACGTTTCCACACACGTGTTTGGAGTTTTCCAAACGCAGTGGCTGCAGAGCTGACTCTCTTCTCCACTTCTGTATCAAGGCTGTTTTGTCAGACACTGTGCTGCCAAGGTAGGTAAAATGCTTCACAACTTCGAGACGTTTGTTGTTCCACATAATCTTTGGATCTGGTGCTTTTAAGCCCGGAGCTGGTTGGAAGATTACCTCTATTTTGCTTACGTTGATGGCAAGGCCAAGGCTGCTGCACTGCAGTTCTGCCTCTGAGTGTGAGACGATGGCTGAGTCATCAGCATAAAGGAGTAATCTGGCACAGACGGTCGTGGTTTTGGTTGCAGCCTTTAGCCGCCTCAGATTGAACAGTTGACCATCACTGCGGGTTGTAAGGTAAACTCCACCATCCGAAGGGCAAAGCTCTATAACTGCAGCAAGGTAGAGAGCGCATCCCTGCCTGGCTCCCTGCCTGATTATGAACTTTTCGGAGAGGGAGCCAGCCGACGACACATGGGCCATCATTCCGTTGTGTAGCTGGAAAATGAGACTGATGATACCTGGGGGACAGCTATAACGTTGTAGGAGAGCCCGTCGACAATCTCTGTTCACCTTGTCGAAAGCTTTCTTAAAATCGATGAAGACCATGTACAAGGGCATGTTCTGCTCCATGGCCTTCTCTTGCAACGGATGTAGGGTGAATATTATGTCAGTGGTTGACCTGGAGCTGCGGAAGCCACCGTTGTGACTCAGGCAGGTTGTCATCCAGAATGAGTTTTATCCGCTTAAGGATGACCTATCCTTGTATTTTTCCTGCTAGGGCAAGCCGGAAGATGCCACGGTAATTGCCGCACTCTTGCCCAGTTGCCCTTTTTCTTGTAGATGGGAATGACTATGGCATCTTTGAAATCCTGTTGGAGCTTCTTCTTGGTCCAGATGGCCGACAACACATCGAAAAGCCCTTGTAGAATGTGATCTCCTCCTTCCTGATAGACTTCGGAGGGGATGCCATCCGAGCCATCTGAAGCAACTGGACATCAAGAAGCTGCGCAAAGAATCATCACGCTCAGCCAGATTTAATGGGATTTTTCTTAAGAAAAAAATGAACTAAGCCAGAAATTCTGAGAGAAAATCATCAAAATCGCACCCCTGTACATGTTCAATGGCCCGCTCACACTTTTTGCCGTCAAGGCCATTTGTGCGCATGCGTGCATAATTATGAATTTATTAGTGAAAAAGTCTATAATGTGAGAAAGGACCGGTATGTCTGTTTCCACCAGCGTCTCCAAAGTCTCCCATTGTTGAACGGGTCTATTGTTCGAATGCGTGCTCGAAAAAATAAAGTCTTACGTTAGCCTTTCCTTGTCCAGTTTGTATATGCATAATGGCGACATTAAGAACATTTAACAAAACAAAAACACGGTGCATTAAAAAAGGCCGTGTCCGAAACGGGCTTCCAGAGCTACGGCTAGGTCTATTGTCTGCGCGTCTCCACGTCCTTTCAATGGAGTGAAGACCTATAGACCTAGCTCTAAACAATGGATTCAGATGCAGCCTAATAATGAGCGTCCATTGTTTTTGCACCGCGCTTCTTCTAGATGTTCACAGTGTAATTACAAGATCCCATCGGATGAATAGTCAAGTTACGCCTTAATTTCAAGTTCCAGGGCTCCATATAACTCAATGTCTAGTGGGCGTGGTTTAAATTGAAATGACGTCGTACTTACGAACCGCAAAACCCCCTGCTGTAAGTGCTGTGGCCAAGGGAAACCGAAACGAGCGAATGTTTGATGGGCAAATAAGGTGGAATGGCCACGGATTAAATGCCCCAGTCGCAAAGATTTATCATGAGAGTCGATTGTGTATCCTGAAACTTATGTGCAAAAAATTCTCCACGGATATCAAATAAACAACACAGAAACTCGTGAATGCGCAGATTAGGGAATTAAACTTCTTTTTCCTAGCCTGCGTAACCGCTACACGGTAGTCACTCTTTTTTCTTGTTGTTGTTGTAAAAGCCCTCATCGTTTATTTACGTTCAACCATCTCAAACGCCAGACGTTGATTTGGTATGGAAGAAATACGAGGCGTGCAAGTTTGATTATATTGCAGGCAGCCCAAAAGGGCAAAAATCAAGAGGAACTGGTTTGCAATATGTCTTGGAGATGGATAAGATTACCGGTGGCTTATTATGTTTCCCGAGACCCGTTACTTCCCCACACTCCCTTCGACAGAGCCTTCGACGAGAGACAGGAACCACGTCAATCGCCACAGGCCGATTTGGAATTGAGGGCATGGGAGAGTTTCGGGATTGAAATTTAGAGGGGAAAGAGCAAAATCGGAAGACGAACTGTCGTTTCAAATTTGCCTTGACGATGGTTGACACTTTGTTTACCCTTGACTGCTTTTACGGAGAACCACCTCAAATGTTAGGGGTCGATTTTTGTTCTGGCAAATACTGGACCGCCTATCCGAGGAGCAGGGCACGTTGAATTGTTCCACTCTTCAAAAAAACTAGTTAGGACAAATGTATCAACGAAAACAAATCCACTCTTTGTAATTTATGAGGAAAAATCACCGCTCGTTCCCATTTTGGAAAGAATGGTAGAGACCTGCACTGCAAATAGTCTTATTCGCCCGTCGGCTTGGCATCGTTTGCACAAGTCAAGTGTGGGGTAAATTCTTTGCCCTCAGAGACGCGACATCGACAGACTGAGTACCAATATTTTCAAATATGTATCGAAAGTAGATGGCTTTACATATAGATTAATATTTTCCCAGGTCATTACCGATGACACTCATCGATCATTTACTTATTTAGTTTTTAACCGGAAGAGAAACCACCTCAAACGCCGCAGGTCGATTTAGGGATCCTGGCGATGAGAGCCATCCTAAATCGATTTTCCTCTCCCAGGTCCGAGCCCAGGGCTGGATTAAATGTTCCGTTCCCAGGTACCAGTGCTCCAGGTTTCGTAGATCATATTCCACCAATTTCCTGGTACTGGTTAGCGCTGGAGATTCGCATCTTGTGTTGATGTGTTCAACTGGCATAGGACATTGGCTATGAACAAGCTAGGTTCAAGCTTTCTCAAAATGGACAAATCAGAGAGACACTGAAACGCATGCGCGTGAATGTTTTTGCTGATGCCACACCACTGTAATTTTGAAGCCCTTCAAATCCCCCGTGTAGGCCCCCTAATCCTTCCATATGCTCTACGGCACAGTGCATGCCCTACCTATTGTTTATCCGGCCCTGTCCGCCCCATCTGGAAAAAAAAATCTGCTCTCGAACCGACTTATTGCTTTTTTTTCAACTCAACAAGTTGCTACAAATATTCTGACTGACACGTTCACCAACTACTTAATGAAAAACCCTCTCGATAGCAAGTCTAGTCTGGCCGTCTCAAACACCACAGGTGGATGTCGGTTCTGAGTCGCAGAGGATGCAATTACTGCTCTGTGGGAGTGTTTTTGTTGTTTGTTTGTTGGTTTGTTGGTTGGTTGGTTTGTCCATCCACTGAAAATTGCTGCCTCGTAATATAGCATTTCGTGCAGGTGCAGGCACTGGGAATGCATTTTATTGCATTTATCTAAGGGGCACACAGCCATCGAGTGGCCCACTGCCATCGAATGGCCCACGATGCCATGCTTGAAATAGTCTGCTTAGAGCAATTCCGACAACGTCTGGGTCAGAGGACTGTAACTTATTAAAATATCTTACAGTGTACGGAAAAATTAAGCAGATTTTTTTTTCACATCTGATCTAACGAGGGTTTGCAAGATTTCTTAATTCGACGGTGTGTTTCAGATGGTTCTAGGCCAAGCCCCTACATAGAAGTATAATAATAACCCAAAGCAATCAACTTAGCGACAATCTCGCCCTGTCTGAATAAAGAAATACAGTGCTTTGTCTATAGTAGGCTTCTTTCATACAAGACAGTAACCCACTTGCGCCTACAGTTTCCTTCAGCAAGTTAAACTGATTTGAATAAAGTCTGGTACACTGAGCTATCTGATTGCACATAAACAACAATTCGAATTCCCCCGGCTAAAGACACTGTTGCTATACACGTCGTTATACCCAGCAAGAAATGAGACCGAGGAGTACCCCCCCCCCACATGTCCAATCCCTATACACGTTCCAGACTATTGTTACTTAACACATACCCCCAAGATGTTTGAAAGGAATTCCCCAGATTCCTGCGAGACAATGACCAACACAAAGCGGGGGGGGTTCTCTCCGTCTCATACCTTGCTGCATATGAGTTTGAGATGATTCTTCGGTCAACCCACTGAGCAGAGTCAATGAGTGATTACACCACCACCCTCCATTAACTCCTCATTAATTGAAGACAATTTCTCTATCATCTTACCTTCAGCCCTGTCGTCAGCCTCGGGGTACACAGCACCAGATGGGGTGTCACAGGAACAACGGATGATTTTGATGCTTATGGTTTGGACCAATGGGGGCCAGGTGCTCGCCAGGGGAAGCCACCTCCCCCTCCCGGCGACGAGCCTACTTGGCTATTTCCCAAGCAAGATATCGACCGGGCGAATGCTGCAATTTCAAACTTAACTTTGGAATGGTTTTTGACGGCAAAGGTCTGTGTAACAAAGTTGCGGAGTGTCATAACGAAATAAAAAGGAACCACTCGTGATCTCGCCCATATTCAAGCGCTCACATTGCTTAGTACGTTACGGGGTGCCATTAAAATAATGCAAGTCAAAATTTCTCCGTCACGAAAACTCATGTACATAGTTAATGGTCTTGTGGTGGAAGTAAATTTCTTCTGAAACTGTGGTGAAGGGTGAGTTCCCTGCAAACAGAACCTAAGAGGGTAAGCAGCAAGCATCCTCGCGAAATTTCAGCTCATAAAACCTAGCGGATGGCAAGTGACATCAGAAAGAAAAAGTCTAATTAAGAGAGTAAGGCCAACTTTAGACTTTGAACGTAAAATAGTAGTTCCATATATCACCGAGCAAGGAAGTACTCTATGCGTGGTTATATGTGCAGTGCAGCATGCAGCTATTGTGCGTTAATTGTGCACGTGCACTGACGCACAATGCTCCATTTTGGCTGCAACTCAAGCCGCTCGCCCTGGATGCTCAGCTATAGTGACACCAACAAGACCAGTGAGATTGGCAAACTACACTGGTAATTTTTCCTGTTACATGTATTGTTAACCGGGGTGCCACGATTTGTTGTTGTTGTTGTTTTGTTTTAATGGCGCGTTCAGCAACCCAGACTATTTGCGCCAATAACTGTACGTTTATTTATACACTTTATTAATCAGCATCACATTACGGAGTTGGGAAGAAGGTCCAGTTTTAGAGGCAGGAGGAAACAGATGTACCCGGAGAAAACCTGCGAAAGCAATTACGGACTGGAAACCAAATGCACTTAAAGCCTGGGCCAAGCTGGGACTCGAACCCGGTCCTAATTGGTGCAAAGCGAGGAAAGAACCGCTACGCTAACCCGCTAACCCATTCCCACGATTTCGTGTTACCACTGTACTATAGCTCCCAGGTTACCAAATAAACGCCTTGAGTAAAGGCTAAGTCAATCTTTGCTATGATCATTAGTGTGCAATCGACCTATGGACGGTATTGGAAAAGAACATCAAACATCAACATGAGGTCAGGAGGTGGTTCTTTGTAGAGGGGTACCTGGCCTCGCGTAGTACGATATTCTTTTTTAGGCTGTTGTGGCCAGTGCCAAGAAGCACAGTATTGAAAATACGAGGTGAATATTTTCCTGTACCACGGTCTTTCATCATCACCATTCTCCTCCACCATTGTAAAAGCTGTGTGGTGGTATTCCACGCTGAACCGTCACTTGGAGTGTCATAAACCCCCCAAAATTAGGTAAGTTTGATAAAGGCCGGTGCGGGGCCTGTGCTGGGTGCCGCGATAGCAGATCTGCGCGATCGCCGGGCCGACCTTTGTGCTAGTAAGCAGTATGCAAGGTAGAGAACGAGAGACTGGTTTTTCAGAAAACGGTCGGTTTCATGGTCTAAAAACCACTATTGTGAAATTTTCAAGAGCTGTAAGTACCTCACGATTGCTCTCACAGGAAAATTTGAGAGTGTGGAATTTCAAGTGCGTCACCCGTAATACCTCAGTGGCTGGATTTAAACATGAAGACTTTATCCTGTTCCTTCCATGATTTAAACAACAGTGTTATGACCTCGTGTAAGTTAAAGAGCTTCAAGGCACGCAGAGGTGCCTTTTGGTTTGCAGAATTTATCCCCGCGTGCAGGTCGACTGAATGCACCCAACAGCGGTGATTATGTAATAGCTGCAGGCCTAGAGGTTTAGGAGGATTTTAGGCTTTGGCGACGAAAGGTTGTTCATGTGGTTTACATAAATACCTTCGTACATCATGAAAGGCACACAGATTAAAGTAGTTTGAACTTGTCTGAGTTTATGACACTCCAAAGTTAATGCTCCCAACAAAATTTTCTCCTAAACTTTTTCTGGCATAAATATTGGAGGTAGGATTACAGTAAAAGGTGGAGGAATAAAAACCCTGTTAGGCCACGGGCAAAATTCTGTACAAGGGCGAGAAATCAGCATTCGTCTTAACTTTTGGGTGTCATGTTTCAATGAAGTTGACTTGATTTGATAGTGCTGAATCCAACTATGCTTGTCCCCAAAAGTGTAGTCTGCACATTACCCGAAAAATGGCACGTTTTCAAGTTTTTGTCCATTTTTAGTCCAAAACCAATTTTTACCTTCCTCTTTTACAATTTTTGTGCAAATTCCAACCACCTTTGTAGAACGACACGCACATACATGTACGAAACATTCATTTAAATTCAAAATCATTTTATTTAGCCTTTGTTGTGTCTGACAAAAAGAAATATAAACAGAGAAAACAAAGACTGAAGTTATGGAAGTTATGTCATGTCAAAGGCTGCATAATCAGTGTAGCAAGTTTGCAGCAAGTTTTTTTTTTTACATTAAATTTTACATTATTTTTTAAAATAAATATTTCGGTTGTTTTTTTACTGCTATATATGCGCGTGTTATATTGCTCGATTAGGAATGACGTGAACTGTGGAGTTGAATTTGCAGGTTAAATTATCTTCTAGCACAAAATACTTGTTGGAAGCTGACAGAGACACTGTCCAAATTTCCAATATCAGTGCTGTGAAACAGGGAACTGGAATGAACTTGGTGAAGATACCAGCCCAACATTTTGAAGAGGAATTTAGGCCTTGCAGTCAGAATCACTGTCTGAAGTTTCATCCTCGTTCTCACTGTCGCTGTTTTCATATTGTTGAAATCTCTGAGTCCATTCAGGCAGTCACTGCATTTGCCCAGTTCGGTGCATGGAAGCTTTGCCTTGTGGCAAGAGCAATTGGTTGGATTCCAATGTGTGTTTTCTTGCATATACCGTGAACATTTTGTAGCATTTCAGCAGGAGCTGCAGCAATGGACACCCATTTGACATCCATCCATGATGTCGTGAATATACATGTATGTTTCGCTGTTATCCAGTCGCACTTTTTCACAGCCGGTAGAGAGCCAATACCATTATGGTGCAGACAAGAGGAGCAACTCCCGATGTGATACAAGAGGAATTTCTAATAGTTGCCCCTGTATATTATTTTTATTTGGCTCAGAGAAACAAATAATTCTGGAAACACAGAAACAGGAAAAAATTGCTTGATCAGGAATCTAACTCAAATCGATAAACTGCAAACTTTGCACTTTCCTTTGTGACTTAGATACAGATAAATTTATATCCTGTTGCAAGATATCAACTATACATGTACATCTGATACAACTTAGGCTAACTACCCACTGAACCGGTTGGAAAACCAGGAATCAATTGAGAGTAAAGATGGTCTATGAAGGGCTCTTCAATTCCACCATCCCTGACCGTGTCCACATGTTAAGAGGTGATTCGTAGGGTCCTGTTATAGTTACTAGGACTAGTGTCAACGTACATTAATGTGCAATTAGCAAATTACCCGCTTTGAAACGCGAGTGTGAAGCCACACCCTGATTCAGAGCAGAGCGGCCAGCTGCCCAAAGACTACGCCCCTTATCTTCTGGGAGACTTAAGTTAAAGGAGATCTCCATACTGGTTGTCGTTGCTATTGAGTTGTACATGTATGTGTAGCAGCCAGTGCTTTCTCCGGTTATTTTGTCAAAGTCCATGTTTATGACCCCCACGGGAATACTGGCTCGATCAGTGTTTGAAAAACTTGGATCCTCCGTTTTCTTGGGAGTGCAGATTCGTCATTGGACAGATTTCGTGATTTGTGTTTTCTCCACTTTATGATACATGCAGCTGTCGACTCCAAGGCCATTCAACATGAAACTGCGCTGGGGCATCTGCTCCGCGGGGAACATCAGCAACGACTTTGTCGTGGCGCTCTCCACCCTGCCTGCCGAGGACCACGCGGTGGTGGCCGTGGCTGCCCGGTCCAAAGAGGATGCGAGCAAGTTTGCCGAGAGGCACGGGATCCCTGTAGCCTACGGAGGCTACGAAGCCTTAGCTGAGGATGATAATGTCGGTACGCAGCTTCGCGCTTCACTTAAAAAAAACCCCAGAATTCTACTTTTTGCTGCCATTGCCAATGACTAATTACCAAGCAAACGTCCGAAACAAAACAGGGAATTTTGCTTAGTGACAAATGAATAACGCTAGCTTTTCATACATACTCCATTAATTGTACTTCTGTGCTTACAGGAAACCTTCCTGAATATTCCCAAATGCTTCATTGGATAGACGAACCAACTTGTGCAGTTTGCTTTGCTCCGCGTGTGGTGTTGAATTCAAGCACTGCACTGTGCAGGGCACTGGGCAAACATCAGTGTCGGGACTGTGTTGTTCCAGTACACAGCATATCCCTCTCACCCAACGGTCGACTGCTAAAATATGCAACAAAGCCCAAACCATTT
This sequence comes from Acanthaster planci, assembly GCF_001949145.1. The sequence goes on from NW_019091650.1 coordinate 237,294, forward strand.
TACAACCGTTGCACTCGGTAACACTCCCTGATTCTGAGGTCTCATTGGTTTTTATCGGCCATGAAAGTTCTCGATCCCTTCTCTGTATTCTGATAGGCCAGTCTCAAACTCAAGGCCGGTACGTCCAGCCAGGAGTACCTACGGATAAACAGGTTAAATATTCAAACTACCTACGGTATGCACCTGAAAGAATTTCTGACACATTCTGCTCTTTTCAAACTGTCTATTTGCAGACATTGTCTACATCGGTGCAGTGAACAATGTTCACCTTCCTCTCTGTAAGCTGTTTCTAGGGAAGGATAAAAACGTCCTCTGTGAGAAGCCTTTGGGTCTGAATAAGAGAGAGGTCCAAGAAATGGTCAATCTCGCCAGACAGAAGAATGTCTTTTTCATGGAGGTATTTATATATGAGCATCAACTCTAATTGTAAAAGTCTTGGAGACGATCTTTTTCAAATGTGAGAGGTTGGTGCGTCACGCACGCATTTTCAATTTCTGAAGTTAGCGTGGACGTTTTAAACCCGTATCAGACAGGCGTTCCAGAGTCGCGCTGAACCAAATTAGAAACAAATTTTGAATTAAGCTCGGCAAAGGTTCGACGTCTGAAACAATTTGCAGCGACCAGTTGTGCGAGCAGGCGAAAGATCGACACTCGAAGGAGATCGGAATGACACCAGAGCGACTTGGTGTCAGACGTCGCTCTTTCTATGAGCCGAGCCCGATGCAAAATGTATTTATTTGGTCCGTCTGAAACCAAAATTTACCCAGTGGGTCGACCCGAGTCGCTCTTCTGGCTCGACTCCAGACTCCTGTCTGAAACGGGTGTTACATGTACATGAGAACCCACTTGTTTACATAACATAAGAACTTGTTTATGATACATATTGCAGTTAAATATTGCAGCAAGCAAACGATCTGACCAGCAGTTTGTGTTGTGGTTTTTCCATCCGAGCCCTACTGGCAATCCGCTGACTTTGCTGATCGTTACTTTGTCAGTTTTTTGGGGGGACATTTCCAGGATACAAATTAGGGTCATTTTTATGTGAGTGAACTGTGGCCAGTACAACATTGTGGCTGGAAGATTTTCATTGTTAGGTAAACTTGGACCAAGTTGTGGAGACTATCAGTCCATAACACAGTGACAGGACATTGTCTCTTTGGAGAGATAGTGGGGGACTTTGGTGCGTCCCCACATTGTTCTAGGTCCTCAGAGTAACTGGTTTAAATAGTGTGTAGTACTCTTATCTGCTGAAGAAGTTTATGCATATATGCATATATACAGTTATAACTGTGTATACAATGTGTGTCAAAACACAGCAGATGTACTGTACAAGTTTTTTTTTCTGTATTTGGCGCCAAAGTTTTGATTTAGATCTATACACAATTCTGGTTTCGGTCGCTGATCTAGGGTTGGTGGACTCGTTTCTTCCCAGCCACTGCCAAACTGTGTGAGCTGCTAGATGCTGGCGTCATCGGCGACATAAAGGCTGTAAATGTATCGCTCGGCAAACCGATTTCTTCAGTCGAAAGATTGAGAAATAAAGGTACGGCTTCATTGTTTGGGTAAAAAGTGTTCATAATGTTCTCTTTCAGAGTTGCGTGTATGCACTGTGTTTGCAGCCCTGCTCGGCGAAGTAAGTCAAATATCGCGCATTTTAAATCCCAGCAATTATTAAATTACCATTTAAAAAGGAGGTTTTTGAAGAATGGGCTCAGTTGTTTCAGTTTAAAAACAACTAAGAAATTTCATTGTTGGTAGAAGACAAGAAAAGGGGATGTTTTTATGCTCATTCATAAGTGTGGCATATTTTCATTTGACAACTCAGCATAGTGAAAATGGAAAAGATATGTCCTCGGCAAGATTCGCAATACACCGTTTTAATGCCTTTTTCATTCAGACATCAGTCCGCTCAGGAAAAGTCAATATTGATATTTGAAGATCGAGGCTTATCAAAATGATTCAGTTGTACACGGTTCGCGAACACCTGGCAAAGGTGTGTGTTTACTGTTAACAAGATAAAACATCTTGGGAAGTTTCTTCACCTCCTGTTTTTCTTTGGGGGGATGTTTTTTTTTTCACTGCCAGATGTTGGAGGAGGTGCTGTGTTAGACTTGGGCGTCTACCCCATTCGAGAGGCACTCATGATATTTGGCGAGGCTCCTATATCGTGCACCAGTGCCGGTACCTTGACAGACTCGGGTGAGATTTCTTTCCAGATTGGGTCGTTTCTTTTTCGGCCTCTTGTTTGTTATGAGATGAAGCTTAGGAGATTTATTTGTGTCTTTTCGATGTAGACTGTTGGATGTGGGAAAGTTTGTGTTTAACCTGCATTTTTTTAGAAGTAGAGCTATAGTTAAGCCCATTTAGAGTCAGTCCAACAAGAATACCCAAAGAGATGATTTGCTAGTGTAGCCTGGAAAAATGACACAACGAACAAATCAAACTAAATCAACACAAAATCCTGAAGGTTGGGTGAACCTGTCTGCAATAACAAACCAAAATGATCGAATAATGGAAAAGTCGCGAGGAAAGCTAATAAATAGAGACAAATGACTGATATTGAGATCGCGTCAAAAGAAAAAAAATAATTCTTCACCTGAAGGTAAAAATAATGGGTCACAACGCAACAAAGTCTTAATCCAAGTTAACCAAATTCAAGTACAAACAGTGCGAATATAACTCATCAGGCCGCTGGAGCTCAGAGTAAAAATGACAAAGAGAATTGAGGATGACAAAAAAATTAAAATTGTTGTTTGATACAACACTCGCATTTCTAATCACTTAAAGCAGGCCTTATAGGCTACTTAACTTAAACTGGGTCGGTCAAGTTCCATCGGTGATCATTTACTGACCATGTTCTCACTGATAACCTGTACACAAAATGTACCCTGGGTACCAGCCCAAATCGACCAGTACTTGACTAATTGTCGCTCATAGCCTTGGTTTCGTAGCAGGTGGCATTCTTTCTGCCCCACCTTTTGTTAAGGTAAGATTGAGAACTTAAAAAGGACTTGGTTGAACTGTTGTTTGGCCACCTCCGATGATAAACACTTTCCGTGGTGTTATTTCACGCAGGTGTTGATGAAACAACCGTTACCACTTTGATATTTCCCGGCAAGGCCGTGGCAACATTGAACACCAGCATGGTGGTTGAGCTTGCCAATGAGGCCCAGATTAGAGGTGCAAAGGGTTATATCAAGGTAATTCACTCGATACATTGCAGTTATACGCAACCATAATTATAAAGGCTAATTTAAGGAAAAGGTTAAACTCTTCCACAGATATAGTGCCAATTGAGAGGACTATTTCGTTTATATTTTTAAGGAAAGTTGAGATTGATAACCTGTTTGTTCCCAACAATATCTGTATTTCAACACGCGTGTACGTCCCCACAACAAAATAAAAAATAATGCAGTTGTCCTTTAGTAGTTGAGTATTAGTTTTGAGTCAGTTATGACTCATATATGAGTCACATGTCAATTGTTTGTTACTTCATGTATATGATGAGGTGGTTGCTGAAAAATATGAGAATGTGAGTCTGAGTCCTATGTGAGTAATTGACGTGTCTAATGATGTACCAAATGTGACAAAGTGGACTTTGGCTCGGACTCAAGTTAGGGTTGCGTACACTCACTGACAGTCACTGAAAATGTACCAGGCTGAGAATTAGGGTGTTTCAGACGGAGGTATCAACTCACTCTCTTTCGCAGTGAGCTGTCTGAGAAACATGATGATCTAAACACCATACATGTATCCGGTTCGTAAGTGACTTTGTCACAAAGGCGGACGCGCCACAATTTGCAGGCTCCCATTGGACGATCGCTGAAGTTGCGCGTTAACTTCCGGTTCTCCATGTAAACTGTGATCAATGCATGTAACTCTATGTGCAGTGGGCGTGGTTAAACTGGAGTGACGTCACACTTACGAACCGTATACGCATTCCATTCACTTCATGCACAGTGTCTCCTGAAGTTGGCAGAGCCATATTTTACCACAGTGCAACTGTAAAACCCGCAGACCAGACCAGAAAAAAATGTCTAATTTTGTCTTTCATTATGTAATTCTTGTCTGGAGTAACTTTGGAAATGCCTCAAACGTTGTGCGGCCAAGCATGGCGAACATGTACCCTCCATCTGAATTCTGGTCCATACTATCCCATTACTGCAGGTCCATTCTCCATTTTGGTGCCCTTCAAAGATTGAGGTGACGGCTGTCATGGGCGGGGCCGAACATGAAGTCGTCAAACTGACGGAGGTAGATCTGAAAACCGAGGTGTATGAGTTTTGCCATCCAAAAGCTGAAAAGCGCACGTTCTTTGTGAACAGCGCAGGGCTCCGATACGAAGCAGAGTGTGCACGCCAGTGTCTCATGAAAGGTGAACTAGGGCATGTACTGTTTAAAAAACTCACTTTTCTCCATAACAATTTCAAATCTCAAAGAGTCCTTTTTTATTTGTCTTTCCATATTTTGGCAAGTGACACGGCATGGAATAATTATGATACAGATGAAGCACAGAGAACATTAATTTGGCGTTGTCCATATCAGCTGGCTGAGGCTAGGTCTAATGCACGCATCTATATGAGAAGTGACCGCTGCTACTTGCGAGCTGCTTCCATCAGTTTATATGTATTGCTTGGCCACAGCCATTACCTCTGAACATAGTCTTACGCATGAACTCATGCCAACAAGATTATTACGTGTTTAAGACACGTAGTTCAAGATGCACTCAATATCACAATAGTCAATAAATATGTAGATTTTCCTCTAAGCTAATTGAATTATCTCAAACATTTTCAACATTCCCTTGGATTTCTGTTGTCCACTTTACTTTTACTTTTTATAAAAAACGTGGCTTCAATTGTAATCAACAGGTTTGAAGGAGTGTCCAACTGTCTCCCTAGATGAGAGTTTGTTGGCAGCCGAGATCCTGGACAAAGCCCGCTGGGATGTTGGTTATAGACTACCTGCCGATGACCTTTGAGAAAGAACCTACTAAGTCTGGCTGTTGTCAGCCACATCAGTCACCTGTTCTGTTGAACTGAGATATGAACAGTCTGCTAAGGCTTGCGCTTCAGATTCAAAAGTTACTACATGTACTTCAAGATAGCAGGGAATCCATGATTGCTACTTCGGGGAAAGAAATATATTGGATTTTGTTGGCACTTTTTTATTCAAAATAAAGTCTATTGTATTCAGCCGCTATTAAATCAGTTCATTTAACAACAATAATCATTTAAATGTTGCACTTCTTGCCTCAATCAAAGAGGTTTTAAAACAGATCAGCTATGTACAATTTTCTTGAATGGCCAAATTGCTTCTGTGAGAGAAGAGTTATTCCGTGTGACATGCCACGGAAACATCAGCTATGCACAATTTTCCTGAATAGCCAAATTGCCTCTGTGACAGAAAAGTTATTCCATTTGACATGCCAAG
>NW_019091650.1:253060-283590 GCF_001949145.1 Acanthaster planci
CCACAAGAAAGCATTGCCCTCTTTGATGCGTATACATGAGCAAGCTTAGAAAGGTTATTAGATCACCTCCAGAATCGAGCAGGGTCTGTGGTCTACATGTAATGCATAGTGCGTACATCTTGAAATCACATGATGTGCTCCTACATGTACAATGACTGGGTTCGATTCCCAGTGTCCTTGTTTTTGTCCCGAAAATCAAGAATGTTATTCTTTTTGTTTGTCTTAAATTGACCCCACGACTTGATTACAGAATTTTGCATTTTCTTTTGCAAATTCGTGGTTCTGGAGGATTTTTCTTATTAAGGGAAAAAAACTAAAATTCTAAAAAAGGTCTGATTCTCACCTCGTGAATACAAAGTCACAGTGACTATGTTTTCACAGAACCAGACTAAGATCTGTCACGGTCCACAAAAACACGGTCCACAACGTCCACAAAAGCAGATACTGCGCATATGCCCGGCAAAATGTCACAGTGTAGTATAAATTTGCCAGTGACGGATGAATATCACTGCCAGTTTTTAAAGGTGTTTTTTCTTGAATATTGCAACTCGGCTCACTTCATGTGCACTGCCACTATATACATCATGGTATAAATGGCAACCACTCTTCACATACATGTAGGCCGTTCTTCCTTAGTGCACCAGCTTCATATAGTTGAAGACTAAGGCCTGTTGTTGGTTGTTTGGTCACATCAAATTTCTTGTTTCCTTTCCGTACATACATGTCATGTTTTTTTATTTTGGTAGACTCATACGTGTACATGTACCTGCTGAGGATTTTTTTAGGGAGCACAGTCCTAAATATTTATTTGCCTAGGAGAAAAAAGTTGTTCTGGTATTTTAATTGTAAATTGGTGATGTCCTTGTTATTCTTAAGGCCAATTAATTTATTTATATTGTCAAGGCTTGCTGTCATCCAAGACAACGTGGTTTTAGCTGTCAACCAAGAGTACATTGCCAGTGGTGATGACCTCCTCGACCTTCGACCTGATGATGAGATCGCTGTAATCCCACCAATCAGTGGAGGCTAGGCGGCATTAGCAGGGATTTGCATAACTTTACTAGCGATCGGTAAGGCTCTGCTCTGAAGCTCAACTTGGAGAATCCAGCCTACCATTTTCGCAAAATTGACTTAGTCGAGGCATTGCAATTTGCAAAGAGCCTAAGAAGGCCGGCATGAAATTTCAGTTTTGAATACAGATCTTGCTCTTCATACGTGTACATGTCATAGAAATGTCAGGTATTAACCTGCTTACATGTAGGTTGCTGATTGGATGGTAGAAATGCCCAAAACGGGATACTGGAAGTGGCATTTGTCAGGCCGTCTGAACTTTCAGAGTCCTCATAATTGGGTTGTTTACGTTACAAAGAAGTTTTACAGATTTCAGATAGATGCATTCAGTGAACTTCAATGAAATGGTGAAATTCACCCCAAATAAGTTACTTTTTAAAGATCAGGCAGGCATGTAAATGATGAAAAAATTATCGTAAGTTCTAAAGCAGGCCAAGAATATGCACTTTAAAGGTGTTTGGAGTTGTTTTAATCTCATTCTTGTAATGTTATTGAATTCTTTGAAGAGAAAAACAAGAGCGTAATTAAAGCAGAGTTTTTTGTATGTGCAAAGGTACTGGGGAAAAAAGAACAAAATATATCACGAATTGGAGGACTTCACAATTCACCCTTCATAATGATATTTTTTGGTCTGTTTATGAATGCCCTTGATATCAAGAGTCAGGGCCCATCCCCCCCCCCACGAGTTCGCTTGACTGTCATAACCCCTGGCCTCCAGCAAAAGCTGACAATTTGGTTTGGTTTTGTTTTTGTTTTTCTTCATTCCAAAGGAAAAGACCAAAAGATGGAAGGTAAAGATTTTGTACAAATAACCTCGGACCCCTTGAGCGTGGAGAAGGCAACGGCGATGGTTTCCTCCCCTACTTCAGGTGCTATTTCAATTTTTATTGGTAAGAGAAACTTCACATGACCTGTTAGCTTCTTGTAAAACTACCGTAATAACTATGATCCTTTACGCTGATTACACAAATTCTCTCTGCAATATTTGAAGAGCTGTGAACTTACAGTTTTTGAATCGTACATGTGGGCATCCCTTAGCTCATGGAAGATGGTCCCAACTCTAATAGACTGAGCCATGAAATCTTACCCCTTGGTCTTTCAATTCTTTTCAGTGGAAATCACTAGGTGGGAACCACCACCGTTTGCACCATTCCTCATGGTGAAAAGTTCAGTGGGTGTGCTCCTTTTAGTGCAACATGTGGAAACTGAGTTTAAACTGAACAGTGCCCTCTAGACGTTTTGGGGGGGGGAGATTCAGTCAAATTTGGCTTAGGTGGTGAATAATTTGGGCTTGCAAACAGGTACCACATTCAAACGATAAGCATGCATCAAACAGAGTGGAAAGTACCCCACCGTTCACTTTTGATGGTGAATAATTTGAAGCCTCCTGCTTCCTCAATCTCCTTCTAGGGACTACCAGGAACAATTTTGAGGGCAAGGAGGTTGTCCGCCTGGAGTACGAGGCATACGTCCCCATGGCCGAGAAGAAGATTGGCTGCATCTGTCGGGATGTCCGAGAGAAGTGGGAGGTGGAACACGTGGCTGTCTTCCACAGGATAGGGTAAGGTGACTGCTGCTGTGCCCCTCAGCGAGGTCTGCGCTGTTTTGTTAAAGGGTTTTAGCAGTTGGTCGAGGTCACATGTGTCTGCAAATTGGGCCAACGTTGATCAATCTATAAATGTAGGCGTAGGTGTCAAGAATGAAAAAGAAATAGGTTAGGGTTCCTCCATCTTTACTGATAACCACTCCAAAGGAAGGAAAAAATTTCAAGAAAAGAATCCCCCACTGCGTTTCCATCCTTGCTTCCTCAGAATGGACAGTTGACTAGATGCATGCAAATGTTCAAGTGTTTTAGAGGTGGTAGTGGAGCGGATGCTAAACTTCACACTGTTCCCGTGGGAATAATCCAATGGAATGCAGAAATTCCTCGGACTTTTGAGATGCTCCCTGATTTCACAGCGGAGACTCAGGCTGCGTTTGTTTTACACAGATCAGAATCACGATCAGTGATCCGTCGTTCGTGTACAGACATCAAAACCTGCATACGTATAGTGGATGGTGGGAACCGGGTTGGGATCACTGAATGAGATCCAGATCCGTGTGGAACAAACAGGCCCTCACAGAAATGTGTTCATAAGTACCTCAGACAGTTTCTCTATCCCTATTGGTTGAGAGCCTGTCATGTGGCTGGTTTTGATAAAGGTACCAACTGGTTTTGATAAAGGTACCAACTGGTTTTGATAAAGGTACCAACTGGTTTTGATAAAGGTACCAACTGGTTTTGATAAAGGTACCAACTGGTTTTTAAACACTTTCCCAGTTTCATATAAAAGTTGGATTCCTATGTTATGGAGTCAAGTCTCTCCTACATGACAAACATCATCGTTAGGTAGACATGCTCAGTATAATCCAGTGAGTCTGCATTTCATGGAGTAGGAATTTTAGTCCATGCTTCCTCAACTACGCTCTGCTTCACATCATGCAGCACACACCGAGCATGGTAATTTCCGTAACGGGAGACTGTTGTTGTGCATCTGCGATTCGCATACTATAGATATGGCTCAAGGGTTGTTATACAAAACATAACACAAGACTGGTGAAAATTTCTGTTGAGAAAGATATGTATGCATTTTCGATTGATGTTTACTTTTTTCACACAAAAAGGTATTTTCAGAGGTCCATTATCATCTAAGGCCCCATCCAGTTTTAAGCAGGCTGTTCCAAAATTCTCCCTTCACATGGTTTCTCCATAATATTTCTCCATAAATATTTGTGCATTTTCCTGTGCATTGAGGAGCTCTATACTGAAGAGACCTCCTTGAAAAATTGATGATAATGCTCTAGAGGAGATTGAAAATTTCAAGTAATTAGTTGCCACGGAAACCAGATATACCCAGCTGCCTAATGAGCAGTGGTTCCGTTGGCGGAGTTGGCTCTAGCCGTCTCCAGCACCCAACCAGTGGGCTCATTAATTCAGCACAGTTGAGTCAGTGGTCAAAGCTGGTCCAACATGAGTCTCCTTTCTCACCATTTGGTTGAGGGTGCTAAGAAGGGGATTGGAGTAACGTGATAAAGTCCACGTATTAATCAAAATTGTTTGATCTAAGTTGGGATAGATCTTAATGAATTAAATGCTGTATTTTTATGCAAAACTTTTTGGAAGATCAAAAAACCAAGTATAATAATCAAATATCCTATGCTGTGACAAAATCAAATTGACATATACGTCAAAGTTGAGAAGATTTAAGCATTTTGAAAGCCAAAACAAAATACCCTCTCTGATCCCGAATTTTTAATTGATTTGAAATGACAACTTCCATTAAATGTACATGAGATCTACAGGTCCGGTCGTCTTTTTAAAGAACATCATTCTGTACAATTAAGCACTGTACCCCAAAAAAGGCTTTCGTCACCGAACCACATTTCTATTAAAAAGGCCCATGAAAACCGTTTTCAATGAATTTATGGAATACAAATGAGGATATTCATACATGTTTTGAATGGATGAAAACAGCAGGAGATCCTTTTGACCAGCATTTGTCAACCAGCCTCCCCTCCCCACAATGTGCATCCTTAATGGGTAGAAATTGGAAACAGCCAGAGTATGGGAACAATGCAGACCAGGCCTGGAGATGATGTTGGATTTTCAGCACGGCACATGAGCCATCAATCTTAATGCCAGACGACATCAAGTCCAGGTTCTCTCGGGATGTTCCAACAGTCAAACCCGGTTTTTGCCATCCCACAGGGATGCTTTTAACGATCCGTGTGAATGACGTGAATGTCATCAAGCAGTCATGTGTATCTATGGTGTGCTTGTGTAGGTGCATGGAATAACTGCAGGAAAGTACCAGGAAATACCCCTCGGTTTGTCTTTTTCCCCTTCTTATTACGGTTGGCTTTTGGAAAAGAAGGCTTCTTCGCTGCACGATAGTGTGTGCTACATAAGTATAACCCTAACCACTGTGCACATTTATCGGTTATCTGCTCTAAATCAACGGAGCCCAACTAAGTTCACTGTTACTAAGTCCAACAGATTTAGAATTGGACCCGTTGGATTATGCAAGAAACGTTAGATCCTTTTGGATTCAGTATGACTTGGGTTTATGAATTAACCATATCATTTGGCAGTGTTGTAGTCAAGTACTTTTCAAGTACCAAGTTTTCTGCCTAATATTTAACTAGTTAGGAGGGAACAAAGCTGAAGCACATGGACATTTGATGATACTTGAACAAAGGTAAGATTACAAAGTAGAATGAGTTTAAACCATCACTTTTGAGTAAAATTTGAGTTTTAGGACAACAGTACTTGAAAAGTACTCGACCGAGTACAGTGTACTTTCAAGTACTTTTCTCCTTGAAACTTAAATTTTACAAAACTGGGGGTGATTGAAGTCCTACATGTACATTTCATTTGTAATCTTACCTTTGAGCATTTACCATCGAATGCCTTCGGAAAGTACTCCAGCTTTATTCCCTCTTACCCAGTTCAATATTTGACAGAGAACCTTGGTACTTGAAAAGTACTTGACTACAACACTGTCATTTGGGTGCCAAATCAAGTCGCTCTTTACTCCTTGATATCATGTACACTGTGAGCACGGTAGCAGCAGCCTGAGCGCCTGGGGCCTCAACCTCGGCTTGACATGGGTAAAATCTTCAAGTAACTGGTTACAGTCCAACACCTGGGGTTGTGATGTGTATTTTGTCCTCTGCCAAGCTACCTCCATGTAATTCAGTTTGCATCTCTCCACTCTGAAGTGATTTCGTTTGGGTCAGGTGGTTGTACCAAAATAGCAATATTGTACTGTATACCTGTACTTCCTCAATAGTAAGGACACGCAATGGTAACAGTAACAAGAAACACTATAAAGAAATAAATTGTTATTATTATTAAATGTAAGATGGCGTCCCCCCTCTGAAAGATCCCCTTCTTACGTTTAACTTGAGCTTTCACCATTCTTAATTCCTGCTGAATAGCGCCGAGAACTTTTGATTCGTCATTGTTTGATCAGCTTATGTCTCAAGTGTGTGATCGTGGACTTTAATCCTCACTTCCGGAGCAAAAAGCATTCAACACTGCGTCGGCAGCTGGCAGAATTCACCCACTGATGACCCCCCCCCCGGCCTCAGATGTTTTCATTTGTTGCCGAGTGTTTTGATAAGCCCTTGGAGTGGCTTATGCGTGTACCATTGCTGCTTCCTCTCTCTGTGACAAGAGCATCACTTTCCCAGCTGCCTTCCCGTCTGCCTCTGTTGGCTTTAAGTGCAGTGGTGTTTGAAATGTACAAAAGGGTTTGACAAATATTGCCAGAACCTGCTCGGCAGTAATTTAATACCAAAACAGAGCTTTGTTTGAGTGGACATGTTGGAGTTATAACCCTCCATACCAAACAGTTACAAATGGGAAAGCGGACCTTTAAAGATTGATAGGCAGATTGATGAGAACAGCCCTCAGTGACATTTCCTTTTTATTGTAGAGGTGGTTATAAACTTCCTCGCCCACGTAGGGATCAAAATCAGTGCGCAGAAAAAATATCCAAACGTGTTCATCACACTGGTCTTGTTTTGCCCAGAAAATGTGTTGATGATTATCGAATACGGGCGTTTCGCAATAGCGCGCATCCAAGAGTTTGCCACGCTTTGGCTGGTAACGATGCGCGAAATCTGCCGACCCAATGTGCGTTTGGAAAGGGTTGACATATTTCGCGCATCGTGATTGGCCAACGCGTTGAAACTCTTGGAGGCGCACTATTGTGAATCGCCCGTATTACCCCTGCCTTGTCCTTTCTTCACGGTTGTATTGAGCCTGAGGTACATGCACAGGTACCTTTATCATTTCACAGCCTGAAGTTTCAGCCACAAATACACCCAAGTGCTCACATCAACGGTTAATGCCATTTGATCTGCACTGGCATCAGCAGGCCTGAACACGGACAATTTTAGGAGTGTCGATGGTAAATTCGTGGGCCACAGCCGAAGATAGAAATTAATGGCTTCATCGGACCGTGTACCTCTTTCACTGTAGATTCCGATGATTGCCCTTTGCACATCCCTTTATAAACTCTGCAATGCTAGATGTATGATCCTGTCTTCATCCGTGGATTGCTGATTAACCAGCTCCCCCCCCCCCATAATAAAACTCGGTCAAGTGTTGACTCTTAGAAATCGAGAGTGTTCGTGGTGAGGGTATAAAGTGTGCATGCCTGTAAGGCTGTATACCCGTTTGCTGCTGGATGGCAGGGGTTGCAGTGCTTTTTGTATTGGGTGCATGCACTTTGGAACACTGGACATTCCCTTTGCGTGCACCAGTACGTTTTCCAATTAAGAAGCATTGTTTTTCAATCATTAACGTTTTCCAGCAATGCCCTGTCTTTACAGCTGTCTAAAATCATTCCCATTGAAGCCAACACATATTTTCCCCAACCGAGATATTCTTTCAGGTTTCTTGTCAACTTCAAAAATGCGCTTCCCCATCTGTCCCCCTATCTCCTTGTACAGCGTCGTACCCGTTCAGGAAGCGAGTGTCATCATCGCTGTGTCTTCCCCTCACCGACAGGCATCTTTGGAGGCAGTGCAGTACAGCATTGATACGCTGAAAGCAACCGTTCCCATCTGGAAGAAAGTGAGAAATCCCTTGTTGCATTCTCCTACATACTCTGTCCAAAACCTCTTTCCTCTTCTTTAACATTGTCTTATGCCTAGCACATTGTTTTACGTTGTAGATGGTGTCCAAAGTAATCACCTCCCGCGCTTTTCTAGGGAATGGAAGTGGAAGTCATTAGCAGACTTCACGTTACATGATGAAAGAGGTTTTGTCGAGGATTTTGTCAAGATTTCTAGATTCTAGACCTAATCCCGTCAGTAGTGAATCAGCGAAATGTGATGAACAAAACAGGCTCGCTCTGTCATATGTGATCTGCTCTGTCCAAAATGAGGAAGAAAGCTTCAGAGGCTCTGCTCTTTAATTTAATCTATTCCATTCCATTTTTTTTCCCAAAGTACTGTAACTGAAACCTCCAGCACAGACTCGCTTTGGATTTTTGCGAGGTTTTTCCTGGTTGCCTTTATCTACATTGTCGTAACTCGTTCAACAGAGATGCTCATCAGCTCAATCCGCTTGAAGAATCGGAGCGAGTCGGTCTCAGTGACAAATCAATCTAAACACGGAACTTCACTGGGGAAAAAAATACCGGCACTGACAGGTTGTTGACTAAATCACCATAAATTGATTATTAAGAAGTAGTTTCAAACTTGCCTGAATTCTTTAGTATAATGACTCAGGGGAGAAATTTGTCGTTCATGTGTTATTGCAGAGATTGTTTCTTCCTCACTTTGATGGAGCGGCTCTTGGCCTGTGCCTTATTTTGTTGAAGTACCGGGGTCACTTGGATTTCCTGTTTTGTGCTGGTTGTTGACAGGAAATGTTTGCAGAAGGACGGGGCCGCTGGAAAGAAAACAAAGAATGCAACTGGCGGAAAACGTGACGTGTCATCAACCCCAGTCAAATTTATTTTTAATTTGAAGGTAGATCTCTGTCGTTTGGGGGGAAGGAAGACTCGAAAGCAATATTGCTTTGAATTTCCCTTGGTTGAAGATGAAAAATGTTTTAATTGAAGACGGTGGCTGGTGTACATGTAATATACTGCGCCTGAATTTTGACATTCAATGATTAAATTTGCTAACAGTATTTTAAGAAGTTAAACATGCAGTCAGTTCGTGATTTTGGCGGAATTATTTTTTGCCCTATTTCTTAACTTAAATCTGGAAACCGACGCAGAAATCGATGTGATAAAAATGTTTATAATGTGATTTATAATCCATAACATAATGAATCGTCAAAGATAGGCATATTGTGTTGCCCAGTGTGAAATTGGTCATTCTGAAAAAACCGCCATTTCCTCAAAATGACTCAAATGCGTGGTTTTTTTCCCTGTATGACTTTTTACACCTCAAACTGTGACTGTAAAAGATACACATTTTACATTTTTGAATTGTGGCAGCGATTTTTCCAAAAGAATTTGTCGAATAATTATATGTTCAAGCACAGACAGCGGAAATATTACAGACTTTAATCCCAGCAAGTGCCGCAACTGCGGTGGGGCGTTCTTAAACTTGACGCGCGTGTGGTTTGGGAAATGACAACACCCTGTTGGTCAAAGAGACAATCTAACGCGCGCGTACCATCTATCCATGAGCATTGTGCCGTGGCAGTTATGGCTTCTAGTTGCAGAGTCAAGGCGCCTTTCCATATGAGTGTCAACACTTGCGCCTAGCGTTGTGTATCCGTAAAAACCGCTCCCGGGGTGACTTTGACAACCGAAGGCAACGCATCCCAAAAGCGTACATAATGGAAGGACGCCTGTATACTGCTGGACGATTTATCCGAGCCAGATGTGTGGGGGTTGGAGTCGGTTTCACTCTATTTTTTTTTGTCGGGTCGCGCGCATCAGGTCGGATATTGGTGCTCAGATCGGATTATTTGCCTGAAGTTCAATCTGAACTGATGCACAACATTGAGTGAACGTGCATTGTCCGGGGGGGGGCTACGTCGAAAGGTTGCATGGGGACGCCCTAAATGCATTTACCATGCAGGGGTCTTATTTTTCGTGCATGGTTAAAGACAAAACGGAGATGAAATGGCTTCATGGTCCGCGACAACTACATGTAGTAACCCCCATTCCCTTGTACGAACTGAAATCCCCCCCCCCCAATCCTCGCACCAAATCCTGAATCCTCCCCTGCAATCACCGCCAAAAATTTCCCGAGCATAGGTTGAAAAGAGCCATGTTGGTCGGGACTGTTCATTTTGTTGGTAGCGATTCGACTGCAACTTTTGTGTTTCTTAGTCGTCGTTCGTGAACCAGCGATGCGCAGTTCCTGCCAAAGGAGCCTCTGTTGCGCCTTTTCTTGGTCCAGCTCTGAGCCCATTAAAATGGGATTTTAGATTATTATTATTATTATTACTCTTATTATTTATTCGGTCATTTCATGTNATACAGACAAAACAAAAGGCATCACATGAACATAATGCTAAGAAATAAAAAAAATATAAATTAACAATCAGCTGAACACACTCAGCGGAGAAAGGGGACAGTGTGAATTGGGTATGGACGGGGGGTAAGGGGACTAGGGTGGGGAGGGGAGGGGTTTCGGAAGGGAGGGGAGGACAGGGTTGGGTGTGGGGGGTATGGGTAAAGGGACGAAGGACAATCCAATCTAGGGTGGTCAGGATAAACAAAAGTGAAAAACACTGTGACTCGAGAGTCTGTTCATCCAGCCCTAGGTTGGAAACGAGAGTACAATAAATAACTTCAAAATTAAATTATGTAAATAGAAAATACGGCAAGAATAAATTAATCTGTGCATATACTCGGTAGATTAGAAGTATGAGGTAAAAGCTCTTAATGAATTCTTTAAGGTCTAACCATCGTTAAAGTAAATGTTACTTTAGAATATTCGCGCATGACTTTAAAAATTGATACCAGTATGGCAAAATGAGAATTTCAAATGGGATTTAATTAATGGGATACAAAAGTAAATTTACGAGGACTAGATTTAGAAGAAATAATCACATGGCCTTCTTCAAACGAGGCCTCATGGCACCGCACCTTTTATTGGCAGCGGCGTGGCTGGGGGACCCCCCCGCATGAAAAATCGTCGCCCCTCCACTTGTATTTCGGAAAAGGGTGTACGTGTAATGTCCAACATCCAGTCAGCCCCCCACCACCACACTCAGTGTGAAGCCCCCAGCTCGCCCCCTCCCCCGTGCTCATAATTCTGGCTACACCGCTGTTTATTGGCGCATTTGATGTTGGAGCGCGTAACTATTTACTCCTCGAGTCGAGTTGTAAGAGGCCCACCACGTTGTGCGGCAAGCAGTTTATCGGTCATAATGTGGCTAGCGGTCGCATCAGATATGGGTGTGGACGGTGCACGAGCTTTTAGAATTGGCTGATTTTCGGATAAGCTGGTTTGCTGCTGAGACTATGAAGTGACGCTGAGTCATTGTGGCAAGGGAAACGATTTGTTTTTTTTTAAACGGTACATTGCAGACAGGAAGTGTCATGACCATGTTCAAACATTTCAGTCGAGTAAATGGTTGAGTAATCACAACCCCATCTCGATGAACTGTCCCCTGGAAATGATTTTTCTGTCCCTTTGCCTGCTGAACTCTTTCCAAAATACACCGTCGCAAATTATCCCTGTGAAAATTATTTCGCAGACGAGTTCGTTTGGCAAGGGAAAAGTTTTTTAAAATTCACGACAACATCAAGCCGTGAAGTGTTGACAGAAAATGTCGATGAAGATTATCAGGACTGAGAAGATAATTGTAAGTTTCTTCTTTTTTTCCAAAAAGGCCATGGAGGAGAGGACGTCTTCGTTTCTGTGTGGGAGGAAATCAGACTGCATGTCGCTAAATTTTGATGGGTGTTGATAAGTTTGCAGATGTAATCGGACGATGTATTTGACTCCGTGCAGAAAATAAAGTGCAATTGAACAAACAGAATCCAGGGGCTTTTAGGTAGCTAGCTCGACGGAAATTTAGCCATCAGTCTTTCAACAATCTGACTCATTTTTACCATCGATCATCTTAGGTACGTTTACTCCGACATTACCCTTTCAAAAGTCAGTAATGTACGGTGAATTTAATATTTACATTGTCGAATGAAATCACGGCGGAATTTGCGGCATAATTCTCTCTTCATATAGACATCGACGAATGACATTTATTGAAATGCTTATAATACCATAGCATATTAAACCAAACTTAGGTTCCGTTGTCTATAAAAACGCTTGGATAAAAGGTCCGCAACGAGATTCTGCATTTTGGAAAGTTGTGCCATGTCTTGGAAAGGGTCTCTATATTTAAGTATCAGTAATAGTACATGCTGACCTTAACCGTAGCGTCAAGTGGCATTTACTATGACACAGATAGGATAGGTAAGCTTCTTACAACCAAGACAAGGGTCGAGATGCAAAGATCACACACTAAATGCTAAGCCGTTCAAGGTTCCGTTGAGCTCGGGACAGTATTAGTATTATCCTTTTGTATGTCCCTTTGAAGATGTGAATTGTCTATCTGATTGACCTTGTTGTAGACGGTTTTCCACGCCCTCAAAACAGGAAAAGCTCAACTTTTTTTTTCTTAGCCAGAAAGCATCGTCGTTTCTCGGGCTGTATGTAGCTCAGTATGCGCACTTCGACGAGTAGCCCCGGACACCTTAACTGGTCGTAGATGTATGCAATATCAAACTGTGTCGTCGCCTCGCTAAGAAAACTTGGACTTGAAGAGAAACATCGTCTTGTCCAGAGGAGATGCCAAACAAGACGGAACAGACCGGAAACGACAAAGGAGAAAAATACAAACCTAACCTCCATAATGTGTACCTAATACATGCATAGACTCCTGCTCAGACGTCCTTTCTGAAAGATTTGCACCGGTACTACTTGCTTTTGGCGCTGTGGAGTCTTGGGTCCAAGACGTCTTTCGCGGAGCTGCGATCTGATATGCGTCCAGTGTGTGTCAGCGCCGTTCCTGTGATGGCGATACGTCTGGTGATGGTTCGTGTCGCGGAACACAACCGTAGCTGCTGTGCTTTTTGCTGAAATTTTATTCAAACGTGAAAGACATGCGAATAAATACATTTTCTTTCATCCTCGTACACATTAAACCCTTATCTTTCGTGACCTTTAGTCTTTGCGGTGGTTGATACTAAAAGAAAGAGCTGAGCGTTCTGATCACTTTTGGCTGATGGACTTCATAATGCCAGCACTGAGAATAAATTTCCTTTTGAACACGCCATTGCAGTGCTTCACACGCAGGTGCCAGATAGAGGATTTCCATACCTGCTATCCTGTAGGGCAGTGCTTTTGTTCCACAGGATATGCACAGAGGATGTTTCCCCGTGGAGCAAAATAACTGTCCTGCAAGATGGCTACTACCCAAATCCTCTATTGGAAATGCGAGCTGCCCTTCCAAAAAAAAATGAAAAGGAAACAATGAAAACATAGCATGCATATTGATAAAGCTTGCCATTGTCGCCTCTTTCACACCCAATATGGGCCCCGAGTGGGACCAAGTGAGGGCGCTATACCATCTTTGCTTCCAATAATGGCTCTTTTCAAACGATGAGGGTCCTTCTACTCAAGGCGGTATTCAGTACCCATTGTCGCTGAATTGGAATTTAGGGGCAGTTGTTGCAAAACAGGACTCTTTCGAGTGAACCTTGCTTTGATTTCAGAACAGTGATGAGAGGTCGGATACAGTATTATTTTCAACCCTCACACCTGCTGAGACCACAAAAACGCAAACCAACCAAAAGCTCACAACCTCGGTCTTTTATACGCTCACATAATCCCGACGACATGACGTTTAACACAATGAATGAATGTAAGACAACAGAAACCATTATATTAAACCACGCTCGCTCCGAGCCGCCGATAACACGACGTCCAGGTCGCCTGGCATAGTTGGGCAATCCTTTTCCGATATGATGTTTATATCACTGACTTTGAAAGCGAAGTGATTGATCATCATATGTCGGGGATGTATTTGAACATTAGGACAAAGCCTAGCTCGTTTCACTTGTGTGGCAAGGTAGCTTTGATTGATACGGTAGGTTCCCGGATCAAGGGGGGGGCACAGAGTCCATGGCCCCCTCCATTTAGAAGAGCAATTTTTTCCTCGGGACAAACTAATGAGAGCAAGGCAATTTTTTGGTCTATTTTATTTCCCTCTTGGAAGTAAGCTGTCACTGAAACAAGATGTCCTGCTTCAGTTACGGTTCATAAACCGATTCTGTCTAACTTATTTTCTGTCAGCTTTGAAATTGCTTTCCGCTGATCCTTGTGGTTTGGAGACTACCCGTCTGTCTCGTGATTTTGCTTTAGTACACACCCTCACACTGCACGAGTGTGTTACTCGATTTATTATAAGAAAAGCTGTCTCTGGTCAGGAAATGAATGCTCATTTAATATATTGCTTTTTGAAATAATTTCGCAAGGCATCCGTCACGATTTTTTAATTAGTCAATGATTAATGAGATTCCAGAACAGAGAATATTGCGTTAAGTCGAGAGAGTCTGAAGCTTGCATGGTTGGATGTAACCGCACTTTTTCATCTGATGTAAATCGCGGGGATTTCCTTTTATTCAATCGGCCCGGTCACAAGTTGGAGAAAAGACCCCGCGACGGATTGTATTGCATTTAGTCCTAGTAAGAAAAAGGGACAGTCCTTGGTGATGTGCATCTACGTGTATTTCGACTTTGGACGCCCTCTGTTGACTCGCAACTGAATGCTGAAGGCCGAAGTGTATCAGCCACGGACAGTTGATAAATCAAGGACAGGTATCAATTCTAACGGTTTTCGCCCTTTTTCGTTAACCTGGCAGACACTGAGGTGCACGCGTATATGTGCCATTCGTAACGCGCGCTCAAGGATCGTGTCTTCAGCACAGCCTTGGCGACCAATGCAATGTCAGGCCTGTGGTTGGCCAAGTTCGTGAGTCAAACTGATCATTGCTCAAAGTCTCCACAACTCAGGAGGGCTGGTGGGTGACGTGAGAGGTGGAAAAACTGCACGTGTTTGACTCGAACTATACCAGTGATAGCTCTATTCACGAGCTTGTGGCATTGTTGAGAGCGTGGGTGTGAGATATCGGGATATAGCTATGGTGCTTATTTAAACATAATACGCCAGAGTAAACTAGGAGGAAAAGTGAGGGTTGAGCGAAACCCGGCGACTAATGTTGCAAAAGGGAATTCTTTGCATGTAAACAGCGGTTGCCCAACGCACACAAAAGAAATACTATAATAGCAACGAGATCCAACCATCCGCGACTCGACGAAATGTGCCCTGCATAGATTTGCGTGCACAAGCCATTGGCTGTGTACAAAAGAAGCTAGGTCACGTCGCGCGCAGAACGGTTGTGTTTGTTACCCTATTGAGATGCGGCATTGTCCATTCCGGACACACTTCCCTCAAAGTTCTGCCAAACACCAAGAGGGAAAAACAGAGATAGTACCCAGCTTACTGAAAGAGGATATGATACCAGATAACAGACTTCGTCATTGCGCCAACCGCTGTAATTGTTTACTCTCTGCGGTTCGAAACTACCGTTTTGGAATCATTGAACAGGACTTCACTGTGGTTCCTGCGGAGTGAACATGTATACATGGACACACGTACATGAAACCAAACCGTCATCCAGCCGACCGTTCAGTATTGTCAGTGCATCACCTTTAATCCATTCAGCTTTGCGAGTGATCAAATTCGACGGGTCGTAGGCTCCAAGCTCTTTCCCTGTTTGAAGACCGACAGAAGAGCTCAGTCTGGATTTGGTGAGTTGTATGATCTTTGGTCTTAATACCGTTTTCGTTTTGACTTTCCAATGCCAGCTCGTCCTATTCGTAACTCGAAGACGGTTCACACATGCACAACAGAGTATATAATTATGCAAAGATGCCGTCAAAAAGGTGCGGTATGCGGTACAAATCGTCGGTCGTGCCACGATCTGACCTGTCTCAGTTTTAACGAATTTGGGTGTTTAGAATATTCTTGTTATGCGTGATGAAATCTATAATTTCTGAAAATTTCATTACTAAAAGGTGCTCTGAAAAGCTAATTAAATTAATTTGGGTTATTAGAAATGTTGACCTACCTCTCCAAAATTTAAAATTATTATTTCACTTACTGACGCATCGAGATAAGTCTCTTCGTGAAAGGTGTAGACAGCGCTGTTTTATTTCAAGGAGGTGACTTACACTTGACCTTATCGATTTTGTCATTTGAAATTGGGTAACTCGTAAGCAGTCTTCACCGCTGTTTGATGTCATTCGGTAGCTGAACGTTGAACCTTAATAATCAACTGAGGTTGTAATATGTCCCAGTATGTTCCTTGTTTGGTATTTGATGTTCGAATAAAATCGTGATGTGGGCATTTGTGTGTACGATGACACGAAATCCCAAGCGAGGCGCAGGCCTACTCGTGTAGTCAGCCACGGCAACAATACTTTTTTATTTCAAGTCAACATTTTTAGGTCAGGCTTTTTTATGATCTTTCAGTCGTTACATTCATGATTTAACTCTTTACTCCCGTAATGCAGGTTTTATAATAATAAAGATTTAAAAAGCCTGTAAGTCTATCCATAAAAAAATTAAGTGAAATGCAATGGACTGTAACAAGCTATATTCAGTTGCCATGTTTCTGGTTAATAATGCAAAATATGTAAAAACCTAACTACATGTAATTATATGTTACATACTGCAAAATGTGACACTGGACATGAAAGACACTCTGATTCTCTCTTCGACTATATTTTATGTACAAATTCATGCGAAACTTTTCACGTCAATCCTAAATTGGAATTAACGAGAAGATATTTATCACTTAACGCACTGACTCACCTGCAGTATTTTACATCAGAATTCAAGGGGAAAACCTTAAGAGAAAATCAGTGAATTTTAAAAACACTTATCGTAAGCCAAGATCTTTTTAAAAGTAAGCCTGAAATTTATTTTATTTACCCAAAGCATCACTGTTTGTTTGTGTCAGATTTTCGATGCATTGCAGTGCTAGCACTCCGCATCATTAAATCAGCTGTTCTCCAGCTGTTACTAATATCATTTAAAAATCACTGGTGATATTTAAAATGATTACGAGACAACACTGATATTTGGTTTACCTCCTTCACTAATGTCATTTAATTAAAAGTCACTGATGCCCTTTAAATTACTTGAGAGACAACTCTGAAACTGTTTCATTTACTTCCACATGTAGGGTTTGAAATTAAACTAAAGACATAGTAACTGATAATGGTCAGTCCAAGTCAAACATTAAGACAGAACTCTTAACTCTTTTTAAGTAGTCTTTAAACTATTGTGTTTTCCCTTACAACGTTTCCCTTAAATAGGGCCTTTTTCTGATGGGTTAACAACAAATCGACATTATACAATACAACATATTATACCTTGACCCCGTGCAGTTTTCACGTTTCAAGCATTGTTATTGGAAAAGCAGTAGATATTTCTTCAAAAATGTAGGTCGTTGATATATTCTTGTAATTCTTTTTTTTAATAGAAGCGTTCAAAGCATCTTCAGAAGATTGACCCTGGGTATCTGTGGAAAAACATGTTTGAATGATAAGAAGGTACACTTTGAAGAATAGCGAAAATAGAAAACAAGTGTTCGTGACTTCTGAGAATCTAAACAGACGTTAATTGTTCTTTTTCAGTATAACTTTGGTTTGTTCCTTTTGATTGCGAGACTAACTCTTTTGCACATGGTTCTTGTATCTCGAGTTTAACAGATTGGCAGTGGAATACACATAAACCTTTACAATGAATTATTTGAGAATTTTTTAAGAGTTACTTAATAATTTTATAGGTTATACTTAGCCCTCCCATGGGAATTCCCCTTCTAATTTCCTTCAGCTTTTGTAAAGTTTTACCCTTTAAGACCTTTTTAATCGAAAAAATACACGCGAATCACAGTGAAGGATTTTAAACGAACCTTCACATAGATTAACTTGAAATGGTCCGCGCACGCTTGCGCAAACGACATAGGTCACTGTTGGCCACGGAAAAGCGAAATGTTTTGTTCCACGAAGTGACGTCCCTATCTGTATAGGTGGCTAATTGCGCTCATAAAATTGTAAAATAAGAATTTAACAAAGGACATATGAATTTGGCTCCTCGTTTAGCCTAGTACTTACGTTTTTTCCCAACAAAATATCTCATATTGTAATTTGACTATCTAACTTTATTAGAACTCTGAGAACAAACTGAGATTTCTCACAGGCGCATGAATCATGCCAAAAATCATTGTTCCTTTAAGCCTCTACAGACCACCGTGTCATACATAAATATGAATGTACGTGTTTTTTCGAATAGTGTGGCATTGACCCGTGTTCAGTGGGCCATATATTAGCATTCCTGCCCATAACACACAGCGACAAGGCCTACCAGTCAACAATGCGGGTCCCTCTTCAGCTCTTATATCCATTGATTAAATGGTGTCCTTTGTATATAGTGCTAAACCAAGGTTCGGCCTTCGATCCAAGGGTTCTAAAAACCTAACTGTGATGGTAAAATATGCGACTAAACGACTCCACCGTGCTACAAGGCAAGGAATGAAATAAACCTTTGGAGAAATTTGGAGAAATCTGGTATATTGAGTTGTCTGATTGCACACAGACATGAGAAACAATAATTCCCCAGACTTTCTATACCTCGTTATTAGGGACAAGCTTTTGCATAGCATCCACCATCTCTGGAATGGACTGATTCTTTTGTGCCCTTTTTATCCATTAAAAACAGTGTATTGATGCAAGGTGTCTCTCATAATGCAACTAAGCAAATGCCTGCCTTAAAACGAAGTACAGCAACAGTGTGGTTTTGTTATTCTCGCTTGAACTGACAGAGCTCAGTGTACCAGATTTTATTTAACTTCAACTTAACTGGCAAAAGGCTTAATACCAGTGAGTGAAAAGTACCGCCAGTTCTCTCGTCGAGCCTACAAGTCAGTCAAAAAAGTTTTAACATGTCAAGTCGAAGTCTTTTCAGATGAACTTGGGCAACAGAGGCCATTCCTACTGTGATTGGTAGTAGCGAGTGCCGATTTGGGCGAGCGAACTCTGCTTCGGGCCGAGTTTGTGATTAGGGCTGTCCTCGAAGACGGAACAGCAACTAAAAATAAGGCTGACGAGATGAGATCAGCCTACCCAGAGAAACCTGGCTGAAGCGACAAGGACCTGCCTCACCACTATCATTTTGTATATAGCGAGTGGGATTTGGTTTGATTGAAGAGGCTAGTCGGTGGATTGGGTGAAATAAATCGTGAATGGTTGATTTCCGATTCGTGTATACTTTGCCTCATGATTGCCTTTGATTTTTAATGGTGAACTGTTTAGAGATGGACCCGACCATACCACAGCGATGAATGTGCGATACGTGCAATGGTACACAGCGAAATCTCGCCTGACCTGCAGCTCCACCTCTTTTGTAGCATTTTTGTCCGACTTGTTGGCCCCACATATGTTTCGAAGTAAAAACTTTGAAATGTACATATTATTTGTTCTTTATCGACGTCAAGAGTACAGAACGTACTTTACAATGGATCTCTATCCGCCTCGAGCAGAAGCACGCCCTCGTCGGTTGAACAGTACGTTATCAGCAGAATCCCTGTATAATGTCAAGAACATCATAAAGTGTGTTGATTTGTTTAAGTTAAGATTCCTGGAAAGCTTTAAACTATCATTGGTTCAGCTTAGTGTCAACGCGAGGCTACAGTGCCTCTCAGTGCTATGAAGGTGGTGTTGGTTTCTTGGACGGCAAAGGGCTGCAACTTAATAATCCAGCCCTTCCTTCCTTCGTTGAAAGTGTAGCCTCATGTGTGTATGAGGATACTGACGGGGGTGATTGATGTACGTGATCAATCGGACGACGGTAGCTAGTGCTTCCTGAAGTGAATTTTTCTTCTTTTTTGTCACTGTGTTGGTCTCTTGTTTGTTCTAAGGAAGTGACATGCCACAACTCACATCCCTTTGAATTCTTGGTAAGTTTGACAGATTAAACTCTGGATGTAACAATGACTGACAACGCACGTCTGCCTATCTTTGGTTGAGTGGGAAGATGGGAATCTTATTTGCCAAGAAAAAAAGCATCGCCAGAATGCACGACCAGCCGAAATTGAATTACCGTCACTTCGGAGAGTTTTGCTCACCATGGGCACAAGGAGTTTGAAGGAACACGAACGAGTTCCCTGCCACTTTCAGCACGCCGCGACCGGGGTGCATCAATGACAGACAAAAGCAAGGCGCGTGTGTCACATTTCGGTGATTTATTTCAGAAATGACGCGCCGTTTCTGACGTTGTGTTGCAATTTTGTTTCTCCAAAGTGCTCAAGAGGTTTGTCCTGGCCTCACGTCCACATGTTTCCGTTGCCTGCCTCGTGTGGACATTCGTTTGTTTTCATGTAGTTAAATACATGTACATGTATTTTGAACCGTGAAAACTACTTAGGCATGAGTGACGGTTTCCTATTAATTGTTCATCTCCCTTTTGCTGCGGATAACACGAACCCCCCAAATCTCTCTTAAACTGTTTTCTAGAAATCTTGTGTGGACCTGGGCCAGTCCAGGTCACAGAAGGTTCGCACAACCTGTATTATGTGGACCTGTTTCGCGCCGGTCCACAGAAAGACGGCAGTGTTGGCATATACATGTACATGTGTATGTATGGTGTAAATCGAAGATTTCCTATCGTTTCTCATTTATTTGTAAGCACCAGTTTCCTGCAATAGCCCGTGTTGGTCTTGCACTCATTTTTCCTACTGAGCTATAGACGTCTCGATTGGATTTGTTTCGCGTATCTGTCCTCGATTTACAAGCTTGTACCGTTGCGCTGTGGCTGAAAGTTTCACCCATGTCTTCAAAATATGAAATGAGTAATATACACGGTGTCTACATAAAAGTATACCGAGATAAAAATTACTGTAATGGCAAAACTACTATAAAGGCCTACATGATAAAGAGATATGTATATATGTATCTAGATATGGTGTTCTAAAGCGGACACGCAAATGTTGTGTATGTGTGAGTTTGAACGTCGTGTTTGTTTGAACGAAGTGTTTGTGAGTTTGAACGAAGTGTTTGTGAGTTGGAAGTGGAACGTCGTGCTTGTGAATTTGAAAGTAGTGTTTGTGAGTTTGAACGTCCTGTGTGTGAGTTCGAACGTCATGTTTGTGAGTTGGATTTGGAACGTCGTGCTTGTGAGTTTGAACGTCGTGTGTGTGAGTTCGAACGACGTGTGCGCGAGTCTGAGCGTCGTGTGTGTGAATGGTCAGGGCTAAT
This sequence comes from Acanthaster planci, assembly GCF_001949145.1. Next base: position 273,986 of record NW_019091650.1, read on the forward strand.
TTCATGGATAATTCACGTGATTTTTCCCTGGATAAAAACAGGATTACCAACCAAATATGCATTGGCAGGAATGGTGGCGATGTGGCCATTAAACTTATAAGTTAAGTAGCGAAAAAAGCAGATAAGATTGATTTAGGTACACTCCTTGTTTTCAAGAATGTGTTCTTAAAACAAAGGCATTTGGAATTCTGTACACTTGCATAGTTAATCCTTTTAATTTATCAAAATGCAAAGTTGTCACAGTGCCGATTTCAGTAGCCTTAACATCGATCTACTTTGTTAATCAGCTGTATTAATAACATCACAAGTTGTATACAATTGCAAAGACGACATTCTGCCCTTTCTAGAGATATATATCTCTTTCCCATATATAAAGCAGTTTTGCCATCACATTAATTTTTGATCTCGGTGCAATTATTAGGCCTATGTAGACTCCCTGCATATCATTAAAAATAATAGTTGCTTTACAATAACATTGCCAGACCACACTTCGTCAAAAAACATGCAAGTTTCCTACCTGTATTGCTTAAGTTTCCTGTTGAAATGATGGTTTCCACTGTGAGGCACTAATACAAGAACACATTTTCGTCAAAGTGAAGTCAGCAAAGAAAATGACTATCTTCAGTTGTTAATATTGGAGAAGAGTCACCCCCCCCCCAACTTCTCGAGGAAGTGCAACTTTTTGTCAGACTAGTGCCGGCACGGTTGACCCTAGTTTGGCAACCCGAGTCAAGGGATAAAGGCATCAGTGGTTTGCGGAATGTAATCAATCAGCGAAAAATAAGTCACTCCTGGGAGATTGTGTGTGGATTGCTGATACTTTATATTAATTAGAGTCAGTAAAAGAAAGCAAAGACGCACGCTTAAGGCTCGTTGTCCAAATTAGATAGCGGGTTAGCTTTCGGCCTATAACGCGCTGGGAAAACATCTGCCACTCGGGCAGTAATAATGCACTTTTATTAACCCATGTGCTTCACGCTCCTCGGCCAAATATTGACCCATTTGTTACATTTGTTTGGCTTTTGTGCATGGAAACGCATTTCTAAGATGACTTCTCTACTGGAACAGGCGCAATATGGTCTGTTGACACAATTCATAAGGGGGCTTTATCGAATTCTTTAATTTGGCGAATTCATGTGCCGGGCCTTGTTGTGGAGCAACGGGAGCATTTCCCACGAGCAAAATGGGCAGGTTCAAAATATAATATGGAGCCCTTGTTTGTGAAAAGTTTCACATTGAGAACAAGCAGGCTATTTTGGTTGCCGGGCATTGGTCTATTATCCGCCTTGAGCACAAGTACCCCCTCATCGGTTGAAATGAGCCAGATAAGTGGCGAGTATTCATTTTGGTTGCAGCGACGTTACCATAACGCGCGCAATTCACAGTCGTTTGTGAACCAGCGAAGTGCGGCTCTCACCAAAGGAGCCTCCGTTGCTGGGAAAATTGCGCCCTCTCTCGGTCCAGCTCGGGGCTCATTGTAAACCCTGACAAAAATCTGAGATCTTATTTAAAAAAAAAATGGCAGGTTAGTCGGGTAACGCTCCCAGTCCTTTTCTTCTTCAACGTAGTGAGAATGTGGCCCAACATTATAGACGTTATTGTGAATTTTCAATCTTATCTGTACATTTTATATGAAACATCTGAATGCAGTGTTTTTATTCTTTCCATCATTCGTTAGTTGTCTTATACAACGCTTGAATGAATAATCACCAACATTTTATGCTTCCTCCAGCCTTTGTTGACGGTTGATTTTGAAGGATTGTTTTTTTTGTAGGTTTTATCTTCTTTTGAAAAGGAGTGCCTTTTACGACATCAAAATAGCGCCTTCGTGCATATGTTGACGAAAATATTTTCTAGGAATCGAGAAATCACCACCTCTTTATACACTTCTAGTGAAAACAAGTATGTATTCATGAAAACGCGTTGAGCTGAATATCCACTACATGCTTCCTTTAGCGAAGCGCTGCATAGCGAGCATTTCCCTTTGACCAAGGTGAACTCTTGCACGGTTCTACTTGAAGTGTGTTGTGATTCCCATACGCAATACATTGGTTCCAATATTTCCTGTCACATGATCTGCAGATCAACAATCAGAGAATAATAATGTTTACCAATTGGATTCACCAAGAACGGTCACATGATTTGACATGGCCGCCCCCATCGAAGCAGGTGTCTGTAACTGTGACTCAAGAGACTGAGCAGCATGTGGTTTGAGGGTCCCTTTTTAATTTTATGGTTCTCATGTTTCTGTAACGTTGAAGGACGGTCGGGCAGGAGAATTTTCAAACTTTCTTTTGACCTGGACATTCTTAAGATTGACTATTTTCCTCATTGTTTCCTGGTTGAGATTTCAGACAGGGTTAGCGGTATAAAAAGTTTGTTTTTTCTCGGCCGGAGTCAAAACCAAGGGTCGGTCGGAAATGCGAACCACAGAATTACCTTCGGGCGCCCTTATCAAGTCAGGGAATCGGACATGATTGCTGCGTGTGAGTAATGTTACGGTCTACCATGGTGGTCTGATGAACCGTTGACATTGGAAACGTGTACAGCTGGCGTCAAAACAGAGAAACTTACATAGAACACGTTTTACGCTAATGGACACGTACTGCTTATGGCTTGTTCGATTCTCATTTTGGAATTCTACCTATGAAAATACTGTTCAAACCCTCCTTTGGGGTGACGGCGTGGCGCCAACTCACACGCGTGCTTTATTCCCCATTACCGTTGCCTCCTTATAATACCGAGCTGGCTTTCTCGAATATGTGTAGCTGATTGTTCCCATTTGCTGCATTTCCGCACCCACCAGAACGTCCAGTGACTAAAATGAAGCCCAACCCAATAATAACATCACAAAAAGGCTGACTTTTTTGGCAACCTCAGACGCATCAATTTGATAACCCAGTTTTCTGTGTATTAAAGCTGTTGTCTTATCTCTGTCCCTCTGTCCTCTCTATTATCGAACCCACTTTTTGTCAATGAAGTGTACAGCTGGGATTTCGACTGAAATGGTCTCTCTGATTTCACTTGAATTTGCTCTGTATGAAATTTATTCATTTTTCTCAAAATATTGCCGAGCCTATGTCGTATTGAATTGAAATTAATTAGATTCAATTTGAGGTACCCCTCTCCTCCTGTTGAGGTCCGATCATCACCTGATTTATTTCCCTTGTAAGTAACAACGATAAAGCGTCGATTTCCCGTCACATTATAACTACACGACTGACGTCCTGTACCCTGGCCTTAATGATAGTGTAAACATGAATCATTCAACACAGATTAAACATCCATCCCTCAATTTATGTAGATGCCTGTGTAGATGGCAACCTTAGTGTCCCATGCTTATCCTCATGGGCGTAAATCCCGTGGGTTGGGGGTATAGATCCCCTCTCCCCCACAGACCCCACACACATCCAAATGACCTCGACTTGCGCTTTTGGAATGCCGCACTGGCTGTTGATAGTCTACCGATGTACCAGTAGTCATGAGCAAGCCCAGGGAAGGTTTTCAGTCACGTTAATTCTGGCGATCTGCACGGAAATGCTCGCGCCTTCAAAGTCTCTCAACATTATCTAGCGTACGTGAAATTGCCTACAGAAATACCCAGATTCGAAAAATTCAGTCCACTAGCCCCCACGGACAATTTGTCCCGGATATTTACAAATAAATACGGCGTGGCCATCGTTATGCACTGGTCAAGTATGCGGGATGGAGTTAGAGGTCTTTAATCTTTGAAATGGAATCAAAATGTTTGCACAGAAAACCCGCGTCATCTTCTGGAGCGAAGTGTCGCCGGGTTTAAGTGCAAAATGAACATCACATTTAAAGGCATGAGATGCTTTCTCTATGGATCAAATCATTGGTGCTTCATCTAGGCTGTCTATATGCATGTCAGATGGCGATGCCCAAGGTTTTGACTCTCAGAACCGTAAGTTGTGTAAAATAAACACTGTGTCCGCTACCTGCTCTGAACTGTTTCCTGGTACACACGAACTCGTCCCCGCCCTATACGAAATACACAGCTCGACATACCCATTTAACTCTGTACATACAGACCTCTCACATTACCTGATTCTCATTGGAAGGTCACTATTTACAGCAGAACCACGCTTGATTGGCGTCAGGTTTTACCCCAATAGTGCATTTGCCTCAATCGAACAGCAATCTTAGTTTTATTTGGTATTTTCACGGAAGTAGCGTACATTTGGGTGTTATGATAGGTGCTTAAGATTTTTAAGACTTGGTGAGTTATTCTTTTGCTTTGTACCGATGACCAGCCACAGTTTTACAGTCGGCAAAAACTCGAGAACAGCTTGGGGAAAGCAATCTGTATACGCACAGGTTTCAAGCATGTTCAAGACTTTCTTCAATTAGTATCAACACATCAGCTAGCCTCTGGCAGCACCTTAGGAAGAAATTATACACTGACGTCGCCAGACAAGCTAATGTCAGATTGGTAATTGGCTTGATTGTTCAGTTCTGCAGGGGTTGTCAGTTTTAATCAGAGTTTTATAGTCGCCAAATTGACGCCGTCGAAAGACGCAATTGCAATTAAGTGCCTGTCACTTCCCACTGGTTATGTGTTGTCTGCCATGTGGATGGGTCCAAGAGGCGGAGACAGAATCGTGACTGGTCTTGGTACATTCCGGTGAAATGTAATTGCGCACTGCCCAATAAATATAAATTGAAGGTCACCAATGAGGAAGTACTCCGTGTAAATGTACATGTATCTCTGAGGACTACTGTATGTACATTACACACTGACAGAAATAAGGTATGTTTTCTTTTCATGACCTGAACTATATGAGAGCGAGAGAACCTTGTAATTCTATAATACAGGGTTATGTGTGCTTTTGAGTAAACCTGCGTTGGCCTGCTACTCGAGTGAGGAGAAAGATTTCACGCTCTATTTTTCACCGTAATAGACTCAAATGAAATGGTACTGAGTTGAATAATGGACAAGGGTATGCGAAGCTCTGTGGGTCTATCGTCAAAATCGTTTGCGAACGCCCTCTCTTGGTCGAGCTGGAGGCTCCTGAGTAGGCATACATCCGTTTAGACCCTGCACAGACCGATCGGTTACCCTTCCTTAACTCAGTCGATGTCGAACTTCGGAGGAGCAAAAATAAGTCAAACCGTTGTAAGACAGCGTTGAGATCTTTGTTCTGTAAACACTGTGGTGCATTTAACACAAGAAGAGAAAATGCTTGCTCTTGGGTAATTTGCCAAACCTATATCCGGTGACTGGAACTCAGAATTTGTTAATGGTTCTGTATATTATGGCGAGTCCCTTGGAATGACGTGTTCGTGACAAGTGGGGCGTTTATTTCTAAAAGATACTAAGAATGTTTTTTTTTTTTTTTTTTACAGAGGCCATCTTTCGTTTTCAAGTCTTTTTCCACAGAAATTAGTGCTGCCATTAGACTCCACACTTCATGAGTTTCTTTTACCGAGCAGAGAGCGTAGAGGAAGAAGTGATTGGCCCCACAGAGAGATTGATTCTCAGTCCGCCCTATGTCACAAGAACATAACGAATTGTTGCCAACGATCTCCAAGTCTGACCGGGGCCCCTGTGAGAGTGGTCGCATTACCCTCGCTTGTCGTATCCCCTGTACCTTTCCTTGCCTTCAGTACCAAGTGGTGTAGAGGTTTATGCACAATCAGCCTAAAGTGATGTACAGAATATAATACATTCTTTTCAATTTAGTTTAGAGACAGAAATTGCACCAATAAAGTGCCAAATGCCGGGTTCGGTCTCCAGTCCATTCAGATATCAAGGTGACCTTTTGAAAGCCGCAGTCATACTTCATATTGTTAATATTGTTTCTCTGGAAAGTATCGTCCCGAACCTACCTATGAGCGTATTGTCCTTCTGCTGTTTCATATTCAGTACAATCTATTGAACTTAGTGCCAGTCAACTTCACTAAAAGGTAGAGCTTCCGTGTGTTCTGTGTGTTTGTCGTGTAGATATATGATTACAGTTCATGATCCCGCAATGTCAGTGTAGTTTTCTACACATCCCAAGGGGACTGGGGCTTGTTATGACACATTGAAACCAGCAGGATGGTCCATTGTTTCCTCGACTGGAATAGGCAACGGGCTAAGCTGTTTATGAGTTTATGGCTTGACTATTGAAAGCGGTACCTTATATGCCCGTGTTTGGTGTGTCCGAAGTTGTGCCGGATAGTCGCCTCAAAGACCGTGTCTGACATTGTGAGTGCTTACACCGCAAGAGCCTTTCAAACCTTGTGGTTGCGTCGTCCCTTTTGTCAGTAACATGGCATGAAGTCTCAATGATGTATCTGAGAGTAAAAATGAAAGGTTTTATGGCGACTTCAATACAGGACTACGATAACATCAACGTATTATTGTAAAAAAAAAAAAGCTGGTACATCAACGCGCATTATATTTTGAGGCAGCGTAATCCTTATTACGCCCTGAACTAAAATGTTGCCCTGAAAGACTCAGCTCCTGTAGGAGAATGAAGAAATTGTACAGCTTTATCGGATGACAACTTGCTAAACTCGCTTGGTAGACCTGTGAGACAGGTGCACACCCATAGTAATGCATAGATATATTGGAGACGCAAGAAAGTCCATTCTCTGGATATTCGCTTGCGAACGAAGTTTTTGTCCGTCCTACGGTCACTGCAAACACGCTTCTGCGGCTCAGTGATTGAGAGGCCTTGCTGACAAAAACTCGTTTCACTTTTCATCCGTCCAATAGATTTCGACCACCAGTAGACAGTTGTAATAACTGTGATCGTCCTGCTGTGACAATATGCTTTCCAAGCGCTTTAAGTTGATGAATTAATTTAGTGCACGGATATTGTAATGGATTGTATATACGCAGGGACGTACAGTCATCATTTGAGAACAAATCAGTTCTTAATGTGAATGATCGAAATGAATTTTGATATTTTGATAAATTTGTATTTGCTGCGCATACACGTAAATACTATTACTTACAGAAAGTATACTTACTCGAGAAAATTATATCCTGCTTGAAAGACCTGTTGTGATCAGGTGTTCCTCTGCCCATTTATACTAAAGATCTTTGAAATACCCTGGTGTGATTACTTCCTGCAATTTGCGACGAATCACCTGGGAATCTATCGGAGCTAAATCCCTCTTCCCTCCGAACTTGTCAGGCCTATTCTTCTAAAATGATGAGATTACTTTCGAGACAGGCCGCAGGCGACGTCGCATCGGCGATGTTCTCGCTTGTTGAACTCAAGAGGGTCACACATCTTTGTCTTTGCTCCTCTGAGGTATTCGCCGCGGAGTCTCACTTGGTTTAATCCACCCACAGAAAGTATCATGAGCAAGACGTCCCTCCTGAAGTGCTCTTGATTTCAGGAATTTCGTGAATAACTTTACAAGAGGCCACCAGCATCCCTGTTTGTTTGTTTGTTTTTCTTTCATCAAACCGTAGGCATGCAGACCATTAAGTATTAATAAATTAAGTGGGAAAATACGTTGGAAAACTGAGGGTTGGAAATTCTTTTTTAAGCGTATTGACAGGAACAGAGAAAAATGCAATCTCCTTTATTTATGCATGCCAAGGGACCTTCCGTAATGTATGTAAATACAAAATGCACACTTGTTAGATTCCCCAAGCGTAATCATGGTTCTGAATCCCCTTCAACCCATAAATATATACAGCGTGTCCCCCCCCCAAAATGGTGCAAGCAAAAACCTGTCCATTTTAAAAGGTCTATGTGCAGTGCATTTTTTTTCAAACTAGCCTTTGAAAATTCGCTTATGTCTAAATTAACCTTATTTTCAAAGTTATTTTGTTGTTGTAAAGGTTAGTTTGGTGCCTTTGGGGTTTTATGTTGAATTTTTTCATATTCACGAGTGGTACAAACTCAATTTCGGTTGTTTGTGTTCACTGAGGCATTTCTTTGGATCGCCAAAAGGCCAAAGCAAATAGGATGTAATAAAACTCCTTCCAGGGAGTCTTGTTTCGAACCTTTTGAGTTCCAAATGCCGTCAGTTGGCAGACTATGCTGAAATAGGTAGTATTTGTTTTCACGCAACATTTCTGACGAGGACACACTCTTACATTATTGCACACTATAAGGTGTTACGAAAGGCCACGCTAGACGGCTAATTGAAGTGGTTCCTATACGTAGTATGTCTGGAGCCCCGGCTTCTTACCCGTTTCACACAGGCGTTCTAGGGTCGCGCCGAACCAAATTAAACGCAAATTTTTAATTACCGGCGAAAGTGCGACGTCTGAAACAATTAGTAGAAGCGACGAGGCGGGCTAGCAGGCGAAAGATCAACAATTGAAGGCGCTCGGAATGACACCACAACGACTTGGCTTCAGTCGTCGCTCCTTTCATGGGCCGAACTCAATGTAAATGTATGTATTAAGTTCGTCGGTCTGAACCGAGTCAGTCTTATTTCTTTTTGGTTCGGCGCGACTCTAGAACGCCTGACTGAAACGGGTGTAAGACATTTGGTGGTGTTGTGCTTTGGGGTTGAGGTATGTTATAACAGCTGGTATAGGCCTAACCAATCTGATAAAGTACGGTGACTTCATGACAATTTACTAAGAGAAACTATCCCTCTGTTTGGCATTGTTTTTTCCGCCCTCTATAAAGAACCATCTCCAAAGCGTTTCAAGGTCATCTTAGAGCCATTAGGTGAGTGTGTGACATGCCTTGAGCTGCACAACGGTTGTGACTACCTTCTTCGTAATTCAGCCTGCTGCTGGATGTAATCAAGGAATATTAGCCCCCAAAGAAAAAAAAATAATAAATTGCATGCATTGAAAGTTGACACGAGGCGTCCGACATTACGTCGTGACATGCTGGTGCAGTCAGCCTTGTGGTCGGACTGCTCCGGATGTGTTCCCTTAGTAGAACGGATCGACCATAAAGATCAAGCAATGGAATAATTGCACAAAAATCCTCCCACTGTTTTAGTTCAGCGCGCTTCTGATCAAGAATTGGCGCCGTTGTACTTCCACCTTGTGCAGAAGCACCCCCTCATCGATTTAAAAGAGCCGCGTTGGTCGGGAGTATTGCTGGTAGCGATGCGACTGCAACGCTTGCTTTTCCTAGTCGTTCGTGAACCAGCGATGAGCAGTTACATGTAGTACCAAAGGAGCCTCCGTTGCTGAGGGAATAGCGCTCTCTCTTGGTCGAGCTCGAGGCCATACGACATAATTTGCTTTAAAAAGTCCACAGACCAGTTTTTGCAATTTTGATGCGGAAAACGTCTGGAAGATCTTAGGGGTTGATCCATTCTCTAAATTTGAATTATGATCCGGCTGTTGTCTCTGTTTAGTCATAATTTCAATAAACGCATGTGAAGCCACAAAAGTACGTGTTTATAAAGTAATGCGTCCATTCGTGTGTTGCACTGTTATAGCATCTGTATGGTTTCCAAGGACAAAAGATTGTTTTTTCCCATCATTATTTCACCAATTAGTTAGGTCTAGTATGTGAAAAAGGACAAATTTAATTCTCTTAGACTAAGAGCATAATATATGTAAGTTTTGGGAAGCTAACAAAAGGTTAACAAAAAAATCTGCAGGTGGCTGCCATGGTGGTACCAGTCTATTTTGGATACAGGAATGTTAATTATATATAACG
>NW_019091651.1:28097-71295 GCF_001949145.1 Acanthaster planci
ACCAACATCATACAAAAGACACTGACAGTAACAAATTGCACCACATTTCACACAGATCCACACCACTCCTCTATTTGCCAGTAACTGTTCCATACTGAAGAAATTCATACATTTTACATGATACCATATATTACAACCATCACATTGTACTCTGTTTTCACATAACTCGATGTTCTCATCACAAAACCAGCCTATTTTCTTCCACTCATTGTTCTTCACACTTTCACCACATCTGACTTCATTTGTTACAGGACTCTTTTGTCCATTTATTTTCCACTGTCGGCATTTTCATCCTCATTCTCTTCGAGTTCCTGTCTTTTTCCCTTTCCGAAGAATTCCTCGATTTTTTTTGCGAAGCCATGATCGATTACCAGCTACAACCATGGTACAACCAAGAATTTAAAACCCCGCGCCAGTAGTGTACTTTGACATGACTACGAACAAGATTAGGCCGAGCACATCGTGTTTACCTTTGGCATGTTAGACTTTGCACACGGTGTACTATTTCTTCATGACAATGCCACTAACAAGTCTGCCACTGTGGACCCATGGAATTTATTTTTTACCGCGTTCCCTTTCCCCATTTTTCAACATTTTGGGGGCTTTGGAGAAATGTCAATCAGTCATTTGGTTTTTAGACCTTACTAATATTAAAATCGACGAAAAGTTGAGTGTCCAACGGACTGACACAAGTTGAATGTAAGCTGGTCTCTCGATCGATTGGCATAGAAAACTTGCATACATTGCCTTTGCATGTGCATACCAGTGAATACACCAAACACTGAAGAACTAGGATCGGAATTATGTGGCGTGCGATGCACGTTGGCTGTACATGTACTGTACAGGTACGGTATGATAGGCCTGGGCTAAAAAGTGGAAATTATATCATTTTGTAAACATTGTGAATCAGTGCTTCACATTTAAAAACACAAAAAAGGTGAACTATTATTCAGGAATGTGAACAAAATACATAATATTAGCAATACTTTTATTCAATCTGGGGAAATTCGTGCTGGGCGGCAGAGTTTATTTCGGACCTACGTTCCGGGCACAAAGTTTCAGTGCCAGGCTGGCCCGCCCAGCGCTGCCCACCGTGGCTAGAACACTGATCATCAGGGGTCACATGACATGAGATTAAAGCTGCATTTTTTCCCATAGGTTTTGTACATGTTTTACCACTGAAAACTCATGAGTGATTAATCGTTAACTTCGGCTTTAAATTCAAAATTCAGCTTATCTCAAAGACATTCTTCATTCCTGCCAAAAGAATAGGCTTTTATATACTAATATACCTCCATAATTCAAAATGCTTGCACCACTACATCTTCTTAACTCGAAGTTTTTAAAGGGCTGATCCAAAAAAGACAGCTGGCAAATAACTGACAGTGAGTGGAAAAAGAGTCAAACTGCAAAGTGCACTTCGTCTTTTTGCGTGAGGACATGTGCGTGCTTGCTGCACCCATAGCTTACCCGAATCCCAGCTTTCAAGCAAACGTGATTGCTATTGCGTCCCAACCTAATGGCCTTTGACCGCATTGAAGAAGCATTGTGCATGCTGTAGCTGCCGCCACCTGCCCAATTGCAGCACTCATGTGCCGCTCACATACTGTCCAATCCCAGCCCGTGTGGACACAATGGACATGAGTTCCCGTGGCAGTGCTGGAAACGCACTTTTTGCATCGCCAAATCTCACTCCATCTTTTTTTAAGGGTAACAAAGGAAAGGTAAGGGAATGATAAAACAAACAATACGGCAATTTTTTTTTTTATATGTTTTTATGATCAAACATTTTGAAATACAAAATAATGTTAAAAAGGCATGATCATGTGGCCAAACAGGAAAACCCCGAGCAGAGCAAGGGCTGTGTGCATTGCTTTATGGTGTGCACCGCATAATACAATTAACATGAAAGAATTGCCAAAAAAAAGCACAGGTCTCCTGCGTTCACATACCCCTGTCCAGCCTTAATGTGCAAATTTCCCATGTGCCTATTACAATTCACTGAAAAGATTTCATTATGCATGCTGCCCCTTGACCCTCCACAATGCACTGTGGTACCGCCGCCATGTTTGTCCTTCGTTTCTCAGCGCCTATCGTTCATGGACGTGTCTTTTATGACATTTTCCGATTCTCGAGTTCCGTACCTTTCGTGTTTGTGAAGTGACTTGATTCCTGTTTCGAAATAAAGAGTGATTCCTTATCTCTTGGTAAGAATGTTTATTCTCATATTTTGTTCTTTGCATGCTTTGTTTTTCTTGTGGTTCTTTTCTGTCCCTTTTTTCTGTGCATCATATACAGGTTGAGATGTGACCTACTGTTAGGTGTGATGTGGGTATGGCCGTTGAACAGGGTTGGAGGGCCCTTTGTTCATTATGTGGTACGTGCATTCGGATAATAATGGCCCAACGCAGTACGGGTCTGGCCGTGGTGGGCTTCCCCGCTCCCTTTGTGGTGCGGTTTTGCATAATACGATTAGCAGCCTCGTTGAGGAGACCCTGAATAGGCTGGGGTTGAGCGGAGGTACTGCAACACGCTCGTCGATAAGCAGCCTCGACGAGGACAAGATCAGGCTGAAGCGGAGGTACTGCAACATGCCTAGATGGCTTATAACCTCCATAGATCAGGTTGAGCGGAGGTACCGCAACATGCCTATGTCTCTGATGACCACTACCAGGATTGATCAGGCTGAGAGAGCAGTACTGTAACAATGCCTGACGACTACCACCCACCTACCCACCAGGGGGAGCGTGCTGGTCCACTACCGGTGGTCATTGATGCCCACTCTACACCTATAGGTCAGGTTGAGTTGATATTCCGCAACAATGCCTGTGATCATGATTGTCTGAGAGTAATGAGCCGTTCCTTTCTCTATGCTGCCAGTCCCAGGCATCACTATCAACTGCAACCCCGGATGACCCTACTGACAAATGGCTCAGCGGGGCCAGTGGGGTGACGGCTTGCCCTCTGCCCGGGCCCTTCAATGGCTCCTGTTCGCCAGGTGACACCCGCTCGGAAGTCGGGCCGGCCAATTCCCTCCAAGCGGGCAACGGGCTCCACAACTGGATCGCCACACTCCACCGCTTCTGTCACTCCACCGCTTCTGGAGGTACCGCAACATGCCTATGTCTCTGATGACCACTACCATGATTGATCAGGGTGAGAGAGCAGTACTGTAACAATGACACCCCTTCTGGACTGCTACACCGCCAAGGCTTTCGTCCACCACATCCCATCTGCAGATCCAGCCTGCTGATGGGCTCCGGTCATGAGGCCACCGATCCAAATCTCGGGCACTGCTCGCAGGAGATGACCGACCACTCAGGGAACGCCGCCCGGTCCTTCCTCCAGCCGACCCGGCCCCTGGCTCCCCCGTACCGGTGCAGGTTAAGGGGCACAAGACCAAGACTACTTTCAGACTCTTCTCCCTCATCTAAGGTTATGAAGAAACGCCGCTCCCTTTTGGATCCACCCGCCTTTGCCTTTCTGGCCCGCAAGAAAATCTCCACACATCAGCTAGCGGCGATGGTACCCGACCCAAATCCATCCTGGTCGTCCCTCCTACCCCACAAGGGACGTCCTCTGAGGCTAAGTGGTCTCGGTTGTTCAGCCAGAACTGTTCCCCAAGTGGGACTTGGCTTCAGACCATGTGCCCGGATTGTAGTGGCTCTGTCTGTTGGCATTGCATTGGGGGCGAGTAAACTTACTCCCCCGTTAGCTGGGTCCTGGCATGACTTCATCTCCAGTTACTGCGATCTGAATTCCTCTGGCGGTCTCCCTACTATTAGCATCTACCTTGGAAGACATGTATTCGTTGTATCCTGGGCCAGCTACAATGACCTCCCCACTCCACGGACTATGGCTGTCAAATGAACTTCTCAGCGGTTTGCTCAAGCGTGACTGGGAACTTATAACGCCTCGGGCTGACAGCCCATTGCTTTCAGGGGCGGCCGATTCAGAGGCGTCGCCTACCTATATGGACTCTTCACCAGCCACCTTTTGGGCTACAGAATTGCAGTCATCACTGCGGCTTCTGGGTACCGGTTAGGGCTATCTGATCAGGGTATTTCCTTCTTCTCAGGCGGTTTGGCACCTTTCGACCTATCAAGACCTGCTACTGATGTTCCATGCTCGTACGTTCTTTCTTTGTGTTCTGCGACCAGATTACCCGCACATAAGAAGTGTATATGCAAGAAATTCCGTTCTACACTTGGGCAGGATATTTCTTCATCAGGTTTGATAACGGCAGTCCGCCTCTTGTCCTCCTTAGCCAGCCGCCTTGAGTCATTGGAGGCATTCAGCTGTGTAACAGTCAACCACGATCTCCAGATGCCACCCCCCCATGGAGCTCTGACCGATGATCACGCCAAAACCCAGTATCCATGCCTCTACCACCCTCATTCGCTGATATTCCATATATTCTCTCACCTGGCCTGGCCACACCCCACATTGCCTTCCGGATGCGTGTTCTGGAGTGGGCGTGTCCAAAGCTTGCATACGGTGACTGTTACGAGGTCTGACAAAGGTGTGTCTGCTGTTTGTGCTTACTTTTGTTAATGGATTGTCATCGCTGCCTTTCCGACTGTGCCTAGCGTAATTGTAACGAGAAGGCGGACTTGGCAAGTATCTGTTGATTGTATGTTTTATCTATGCGTGATCTCTATTCCAGTGATTAAATTGAAATGATTTCAGCGCTGCTGTGTATGTTGAAAGTGCTTGGTTATGGAGCGGTGTGCAATCTGTGGTCGCTCTTAACCTGCAATTTTTGTATTTTTGCCGCGCATACGGATTGATCTTTATTCCCTGTGCACGTAATGATATGGCTGTTGTCCTCCAACTTCAGGATACAAATGACCACGTCGAACATACTAAAATGTAACAGGGCTCACTTTTCTTCCTTATTATGAATACTTCAGCATCTATTTACAGGTAGGCTCTTCCACTCCATGTCTCCAGGGTCTGGGACACTGCCTTTGAAGACAAATAAAGCAACAAGTTAGAGATCCAAGTGGTGTATAATGCTCTTCAACACTTTCGACAACACCTAGTGGGTCGTTCCTTTCGAGTCCAGAGCAACAACTCCACGGCAGCGACGTACATCAACCACCAGGGCGACACTCGCTCCCCTCAATGCTGTGCCCATCTGTGACTTCTCTTCATGTGGACAAATGAACAAGAGATCACCCTCCAGGCCGTCCACATAGCAGGTACAAACAACAGCCTAGCAGTCTCACTATCTCGGGGTGCCGTCCCACGGACAGGGTGAATTCTTCACCCAAACATGGTCTGCCATATCTTTACGAAGATTCCCCATATTGACCTCTTCACTTCCACCAACAAAACTTATCTTCTGAAGTTCTGCTCCAGGTTCCCTCACCCACAGACATAGGCGACAGGCGCCCTACAGTTCGACTGGTAGGGCCTTCTTGCATATGCCTTGGACGCGTCCTGTCCAAGATAGAGCTGGTGCCATGTCGGGTCCTCCTCATTGCCCCGTTCTGGCCTCGCCAACCATGGTTTCCGAGACTAACTAGACTCTTGATACGATGGCCACTGGTCTTTCCACCCAGGGAGGGCATTCTTCGTCAATCCAAGCCAGGGGTCCTCTATCCAGCACCAGGGGATCTTCACTTCATGTACTGGACATTATCCAATGATCCTGCAGAGCGTCAGGCCTTTCTGCGGACACTGCATCCATGACAGCCCAGGGTTGACAACTGTCAACTCGCAAAATTTACAACAGCTGACTACAATGTTTAACCAGATGGTGGGACAATCACGATGCTTCTCTAACTGAAGCTCCTGTGAGTTCTGTCGCAGACTTTTTCATGTACATGTAACTATTCCACTTGGCCCTCCAGATTGCCACCATTCGCAATTTCTGGCCGGCCTTGGCAGCTGTTCATTCTGGGTTCAGTGATGGACTAACGGTTTCTGATAATGCTGCCATCTACCATCTCCTCCAGGGAATGTTTGCCGAGCGTCCTTACGTTAAACGCCTCATTCTGTCTTTGGACCTTGGGAGCGTCATGCTTGTGCTTGCCGGTCCCCCTTTGAGCCCCTTTCTGATGCATCTGATCTCCATCTCAGCATCAAACTGTCATTCCTCCTGACGGTTGTTACCTCCAGACACAGCAGCGAACTACATGCTTTGTCAACTGCTGAAGGTCACATCCACTGGGAATTGCACGGGGTTTGCCTTATCTCAGCCATTGAGTTCCTGACAAAGAACCAGACGCCTGCCTTCCGGTCTCCTGGCATATTTGTCCCCGACATAGATAACTCTGACAAAAAATGGTGTCCGATTCGTACTCTCAAGTGGTACCTCACCAGGACCAAGCATTGCCGGGAGCCTGGTTCTAGACTTTTCATCACAACCACAAAGCCCTTTCATCCAGCAGTAAAGGACACTATTGCTCGATGGACAGTCTCGGCGATCATCTTCGCAAACCAGGACTGGCCGACTCGGCATGACGAAACGACCTGTTCTCATGTCAGAGCCCATGATGTTCAGGCCCCCTCCTCATCCTGGTCATACTTCCGAGGCCTCTCCCTGGTGGATATATGCCAGACAGCCTGCTGGAAATCGTCCTCCACCTTCACCGAGTGCTATCTGAAGGATGTCCTGCAGAGCGAGACGGCTCATGGTGCAGCAACCTTGTGGTTGGGACAGCATCCAGTGCCATCCCACAGTGAATAATGAATTCTTCATCGTAGATACCTCTTTCTCTGGTGAGTGTTCACTTGGGCGATGCCTGCCTATGTTCTCTAGTAACTACTCTCCTGTTGCCGACCCTCCTCCATGGTACGGTGCCACTCTGCATATGTAGGCTGGACAGGGGTATGTTAACGCAGGAGACTCCTCCCACACATTTTTGTGGGTCGGGACTCTTAGTGATACTTAGCCATGAAGCAAAAACCATATCACTACAATGTATTTTTCAGGTGAAGGAGAGAAAGGGTGTTCTTCAGAGAAATAGCAGAAACTTCAATTTGGCTTCTGTGGTGTCTTGGTGATCCTAACAAGCCTTTTGCTTTCAAGTCTGAAAGGTCAAGGGTAAAAGTCACTTTGTCTGAAACAAGAACAGGATGCTTTATAGGGCATTTGTGTTTGTTGACAGATTGTTCTTTTCCCCTTCCTCACTTGAATAATACCAAAAATTGTGAGCAGATGAAAATAAGAGGAAAAGCCCAATAATCCTCCCAAAAATAACAAATAACTAGACACTGCAAGACTGGTATTGTGTACAGCCAAGGATTCAGACTAAGGCCCATTTGTTCCAATGATTCAGATTTCTCCCGTCATACACAGGAACTGAAAAGGCATTTGATTGCAAGGGGGCACGGCTATCACCAGATTCAACACTCTATCAATAGTGCCCACTCGGGCCATAGAAGTCTTGCACTCAAGGAGGAGACCCCAATAGCCCTAACAGTCCCAAATCCTCTGATTTCAATATGATTTTACATACACCCAAGGGGCTTAGGGTTAAAAAACAATCCCCACGTTCCCTTGGTCACCATCCCCACATTCCCTTGGTCACCACTTTTCATCCTTGTCTTCCTCCCCTTTGCAAAATAATCAACAATCATCATATCCTCTACACTTCAGACCACCTTGCCAGTGCCATCCCAGACACCTGCTTGTGGCTATAGTACAGGCGTCCCCGCAACCTACGGGACCTTATCATTTGGGCAGAGGTGTCCCCCTTGGATACCTTTCCCCTTTCCAGCAGGCACGTTCAAGTTTGAATCTAATAGATGTATTTTTTTGCCAGAACCATGTCCTGGAATCAGATACATTCTCTGGACACTCCTCCGGTATCACCCACGGAACCAAAGGCACTGTCACTTGTAGCTCTTCTATTGTCATAAATCTTATCTCTTGCAAGGTGCAATGTGGGTCATGCTGTTTAGCATCAACAAGCATGAAGTAGCGTCAACAAAGTGTGAATAAGTTATTCAAGCATATTTATGCAAAAAAATTATATGTACAATATAAACTGGATATCAACATATCATATTCACTGTATCACATTTATCTAAAATGATATCTGAGTGTAGAAAGTTGAGTGACAAAGTCGGTTCTGGTCATGCAGCCAAACCGGCTGCCATCTTGTTTTTGCGTGAAAGGCACAGAAAAGAAAGATGGCGGCCCCCTTACATGGCAAAAAATTTTCATTTCCTTGCGTGAATCTGGAATAAAATTCCCAGTTTTTCTTACTCATTGGAACATGTTAGAGTCTGCAAAATATAATAAAACCACTTGGAAACCATTAGAGGATATTTTCAAGTTGTTGATGCCTTGTTGACATTATTTATTTGTGTTGATGCTTGTTGACATTAAATAGCATGACATTGCAGTGTTTAGTATGTCAGAGAGACTAAGATCACTCTCAAGAAGCATTTCTAAGGCCATAGATCTACAGTCAACACCAAACGAAGTGGGCCACCACTTCAGCCTTCCTTACCATTCTATGTCTGACATGATCTTACAGGGCATAGAATCACTTGGGCACCATAAAGATGCTGTTCGCTTCAACAGGGAGAAGCTTTGGATCAAATGCCTCTGCACCATACAACCCCATGGCCTTATTAACACTCTTGTCTTTCCCTCTCTTTTGCCTGCAGATTATCCCCCACACACGCAGGGTCCAGTTCCTTCCATTGTATTTTTCTTTGATCTCTTTACCATCTTACACCCCTTTGTTGCGTAACCATGTCTTTCGTGCAGTCCCCTTCAGCCCTTGCCCCTTTATCCAGCCTGCAGCTTTCTTGATCTCTCCTTTTGTCCTCTTGCATTTATCCATGCTTGGTTGATTCCCCATTTACTTGTTTGTCCTGTCCACTTGTCATATTGCCTTTGAGAAAGATTCTGCTGGGATCGAAATGTCAGGGCCCTCCATATTTTGAAATAATAAATAAATAAATAAACTTGTCAATTTTCATGGTTCAGCTGCTTTTGAACAGTGTGGTTCAACTTTCAAACACTGTAGAGGATGATTTCTGAAAGGTCAGTACATCCTCCATCCAAGGTGAGATCGTGACGCCGGCAAGTGTGGCATCAATGGTGCAGGTTACGGGAGTACATATAGTCAGTGACTTGAAAAGTGGGGAGGGGGGAGAATGAAGTAGAAGTACAATGTTTGAAAGTTGAAATATGATTGAAACATGAAGTGTCACAGCCTTTGAAAGTTGAAGAACGACTTTAGAAAGTATGAGTATGACCATTGAAAGTTGAACTGTGATGTTTGAAAAGTTGAACAACTTTTGCCTCTCCATTTTAGCATGTTATATGAATTGGAGCTGAAGTATTTCATCAAAGTCTTAAGGGAAGCAGGTTTGAAAAAGACCTCAGGTGGGGTACAGAACAAAAACATGGGGTGTCTTATTGCAAGAAAAAATAAAGGATATCTTAACAAAAATACTTGTTTGCTGAAAAGGCAACAAAAATTGAGGGGCAGAAACAATACAACACACAAAACAAAGAATATACCATTTTCTTGGCCATCCTACCGAGGAAAGGTACTGTTTTTCCTGACCGTTTTCATAATATACATGTAAACACTCCCCTATTTACCTAGCACGGCACCTGCCAAAGGTATGACATCTGATGACAGCAAAACCTGTCTGTTTTCTGTGGTACAGCAAGACAGTACAATAAGTATGTACAAATAGTGTTCAAGACCCTTTAACCCAGGCTGTAGTTTGAATGGATTTGATGTGCCCTTTCCTTGTACCATTCGTCTGACCGTATGACATCTGTTTGGTTCACTGTGTCTCGGCAGATTGATGGATATAGCTCTGTGTACATGTAATGGCACAACATTGTTAACAGGTCTTTGTTCTGTTCTTTTTCCGCATATTTTTTGTGTGGTGTGTACTCGGGATCATTTTTGTTTTCACAGACTGAAACTTTGCTGAATTTCCCACATTAGAAAGATTTTTAGTCAATTGCTGTTGTGTTCCATAGGTAAACAGATGGAGTGACAAAGGATTTTGTGCCAGTTTATGAGAATCAAAACCTTTATATTTGAGCCTGTAGTTTCAATTCATTTCTTATGGATAACTGACCAATTTACTAGTTACAATATTACAGTTTTCCGGTTTGGTGCTCAGAGCACATGCCAAGCATGCGAATAATAATTTTTTTTTCATGTTGCTGTGAGTAGGCATAATTATTCTTCAAAGGTAACTGCACAGACCTAACAAAAGTTCCTTGAAAGTTCCGCTGTGTGGGCCAGAATATTGTTTTCAAGGGACCTCTGAGCCAAGCAGATGAACAATTTGTGTCAATGATGATTACATGGGCCAACAAAGAATGTGCAGATGAAATCACAGAGAATATTCACACAGAGAAACTGGCATATTGGATCATGACTGGCTGAAATTGGCACACACAGTCAGTAATGGTTCGTTGGTCCGTTTGTTGAAAGGATCGCCTTGCAAAAATAGTTTCCCGCCTGCATGTTTCACTACCTTGGTGCATCATGATTCCTTAAATTTGGTGTTTTTCCATGCCCTAAGGCCAGAAAATAGTTGTCCTTCTGGTTTGCCAAATGACCCAAATTTTTCTGCGTGACCTTAACATTTTATCATCATGTTGAAAAAAATAACTAAATTGGGAATAAAAGAATAAATGCTTCATCAAAACTTTTCTCATGTTAAAGACACTTGTATTTATGTATTTGCCAATTTTGAGAACAAACTTTTGTTATAAGCAGACAAAATGAACTTCACACAAAGACAACCATACCAGTGTGTGTGTGTGCACGCCTCAGTCAGACTGATTTTATTTCATCATAATATGTTGGGCACCGAAATCTGGGCAGCTGACTCATCCTCATCAAAGGCCGAGAAACATTGCTCCAAACACATTTGACTCAAAGCATCCATTCTACATGAATGCTTTGAGCACCCACAAAGGCCCAAAGTGCCCATAGTTCAAAGTACCATTTGTCTTGGGATGCCATGTTTATCATTATTCACTGTTTGGGCCTCCGCCAAGACCAAAGAGCATCAACTCTCTAAACACCACTTGACTTGGAGCACCAGAGCTCAATGACAATGACGTTATAATAGGCTGAAGCGACAATTCGATAGGACAGTGCTAGAAGACTTCATAACTTCACCAAGCTGTAATAATTATTATGTACATATGCACAGTCAACACATGAGTTCCTGACACCAGTTTCTTTCTTTGCACTTACTAAAGGGAAGACATGATTACAGCAACCAATTAGACACTAGCTACTCAATCAAGTTTAATGCATCACAATGAACTTTATCTAATCTATGTATTATTTTAATTTTCATAATGTCAAATCATTCAGCAACTATTGGGGTATTTTATCCGATTTAAAATTCAAGGAGGGGGAAGGAGAAGGTGGTGGGAAAAATTTGTAGAAGAATCTGAGTGTAGGTGTTGCTCCTTCATAGGCTGAGACAAAAGTGACAATACGGCAACTTTTCCTTCCCGCCCAAAGTTTCAACTTCAAAGAGAAAAGAACCAACCCAACTTCTAATTTTCTTCTGGCCAGGTTTTATCGGTTGGATGGTTGTCCCTCCAAGCCCTCTTTGCCATTGGTCAACATTTTGCGGCTCCTGATTGGCCATTTTTTTTTTCATAAGAGGATCCCAATTTGCACATGTACATGTTATGCAGATATGGTGCAGCAGGAAGCTACTATCCACAGTAATGCTATCCCTTTTGCCAAACACCTAAAATGAACGCAGGGCACAATCTATTGCCAGATTTGCTGCTTATAAATAATTTGATCAATAATTGATAAAAATATATTGTTTTCACAAGTCCCTTTAGCAGTCTAGTTCGCAATCACAGTGATGAAAATGTATCCGCAACAGTACTGCATGCTGTGAAGCAATACGGTACTAGTTTTTGCCATGCTGCACCAATGCCAAAGAAGGCATGATGAAAATGCCTCAACCGGCTTACATATCCCAGCCAAATACTGTAATGTCTCTGCACTACACAATGATGACACACACACTGCTCAGCAATTGCCCATTGAAAAACACTGATGAAGCAAGAAGAATTTCTGCGGATTAATTCAATTCACAGAACTTGATCTCTTGTTTTTATATGTGTTTTCTGTGTTCATACATTTAGTTTAAGGTTGAATCTCTCGCAAGAGTTTTTCCACAAAATTTCCTCCCGTACGGCAAGGTTTCTAACTTGCCCCAGTGGACACATTATGTTTGTTTATTATGGGATATATTGACATTGTTCAACCTTTTCATGTTGTGATTACCTGACTAGTGTTGTACATAGTGGTATGAGTTGTCCAGTACTTTTGAAAACTGTCATCTGTAAATATTTTTTTTAATCTGTATTAAGGCAAGTTTTCATCACTTTTTGTGGCAATTTTTAATAGTTTTGGTTGCAGAAATGGAAGTAGTCCACCCTGAAATTCGCCTGTAGTTTAATTCTTTAAGGTTAACCATGAATGTAAAAGATAACGTTACACAGATAATTATAAAACCCCAGTTTTCCAGACATATTTATATTTCATATTAGTGTGCAAAGTGCCAGACGAAAACCTCCGCGTCAGTTCGTGAAACCAAAACATTTTCGTCACATAGTATTTACAAAGTGTACCTAGACAGCACTTTCTTGTAAGCTTGTAAAGATTGTGATAAGATGATCTTTTTTCAAAACTTATTAAAACTTAAAATACTCCTTTCATTTTCAGATGTCTTGTAAGAAGAGATGCCGACTTGAATGTGGAAGATGGATTTGGGTTTAGAGCTGATGATATTGCAAAGAGGGTTGGAAATCTGGAATGCAGTGACATCATAGAAAACCTACGGTTCCAACGTAGTCAACATCTCAGCTATTTAGCAAAGAAGGTATCCTATAATGAATACATTATTAGTTTACATAAAGAGGGATAATTTGATTATAGCACATTTCTAACTCTACCTTTTTCTCGTTACAGTAACAATTGGATACAGTTGGTTGGATTGTATTCATTTGAGTATGGTTTGGGAGCATCACACTTGGAGAATCTTGTACTTTCTTACTGGTCGCCTTGACTAAGTATAAGTTAAACAGTGCTGGCCTCACCCATTATACAATTGATAATGTAATAATCATTGGATAATGTGAGGCGTGGACTAAAAAATACATGGAACGTTTGTCAGCGTGCGAATGCGCGGAACACATTCTTTTGTTTGAGTTACCTCTAGTGGGCCCACAAGAAAATGGCCCTCTAGTTCCCTCGCATTCCTCTACAACAAAAGGCCTGTCACGGTCTGTGCACACGGCAAGATGTCTGTGGCACAAAGCATTTGCGAAGAAATGTGAAGTTCCCGAAACAGGAATGGTGTACTAACAACCGTCCATGGTTAGGAAATAACATTCTTCGCAAACAACAACGGCAGGGAAAATGTTGGGCCAATTTTCTGCGTAACACAATTCTTTTCAATTCTCTGAAGTAAAGCACTGTCTATTAAGCACTACATTCCACAAAACAAGGCCTTTCTTCTTATCAACAAAAAAGATACACATTGTATAAAGGTTTGAGACTGGGTGTTTGTTAATGAGTTTAATCATCCAGTCGTCTTTTCTGAATAAACCTTTACCTTGTGTGATTTCATTCTTGTTGGTAAGAGTGGTATTTCCTTTTTTTTTGGTACCCTTTTCTCTTTTTGTTAGTTTGTGTGTGCATTCTGTGTTACGAGGAATGGTCAACCCTTCACTCCCTATAGGCTAGGGGGCATGAGTGGGCGCATTCGCATGTTAGCGGCCCATTTAATCCACACAATCCTAGCTGCATGAGAGGGCAGATTGTAATTTTAGCGGTTCTTCCCTTTTAAGTGCTTGAGCGGGTGTTCCCTTGTTTAATCAGCCATTGTGGATTAAGTGGGCAATTCTCAACATGCAGTAAGATGGGGACAAGGCCGAGCTGCATGGATGTTTCACCCGTATATGTGGCTCTGACGAGGATATAGGCCTTAGCCGCGAGCGGGTGGGTCCCTAACGGGATGTGCCTCCTGCTCGACAGTTGTGCACGGGAGCCCGCATTGTTCGCATGAGCTCTGATCTCTTACGGAATGAGGGCAAGGCCAAGCCACATAAGTGGGCGCTCCGTTTCCTAAGCAGCTCAGGCGAGGACTCCAGCCTTAACCATGATGCTAAATTTCTGACTTATAACCATTCTATCTCTCTGCCCTCCAACAGACCGCCTAGTCAACTGAGCCAGCACCCCCACCGACCGTCGAAGACGCAACGAGTCAGCTGATTGAACTCCCATGGCTCACAAAAGCCAGCGGACCAATGGGGCTCCTCTCCCCCGCCACCCGCAATGGCTACCAGCCGTTGTAGCTCTGCTACACGCAAGGCTGCATCCTCAGTAGTACCGGCCAACCGACACCCGGTTGGCCTCATACCAACAACACCAGGACGGGCTCCCTACGCTCCACCGGGTCAGGCCCACCAGATGACTCCTCAGCCCAGGGTGCCGGGACACCCAACAAGAACCCACCTGGCACCACGGAGCCTACCGGACTACTACGCTGCCGTGGCTTCCGACCTCCACAACCCATCAGCGGCTCAGGCTTCCAGCTTGGTATCCCTGGAAAACCGGGAACTTCCTTGGCTGGCTCCTCGCCCCAAGAAGACGGCGTCCAGCCAAGCTCCCGCCTGCCCCCCAGGGGATGAACCTCCGACCTTACCCACTGCATCAGCTGCTGATTCACGCATTCCAGACCAGAGAGCAAGCGTTCTTCTCCTCCATCAGTTGCTTCGAAGGCCAAGAATAAACGTCATTCTAAACAACGTGAACGCTCCCCTGAACCATGGATGAGAGCGTTCCAGTCTCTAAACAAATCTCTGTCCTCCCTAGTCCGCTCTCTCAGCAATAAACCGGCACCGGGTTTCACCGCTCCGGACCTGGACTTTCCGCTCTCGGCTCATGCAGCCTCAACCTGCCTTGCAGTCACGGCCAACTACTCAGAGCATGGAATCATTGAGGCTTTATTCAAGCTGCTGTTCCCCTTCTAAAACATTCTGTCACGTATGGGAGCACCCACGGATCTGACCCTGGCATGACTACACTTCAGTCTGAGCCGCAGCACAATCGTCCTGAGAAGACGAAACCAATTTGGTGGGCGATTTCACCTCCTTGAGGCCCGGCTTTCATTTCCTTCAACGTGTTGTGATCCAGGTCCTCAGCCTCTGAGCTCCGTCTCCCCCTGAAACGGACACCAGTCACGCCTCCTTCAAACGCTACTTGACCAGACTGGAATCTTCGGGTCCAACTTTCCCAGAAATTCTGCTGTTATGCTCATGCATGAGATCTTCAATTCAATTAGCAAGGCCGCTCGCTGGTGCCCTTATCCTCCTAGGGCCCTGGCTTACTACCACTTCCTGACCAAAGAACCACGACAACTTCCTATCGATATCGGAGATTCGCGAGGCAGCTAGGGACAAAATCACCGCTGACTCAGGTAAGCCTCCCCTGAAGTCGATCTTCCGTGATGGTGACAAGTTTCGCCTGGAGACAGCCTTGGTTAAACTTGACAAGGCTACTTGTCTCGATCTATGCTGTTCGGCTTTCCTCCTCCTCGCGGAATACATCGCACGTGCCTGCGAGGAGAACTCGCCAGTGTCCCCAGATTTTGCGGCCCTGGCGCTTTGGGGCCTCGACGAGGGCCTGGCTCTCACCTTGAGCAATTCACCTGGATTTCCTGCCTGGCTTCCTCTACCAGTGCCAGTGCCTTAGAGGCAATGCATATTCCCCATGAAGGTGTAAAATCTAGACTTCAAGATCTCCCACTTTTTGGCAAGGACCTCTTTGCCGGCAAGTTTGTAGAATCTCTCAAGGCTGAAGCCAAGTGTATTGACACCACCAAGAAGCTCTCCTTCATGGAACCGATGACTCCAGCCTTGCGGCAAACTCAGCCACGTCAGTCTCAGAATCCTAAGCCACTGCCACCCAGGACTCACTCCTTTCATCCTCTGCTCCCTCAACCGACCTAATGTTGAGGTTCAAGCAGTGTTTCCACCAAGCCCAGCCAGCCACGGTCGAGCCGAGGATCTTTGCCGATTGCGCCATTCCACGGTCCATGACCACTGATCTCGAACCCATTGGTGGCCGTCTAAGAAAGTTCACAGGGTTCTGGCGAGAGATCCCCTCGGACAAATGGGTCCTGGCAACTATCGCTCACGGCTACTCCCTCAAGTTCACAAGTACCCCTCCATTCGAGGTGATATTACATTTGACCCCGGTGCCATGCAAAAGAGACAAATGCCTGGCCCTGGAGGCCGAACTTCACTCCCTGCTTCAGAAACATGCTGTAAGTTATGTCCTTCCCAATCGCAAGACAAAAGGTTTTCTGTCCCCCTTCTTTCTTACCCCAAAGAAGGGGACCAACAAGTGGCGACCACTAATCAATCTCAAGCCACTCAACAAGTACATTTGGCCCAAGAAATTCAGGATGGAGACCTTACTGACAGTAGTACACTCCATCCCAATGCCGTCCTGGGCATCCACAATCAACCTCGGGGACACATATCTTCACATTCCCATCCACAAGGCGGATTGCAAGTTTCTCCGCTTCATGCACTAGAGTCAAGTCTACGAATTTCGGCCCTACCATTTGGTCTTTGGACATCCCCCAGGGTCTTCATTCGGGTTGCAAAGACTGTCGCCGCCCATCTATGTCAGCTGGACGTGCTGATCTTCCAGTACCTGGACGACTGGCTGATCGTAGGTCTATGCATCAACTCGTCTAACCTATGACCTTTCTTCTCGCCTGAGCTTCATCATCATTTGAGAACAGTCAAGACTGTCTCCATCTCAGTCCCCGACTTACCTTGGAGCATCACATCACCAACCTCCGAGAGTGCGTATCCCTTTTTCACTCAACCCAATCTCCTCCAGCCCTCGCGTGGCTTCATCTCCTTGGGCTGATAGTGAGTATGGTCGACCTGATACTATGGTGCAGGCTTCGCATGAGACCTCTTCAGCTTCATCTGCTCTCCTGTTATCAACCCAAACGGTATCCAATCAGTCATGTGGTTCCCTTATCGGACGATGTTCGACATCATCTTCTTTGGTGGTTACCATTGGTAGGCTACCATTCCTGCGGCCCAAACCAGCTGTGGTAATAACAACCGACGCATCATCTCACGGCTGGGGGGACCTCCCTCCTCACCGGGACAGTGAGGGTTTTTATTTGTTACCTGCACCAATGCACTTTTTTTTCACCCAACCCACCCCAAAAAGTTTTGTTATTCCTCAGGATTTCTTTTCTATCCAAACCAAGACCACATGTGTTTTTTTCCTTGACCCATCGCCCTTTTTAAAATTCCGAGCAGCCAACCTGCCAAAAATCCTCAGCATTTCTTCATCCAAACCCAGATTACCTGTGGCTTTATTTTCTTCCCCAATCCACCAAAAATTGTCTTTCCTGAGCACTCAACCCATTAAAAATATTAATCCTGCCCTCTGTTACATTTCTTTTTAATCCAAACCGAGACTATGTATGGTTTTTAGTTTTTCCTGTTCACTGCTATTTTTTTGTCAATACAAACATATAGTTCATAAAAAAAGTTAGTCCTGCCCACCTTAGCTTTTCTTGTCCATCCACCCTAAATATTAATTCCTCCCCACCTCGGCATTTCTCTATCCAAACCTGGACTATGAGGGTTTATTTTTTCCCTGCTCCACTGCACTTTTTTTTCATTTGGAGCAACCAACCTGTCAACAGATATTCTTCCTACCTCAGCATTTCTCTATCCAAACCTTGGCCATGAGAGTTTTTTAAACAAACCTGGCCCAATGCTGCCCATCTCTGCATGGACCACATGTTTGTTTTTCCCCCACACGGGAACATGTATTTATGCTGCCAAAAATATTAACCTGTCACTTATCTGTATTTCTTTCTTGAAATCTGGACCTCTCACAGTTAACACCTCTGTCCACCTCGATGCCATGCCAACCACATTAATATTGCCAAAATATTAAATTATCCTTGAACTGAGAACTTGACCAGGCAGGCTTTTTTATATTCATCTCTGGTATAAACATTTAAGCAAGAATGTATAAATTGTAAGAATTTGGTACATCAAAGGGTCAGTACGTGTTCATAAGAGGGAGGAATAAATCTTATCGGACCAAACCCTGTCAATGCTTAATGGCAAACAACAAACTCAAGAACAGGTTGTAGGTTCTTAGCATCTTTGTTGTGATGTTGCCATTCTTGCACATAAAGGAATGGACAGTTAACATAACAACACCCTCTAAATGACTCATGCCAGAGAACGGTGTAGGAACGCATTCTGAAGTGCCCTTTGGAATGGGGGTGAATTGGAGGACGTGCAGAATTGTAGGGAATGCGTGCAAACGTGTGCAAATATTTACACAAAAAAAATTGATTTCAGACATGTTTTTCTTGGGGCAATTTTTGGTCACTTTTCAATCTACATGCAATGTGCATAGGTTTATACACTTTCAGAATTACAAGTCTCATCAATATGAAATTTACTTGTATTTCACATCATTATTCATGAATATACATGTATATTACTTCATAAATACTGTATATAACTACACAAATTCAACTTGCATTGCGTAAAAGTCCCATGTTCTGTTCTTGAGCAGACATAGACCCCTGCTAAAATTTATTTTTTCCACACAGACTTCAGTTTTTGTAGTATTGGTGTGTCACAAGATTTACCAATAACCTTGTAACCTCCTACCCAGTCACTCTGTTGAAAATGTGATAGACTTTTGTTAAAATTTTATGTATGTTTTATGAACTTTCATCTGATACGTCTAGATATTCCAGGTCTTTAACCAACCTTTCCATTTTTTTTCAGGGGAACCTGACTCCAAGAGTTATCTTCCCATCTGACTTGTGTATTGTTGACAGCGATGGGTTGACCCTAGTCATGGTTGCCTCAAAAGCCAACCGCTGTGATAACCTTATGGTTTTATTGCACAGTATGAAATGTCCAATTGATGCTCAAGATGCAAAGGTTAGTTTGCTCTTCTAGATTGCTTGTGTTTGTCAGCTGACTCAAAAGTATGTACCTGTACCTTGACAAAACAAATTTTGTTGGGTTCCAATCTAATAGCATAATTGTGCACATTTGTGTTATTTGTAGGTTAAATTTTCTTTGCTGCAAAGGGTTAGTTTAAAGGTTCCAGGAGATGGAGTTTCTTTGGACACGACACGCTTGTTTGTGCAACTTTATTCTCTCAGTGCACGAAAATTTTTTTGCATCCTTTATGGTTAAAAATTGTATTGACGAATGCCCATTTTTAAATACTTAAAATTGTCCATGCTTTTGCTGACAACAGTTTGCTGCTGCTATGATGTCATTTGTAATGACAAAATATCGAATTTTTATCCATTTTTCGTGCACAAATCAGAGCAACATTGAGTCTTCTCTTTGTAATGATATCAGAGTTTCGCTCATAAATATGGAAATTTTTATTACCATAAAAAGCAGAAAGACACCAAGATACCCTTTAAAAAAGACAAAAATTGAAAAGGTTGAAGTCGCTCTGATTTTACGCTTTCCTTAGCCCATAGTAATCCTTAGCTGAAGTTGAGACAACTCAGCAAGATTGTACATGCACAACATCTATCGAGATAGCTGTGTACAAAGTCAATGGAAAGAATGAAATATTGGATTATAATAATAAAACACGTGATGACATCATCATCATCACATGTGGTCAATTTTTGTCCGTAACACTTCCCTCTCTATCTGTCTGCAAGGTTTCAATTAAATCGGGTATGGAATTCAGAAGATATAGGGCTTGGAAAAACGTGTACAAATCATATGGGGGAAAATTAAATGTTCAAAAATTAAAAAAAATAAACGGATGATGCCATCATTGTGAATTTGTTGTGTGACCATCTTTGGATGATTTTCCAATTATCTTGCAACTTTCAAGCCATTCTGATTTTCCAAAGTGCTATGGTGGAAGGATTAATTATTAAAAAATCAACAAAAAATAGAGGAACGTGGTTGTGAACAGCCATTGAGCTATTTTGGAAGTTTCTGTTTGGTGATGACGTCATAAATTTCAGAATTTTTTTTCATGAGGGTCTTTGTTGTGTGTAACTTTAATGTTGATCAAACCTCTGAAAATTGCCCAAATGGTGGCTTGAAAATGTGTACAATGTCAATGGGCTGAAACAACCATTGAAAAATCAATAGTAAATTATATGATGATGTAATCATTACGTCATTTATTTACAGTACTTCTTGCATGAGGGTCTTTGTTGGCTGTCACTTTCATAGCGATCAAACATTGTGAAGGCATCAAAAAAGTGGTTCAAAAATGTGTAAAAAGTCAAGGGACTGAAAACACCTATGCAAAAAAAGCTGCTCCTTTAAGATGTCATGTGATTTGCATTTGAACTGAAAGAAAATTATGAAATATTATTTGATATTAAGACTCTTGGGTCAAATAGAGATGAAAAAAAACACTTTTTTTTTTGTTCTCATAGCAATTCTTAGCCAAAGTTCACTCAAAGTACTCTCATTAAGATCGATAATATTTCGTAGCAGAAAAATGTGTACAAAACCTTTGGGGAAAACTGTAGCTTTAATCTCATGTCTTTGGACCCCTGAAGAAGTTATTTTGACGATTCTTTTTTGGGAGGCTCCTTTCATTAGGGACTTCAAGTGTACATTGAAGGAAATAATTCAGATTTACCGAAGTGCCGAGGACAGGCTGTTGAAAATTGTGTACACAACCTACATGTATGGGGAAGATAAAATATCCAAAAATCAATGAAAAAATTTGTGATGACATCATCATAACGTTATATATTTATCAAAATTTTGTTGTCTTTGTTGTCTGTAACTTTGAAGTTGATCAAACCTTTCAAACTAACCCAAATACTGGCTTGAAAACGTGTACAAAGTCAATGGGCTGAAATAAATATTGAAAAATTAATACTTAATCACATGATTACCTCATCATGATGTCATTTACTTACAATAATTCTTGTATCAGGGTCCGTGAACTATTTTCAAGATGTATTTTTTTTTTTTTGATGAGTACCCGCTGCTTCATTTGACTTGAACCGGCCAGCCGACCCCGGCAAGCTCGGTGGTCGAGTGGCTAAGACATCTGCACTAGTAAGCAGGAGGTCGTGGGTTCGAGTCCCACCCGGGTAAGCTTGTTAGGTTTTTTTGCAAGCTCTCGGACAAGCACTGAGCATACAGTGCTTATTAATATACGTTGGGTAAGGGCAAAACCTGTTATATATAATTAACTCTATACCTATTACCTTTCTTAAACAATAAGACCACTTCCTGTTTCGACCGGAAGGAGGGGTCACATGATTTGACCCACACGAGATGAATTGAAGACCACATTTTATCCTGGCACTTGCTGCAAACAGAATGTTGCGGGAGGCCAGGGTCAATATTATATGGATTTTTATAAATTTACTGGAATATTTAAATATTCAAAATTTAATAATAAATCACGTGATGATGTCATCATGACATAAATAATTCAGAAGTATCTTTGTTTTATAGTACTTGCTGCAAGTTTGATGATGATCAACGATTACTAAGGTACTAAAATAGTGCCTCAAAAACGTGTACAAAGTCAATGGCCTAAAATGGATATGTAAAAATTGATAATAAATTACAGAATGACGTCATGTTTCTAGGACCATCCGTGCGTAAGGGTTCATCATTGGTATAAGTTTGATGATAATCCAAAGTTGCAAAAGCACTAAAGTGACTGGTAGAAAAAAACGTGTACAAAACAAATGGGCTTGTGAGCAGAAGAAGAAAGAGGAAGAAGAAAAAAAAAGAACAAAAAGAATGCCTTTTTCGCAAAATTGCAAAAAAGCCAAAAAAATCAGAAAAGCAATAGCTCATCCGGCAGTTGCCAAAACAGCTAACTGGAGGTTTTATCTGTCTCAAGGACAGAGCAGAGGGCTTTTAAGTTTTTTTTTTCTTAAGAAAAGGACATTCTTCATTTGGGATACCACCATATTTGGATTTTTCACTTAAATTAAACATCTATCCAAGTGTTCCCAAAGTTGCTGATAATGTTTTGGTAACCTCATTTAACAAATATTCGAACCCTTTCGCACATAAGGAGATACAACAAATTAGAATTACGTCATGTCACCTTGTCTATAACACTTCTCATTCTAGCTATCTACCAAATTTCAGCCCAATCAGACATGTAGTTCACGAGATATAGGGCTGTAAAGAATGTACCTTTAATGTGATGTGACTAGTCACATCATTAAGTCCTTACCACATCAGGTCAATGTTTGTCTCAAACTCTTCCTTTTCAAGAGTTCTGCAAGGTTTGAAACCAATCGAATATGTACGTCATGAGATATAGCTTATATATGCTTTGAAGAGTGCACCTGTAATGTCACGTGACTTGTCTGCTGATGATGTCATCGTTACATCAGGTCATTATTCGTCCGAAGCCCTTCCCTTTTAAGATAAATACAAGGTTTGAACCCAAGTGGATAAGAACTTCACAAGAAACATTGCTTAAAAGAGTGCACCTTTAATGTCACGTGACTTGTCTGCTGATGACGTCATTATCACATCAGGTCATTATTCGTCCGAAGCCCTTCCCTTTCAAGATAAATGCAAGGTTTGAACCCAAATGGATAAGAACTTCACAAGAAACATTGCTTAAAAGAGTGCACCTTTAATGTAATGTGATTGGTTACTTGATGACGTCATTATCACGTGAGGTCAATTTTGTCTATTGCACTTCCCTTTCTAGATACCTGCAAGGTTTCAACCAAATCGGAAATGTCCTTCAGGAGATATAAGACTTTGAAGTTTGCCCTTTCAATGTTATGTCAGCTGACACCGTATGACATCATGACAATGTTGTTCTTAGACCCTCTGTAGTTTGGGGACTTAAAGAGTGTAACTTGCGAAAAAGCCAAAAAAAAAGAACAAAAAGAATCTATCGCAACTTGCGAAAAAGCAAAAAAAAAAGAAAGAAAATGTTAACGAAAACAAGAGCTGTTTCGCAGAAATGCCAAAATAGCTTACAAAGTTACTTGGAACACAAAGTTTATTTTCCCCGAGCACTGTAGTAAAAAATTGCATTGTGTGGACCATTAAACTCTAACCCCATAGGATGTATGTAAAATCATATTGAAATTAGAGGATTTAGGACTGTTAGGGATAGCCCTAACTGTCCCAAATCGTCTGGTTTTTACAGTAAGTAAAGTTACAACCCAGGAAGAGTTCAGGCCAGTTTTCAGGTAATAAGATTATATCATCACCTTCATACAGTTACGGCCAGAGTAAAGGTTTACACGATATTGCGTGTGTGCGTGTATAGAGAGTGGAAGACACGCTCTTTATAACGTGTGTGCAAGAACGCAATACACGCAGTTGCGGTTAGCCCGGATAGACCTCTAAGCCCCAACCAACTTGAGCCAATTAAAGTCAACCACAATCCCCGCGTGCGTCACCAAACACGATACACGAATAAGCAGTCAGCAAACTGGTGTCAAATTCACATATTTATCAGCTCATATTCAGTGCAAAGAAACATGACAATGCCTCACAGACAATATTTCAGTGTCTTGTGTGAGAACAAAACAGTCCGTGATCGAAACAAAAATTCAACAACTCCCAAAGGAAAGGGAAAAAAATGTACAAAAGGATTGTTTTTAGCGCCCAGGTCCTATGAACTCCCAAACATTTGAGAAAATTGGATGAAAATTCCCAACAATAAACTTCTATGAAAACTATTATCTAATCCTAAAATACACGTTTACCGTCAATGCAAACATGAAAAATTTACACAGATTTTTATGCACAGGATAAAATGTGAAGCGATGCAAATCTTGTCACTACTATATCAGGCTTTGTTGCAAGATCTGGCCGAGTTTTCTGGGTAACTGTTTTCGCAAACGATTGGCTTTGCCTGGTTTCTTGTCTGCCACGTAGTCCGGCGAATTTCATGGAAATTGTAAACCTACTGTCTCACTTCAATAAACGAAAAGCTCTTTCTTTCTTTTTTCATTTACATATTTAATAGAGCATTCAAAATTCCATCGGCCTTTCTTCTCACAGGGGAAACTGTTAACTAAGTTCCTTACAATCCTTATGGGCCAAGGAATCATGAGTACGTGTGCATAGCATGGTTTAGTTTGTGGTATTGAGCCCCTGCTAGTACGCTGTAAATGACTTGAGAAACTTCCATGTTCTGGGTATTAAAAGAATTTATAAAAGATACCAGGTTCATACGTTCATTGATTCCGTTTTTAAATTTCTAGTGATGAAAAGATACCAGAATTCATGTATTTAATTCAAACCTGTCTCGTTGAAACAAGCAACTTTCTCCTAATGATCCAGAGGCTATCACCTTTGGGGTTTTTCCTTGTCGCCTGTTTATTACACTTGACACTGCCAAGAGCTGGAATTAGCAAGAATGGAGAAGGGCCCTTTCACGAATCACTCTTGGAAGTTCAGAGTTAAGCTCAGCGTTTACTGTGATAAATAAGAGCTGCACCATTTTTATGAAAGAACTGTTAGTGCTCAACTAATTTTTGTATGCTCAGAATCAGAAATTTAGGCTAAAGGTAAATTTTAACTTTTTAAGGTGCGGTTTTAAAAGATGTGGCAATAATATATATGCTGTCCTTTCTCTGACTTACCTTTTTTCATTTAGGATTATAAACCCTCGAACTCTTCCTGTGACACAGATGTTCAATAGAAATGCTGAAGGACTGGATGAAGCTGCTAGCCCTAGCTTTGGCTTTTATTTGGCAAAAATGCTTGTTCAAGTTTAATGAAATAATTTAAGAGGGAAAAATATTACAACCATTTTCAGAAGCCTTTTGTCACAATGAAATCTTGAACATACAGTCAATGCTTTGCAAAAAAAGTACATACAAGTCAATGACACATACTAGCTGAAGAAATTTGCAATAAGATAAGAAATCTGCTGGCCACAAAAGTAACGATGAACCACTTTCTGCAAATAAAGGAAATATACATAGGCTGAAACTCATTGAGTACGTCCACATAACTACACGTACGTGCAATATGGTCTGAAAATAGTGTTTTTTAGCTGATCACAATAAATTTTTATGTCACCGCCCACATCGACCCCTTTCCCCCATCCCCGAATTTTCATATTTCATATATTTTATTTAAGAGACATCAATCCCACAATTGTTCATTTATCTGTCATTAAACTTATTTCAATAAACTTACTCAAGTAAAACTAACGCCACACAACATTTGTTCTCTTTTCATAGCAGAAAAATTCAGAAATTACAGAAAAGTCCATTTTAAGTGTTTCTTGACTTTGATCCTATATTGTTTTGTCTCTTAGCTGCCCTGCATCTCGGCAATCATCAAGGCTGCTTTTCCTAATGAGCCAGCTTGTCACCTAAATGGAAGAATGATAAACAGATTTGTAAAGAATTGCACATGCTAATTAAACTAATTTTAAAATATGAGCTCGATACATGCACACAAAAAAACAATCAACTTACCAGCAGAACTATTGCCCAAGTTTCTTACATGTCGGCCATGACAAGAGTTTAAGATGTTCTGAATTAAACTGAAAATCATGTAGAAAATAGTCAATATCTGTTATCAAATTAAAAGCAGTATTTTTCCTACCGTGGCCATGACTGAAAAGGCCGAACTTTCCAAAATACATTTACTTTTATGGGCAACTAGCGCATGTACGGTAGATGACTATTCGCCTGGGAGTCACATGGACAATCGCTCATTGAAGTTGTAGTCCAGAGCCACATGTCGCTTTGCAAAGGCTTTGTAGAAAGAATACAGATTGATAGCTATTATGTCCCAAAATTGGCCCGGAGTATGCCCAATAAAGTATTGCAAAAAAAGTGGGATTGCCGCCGCGCAGTAAAAAAAAAACACACGCCGCCATTTTGAATTGCAACAGATACAACTTGCTCTAGTTCACCTGGTTTCCCACATTTGTGATTTGAGGACCATGTACATAGAAATTGGTGAATATGCAGCGGTGTATAGAAATCATAATTCAAATTGAATTAATATTATATATGTGTTTTCTTCAGCGAGAAATAAGTCGTGAATGTTTCATTTCAGATAATTGTAAGCCAGCCCCGAGGGGTTGGTGGAAAGGTAATCTGAAAATGAGCAAAGTTATGCAAACATCAGTAATTGTTGCAAAACTGGACAACGTCTTTAATCACTGGCTGCTCATCAAGGAATGCTTGAGACCGCCAAGGTGAACAAAGAGGGTGAAGTTCCATTTCCTGCTGGGTGCCTTAGCCAATCAGAAGGAAGTGACCATGGCAACTGGGTCACTGCCCAGCTGACCAACTGTACAGGCTAAAAGTGAGCATGTGCTAGCCACAAGAGCACAGGGAAAGTGCATGAGGCAAACATACGGGGAAAGACTATTTTTTTTGGGGGGGGGGAATTTCCTAAAACTTTCTCTCAGCTTTCGGAGGGGCCCTACATAATGGACAAAACACAAAATGCAAGGACTAAAACAAGTTAAATGTAAGTTGGTCCCACTGGGCCTGATTAGCCATCTATACACTCTGTCTCGGTACCGGGTGCCAATCAATAACGGCACCATGCGGGCCAACGCAGTGTCAAACAAAACTAGGTGTTTATTTTGCAGACTACATTCCCTGGAAATTCTTTTCAGATAGGTGATTATGAGAAGACTCCATAACGTTGAAACCCGTTCTTCAATTTTTATGCCAGGCTTAGACTACGCCCGTCGCAAAAGACAGTGAAAATCTAGCATTTTTTTCAGTCGGAAACGTGATGCATTGCTTTTGGTGAGGGTGCCCAGGGAAATGTGGACTGAGGCGTTTCCTGGCCACTTTCCTCAGGCTCTTAAAAACAAATCTACAAGATTTAAGTTTATGGGAGGTGCATTTGGCTATCAGAAGTCGTTTTTTGACAGGCATGATTTTGATTCTTTTTTAATTTATTTTTGAGGCGAATATACATGTAGTACCGGTGAAAAGCCCGGACGCAGCGTGGATTAACATTTATCCAGAGGGAAAGGAAACTCGTATTTAAGAAAACGATGGCTCTCCATGCGTCAAAGTGAATGAATATCGAATCAAATGGCTATAAGTTAAAAATGTTACTTTAATTTGTCCTAAACACTGACATTCTGGCCTTGTTAATGTTCGCAATACATATTGCCTACCCAGCTACACGTGCACAATCAATTTTGTGTGACGTCAGGGCTATGCAGGTACGTAATTGGTCAATTGGTGGTATGGTGGTAGTCTGTCCATGCCTGTTCCACGTGGCTTGTTCTTACACTGTACCACTGATTCAGATGAAGGGCCGTGTCCATAGTTAAGCCATTGTACATAATATTTGTGAATTTTTTAAAAACATACACGCAATTGAGTTTTGTTTTAGAGTCTATAAAATTTCGTTACATGACCAAATTAAATGCTTTGCCAGAAAATCTGCTTTTGTTAGGTGGTTCTGACTGATAGGATTTCTCACTTTCTAGCTTGATTTTTTGTCCAAACTTGCTGATCCAGATAATTATAAACCAATCCAGAAAATGGCAGCGGCGCTTTCGACAATCCTGTTTATCTCAAATTAAAAGCTTTAAATTTGGAAAAGTATCTCCTTCACACAAGGTGAGCGATTAAGTTATGGATTGTCCGTCCGTAGTCGGAGTTTTGCGATCCGAAACTACGAAAATATTTTTTGTTTTTCATGGGACTTACTGTTTTTTTGTCCACATATAGAGACGGTACTGCAAAATTCCCAATATTAATGCCGACAAATTCCTTGTGTTCATTCCAACGTTGCACAATAAACCTCTTCGTACTTTGAAAACTTAGGACAGCAGAATGGGGGGAAAATCCAGTGGATAAAATCGGGGCGGTGAAAATTGTAGCGCAGGCATACAATTTTCGTCAGGGCGTTCCACAGCAGGCCCTACATAAAAAGGGTGCCACGAGCGTTTTTTGTACCTTGACCAACATTTTCTTGAAAAGAATGTTAATGCTTAATTTTTCTATCTGTGTGTTAGTTGACCTGTCTGGAAAGTGGCATCGGTATTCCTGATGATCCCATACAATCCAGATCATTTCGGGGCAGCAGAGATATCTTTTTAAACAAAAGGTGGACCGTTAATTCCATTTCATGAGATTTCGTGAATCAGTTGTGCTGAATCAAATCAAGCCAGCACTCTTCGTGAACAGACTGCTTGGTAGTGACAGTAATATCTGCACTGATTGATATCGAAAGAATTATTTTACGCTCATTATTGCAGGTTGGACAACTCAGTGTAGTTCGTTGTGCATTGTGATTGGATTTTTAACATTGGGATCGTGAATTTAATAGGGGTTTAACACGTACGCCACGATTTTAAAGACATGCCAACATGCATTTAATTGCGGCAAACGGAATGCAGTTCGCGTGTGTAAGTGTGCAGCATTTCCCTTCTCACGTTCACAGGTCAATGATACCACTTAAGGCATTGCGGATGCGGTTTACCCAATACACGTTTCCGCTGTCTGGTAAACCCTTTTTTGTGCGCGTATTCACAGAATTACATTTATGACTTTCTGAATCATGTGAGAGTCTGCACTTTTATTTCTCTTTAGTTGCATTATTTCCATATTTGCACAATGTCATTGAAAATCATCCATTTCTTTAATAGTTTGGACGAACTGCACTGTCTTGGGCAGCTATGTCAGGAAAAGCCGATGCAGTTCAGAGTTTGCTAAGATACAGTGCTCATCCAGGAATTAGAGATGCAAACGGAATGTTGCCACTTCACTATGCTTGTCTTCATGGACATGTACAGTGTGCTCAACTGATTGTCAGTACCACTAAGGGGCTCACGGTGAGTATCAGTGTTTGGGTTTAGTTCTCAAATCCAAGTACAGATTGCTCTGATTACTTTATGGGCTGAGTCCTGGGCTGAGTACAAGTACACTGGTGATGAGTCCGAGTCCAAAGCACCAAGTAGGAGATGTTCAAGGCCAAGCACTGAGCAGAGTCTGAGTACCGAAGTCCAAATCCGACATGTATAATACCAAGAAGATTACCAAGAACTGAACAATGGAAATACTAAGTGAACACAGTTACATATATAATACAAAGACTCACCATGCAACAATCGCCTTTACCGAGCAGTTGACACTTTCAACTTTTATTTGTGTAAAATGTTTACCTATTGGCTAATCAATGAATTCTTTATCAGTTTCTGTTCATCAAGCTTTTTTTTTTATAAACAAATCATTGATAACTGGGTAAACACCTGAGGACTCAGACAACCTTTTGTGTGATAAAAAATAAAGTGCAATAGGATAAAAAAAATGGCTTATTGAAAATTATCAGCACATTCAACTATGAAAAAGCTACAAAAGTGTGCAACAAAACCTCTTTCAGTGTCAGCCCATGTGTGTGCACAGTTGGAAATGATGTGATGCTCATTAAGCAATTGGGTATTGGCTAAGTAAGCATAACTGAAGTTGTGGCCCTGACAACGTGTAAAATATCAAATAATTTTATCGCCTCAAATTTTTCTGTTTGATCCATTAATTTTTTTTTATCTTAGGGCCCCTGTCAACACTAATTCTTTGCCAAACGTCAAAGTATATGAAATCCATTTTGACGTTTTATGGAAAAAGTTAACTTGAGTATAGGCCTATATAACCTTTTCAACTTAGGAGCCCTTTTGTTGGTGCATTTTTTTCCCCTTACAACCTGGACCATGTCTAGTTAGCCAGAGTTTAACGATTATCAAAGGCCAAACCTGCAAAATCTTTGATTCTCGCACATCAACAAAAGGGCCCACAATGAGGGCTCTATCTAGTCTAATTTGCAAAACTCTCGCATGATGTCCCACCAACCTGCGTGTAACTTGAGAAATCCTAGGATCTGGACATTGTTGGCACAGCCAAGCCAAGAATACAAATAAGCTAACCAGCTCACATGGATACTGCATCCCACACATCATTGCTGCATGTCAATACACGATAGTAAGCTGTAAATGCTGAAAAGCCTCCAAGTTACATATACTTCTATATGGTGATACGTGGATACGCTGTCTAGGCTGAGAAAAGAAAACTCCCATAATTAAGACTCTGGTGATATACAATGTACATGTATGTTGGCATTACCAAATTATGCGTTGGGACAATCCCAACCCAATACAGCCGAACAGATATACATGTTGACTAAAATTCCAAATATAACCACCACAAGTGGTATGACACAAGTACTGGAAACAATTCACCGAACAGTGACATGAGCACAAAACACTCCTGAAATGAATGAGAGAAGAGCAGGAATAAATCTTTTAGAAGAATTTTTACATGATGTAGTGGTCTCAACAAACTAAGCCAGAGTGGCTTTTTGCACTCCATAAGCACAGGATTGCAGAATATGACATTGTATCATTTTACTCTCTTAACCAGCCACATACCATGGCTACATGCTGGTAAGGACAACCAGCTGCTGCAAACAATTTGCTGGTGCTTCATTATTACAACCGTTGATCTACTGATTCAAAGAGAGTTTAGGGTCCAACATCTGTCTCTTGAGAATGATGTATCATATCTTGCAGTGATAAACTGAACTATTTGGCATCATATTTCTCTACTCAGTGTTACTGTGTTACCTGCAAGTGGGTCCGTAAAAATAGAGCTTCTTATATTACAGGCAATCTGGTGATTACTGATTATCTCATGATTACTGCACAAAGATTTTACCTATTGCTAAAAGGTAACTTGCTTTCCAAAGGAAAAATAAAAGTATCCACATTGCAGGAAATTTAGTAACAGGATCTTCTGCTTTCATCCTACCCCAAACTGTCGCTACACATGCAAATTTCCTTTGTGTCCAATTATCTTTGCTAAAAACTTGATCAACCTCTATACCCATGATGCATAGCAGAGTAGCCACCATGATTGTCCTTCTTTTTCTTAGCGTCGTTTCTAACGGATATGTTATATGTCAAACACGGCATGTCCTCCAAAGATGAAGATATCACTTCTGCAGCTAGTCTCACAACCCTTGAAGCACCTCTCTGTCTTCTTCAGTGAGACATGATCCAAATTTTGGGCCTGCCCTTTAATTCTACCCAGGCTGAGCCCCCATCTTATGTCTCCTACAAACACTACCCTGCTTGACTAGTGACTTTAACGTCTCTCTTTCTGGAACTACCGTTGGACCGCTCATGTGTCAAGATGCTCAAAGTCCTCTCTGAAGCAAAGCACTGGCACCCATACCCCTCCAGGATGTCATCCTATTTTCAGTTTTCCCGAGCAGACTTTGATAATTTCATCTCTGTCTCCAACATCCCCATCACTACTAGAGCTAAGATGGCTTGTGACACTGCCAGATCAGTCCGGAGGTACCTTTTTAAGACAAGGACAAGTTTAATTATGACACTACCTTGATCAACCTTAACAAAGCTTCCCATCACAGTCTCTGCTGCTCCACCTTTCTATCCCTTCTGAATACTTGGCACTTGCCTGCAAAGAAAACTCGCCTGTTACTACAAACCTTGCAGCTGTTGCAGTCCGAGCTCTTGATGAAAACATCAAAACTATTTTCAAGCAATTTGCACAGATTTCTTAACTGGCTACATCTGCCAAAAGATCCAACGTGCTCTCCACCATGAATATTTCTAATGAAGGAAGCAATTTAAAGATCTCCTGCTCTATAGCAAGGATGTGTTCACCGGGAAATTTGTTGAAACTTTGGAGGCCGAGGCTAAGGGACTTGACACTTCCTACAAGCTTACCTTTCTCAAACTTCCCCCTCCTCCAACCCAGCGTCAGCACCGTGCAGGTGACCATCGAGTCCAGGCCCCCCAATTGCCTCACACCATAGGGTCTCTGGTCCCTCTCACTCCTTTCATCTGCCCATTCAACAGTCGAGTCCCTCTTTTGCCTAATCTACAAAGTCAACACAGAAGTGCAGCGAGGGAAAGGAGTCCAACCAGTAGTACCCCCCGATTGTTCTGTCTACACGGAGCAACCCCCGACCCCGTCTGGGGCTGCCTGCAAGCTTTTGCAGGGTTCTGGAGAAACATCACATCTGACAGTTTGGTGCTTGTGACCATCTCCCTCAGATACTCCCTCAAATGCACAAGCACCCCTCCGTCTGTGCCACTTCTCTGCCCAACTCCAATCCCGAGAGAAACAAACAAGAGGCACTAGAGTCTGAAATAGAGGCTCTCGTCCTGAAGCAAGCTGTCCACCTCGTTCCCTTGTCTCTTGAAAGTGAGTGCTTTGTCTCCTCTTTCTTCCTCACCCCGAAAAAGGAACCCAGTTAATGGAGCCCCTTAATAAATTTCAAACCTCTGAACAAGTTCATCAGCCTGAGGAAATTCCGTATGGAGACACTCCGAAGGGTAACCCAGTCTCTTACCATCCCTTCCAGGGCATCATCTGTAGACCTGAAGGATGCCTATGTCCACATTCTAATCCACCCTGAAGACTACAATTTCCTCCTCTTTCTGTACAACAGGAAGTTATTCAAGTTCATGGCCCTTCCCTTTGGCTGGTCCACCTCTCCAAGAGTCTACACACGAGTAGTAAAAATTGTTGCCGTCCACCTCTGGAAGCAGTTTTAATATCTGGACAACTAGCTCATTGTTGGCAGGACTCTCTATGAAATAGCGCCTTCTATTTGCCTCACCTCTGACCTTACCAGATGCCTAGGGTTCCTAATCAATCATGAGAAAACAAGGCCAACTTTCACCCAACACCTGACATATCTGGGGACGGTCCTCGATCTACAACAGGGTATAATTTCACCGACCACCGAACACTTCAACAACCCCCTGGAATGCATTAATCTTTTTTCCTCTGGTCAGTTGGCCCCTACCCTACGTGCGACCACTACAACTCCATCTCTTGTCATTCTTCAGGCCCAAATGGGACTTTATCCGCCCCCACCTCCGGTGGTGGCTGGTAAGAAGACATCTTTCTCTCGGGATCTCTTTTCCAAAAGCAGACCCGGAAGTGACAATAACCACTGACCCATCCCACCTTGGCTTAGGAGTTTCCTTACCTCCACTCCAGGCATCCCAGGAATGTGGAAACACCAATTCCTAGGGAATCACATCAATGTGCTGGAACTACAAGTAGCAGTCAATGCGCCTCAGCACTTCCTCACAAGTGTCAAAGACAAATGCGTACTGATACACTCGGACAACACCACAGTAGTGGCTTATATCCACCATCAAGGAAGCACTCATTCACCTTGTCTATGCCTCTTGACCAGACGCATGTTCCTGTGGATGCAAGACAAAGGAATCAAGCTCCAAGTGAGTCACATTGTGAAAGACAACAACTCGATTGCAGACGCACTCTCTCAGGGAAAAGTACAATCAACAGAATGGACACTGCATCCCAGCATGACAGAGCAAATCTGCTGAAGTCAAAAAGCCAAACATTGACCTATTCACCTCAGTGGAGAATGCCAAACTGCAGGTGTTCTACAGCAGATTTTCATCACCCGCAGGCCCGGCTGACAGGTGCTCTCCAGATCAACTGGGACAGGATGCTGGCCTAAGCTTTTCCACCAATATCCTTGATCTCAAAAGTCCTCTCCAAAATTGAGCAGGAACAATGTCAAGTTCTCTTCATCACCCCGTTCTGGCCATGCCAGGCCGGGTTTCCCTGATTATCCGGACTGCTCTTCCAGACACTGCTCGTTCTACCCACTAGACCAGACTTCCTCCACCAGCTGAAGTCCAATGTACCAGTA
Source organism: Acanthaster planci (assembly GCF_001949145.1). The sequence continues at coordinate 61,828 of NW_019091651.1, forward strand.
TCCCCGTACCTCACTTGTTGACGTTGGTCAAATGATCATTCTAATCCCTTTTTGAGGAAGATGCCCAGATGGCCGCGAGAAGTCAATGTCAGTTGACACACAGCATCTACAGCAGCAGACTACAACATTTCAATTCATGGTGTGCAGAACAAAGTTCCTGTAACCACTGTGGGTGATTTCTTCATGTATCCGTTCAAATTGGCCCTACAGGTAAGGGGAGAATTCCTTTTTTAACCCAGCAGTACCTCGAGGTTGACCCTACGGTACCTCAGGGTTTTTCGCAGTGCCGCCAGGGGTTCTCTGTAATGAGTTCATCATCTTTGGGTCTATGCACACCAAGCTCTATGGTCGTCAAAACCTGGACGCTTCATCCGGCTACAAGCACACACAATAGAAATGCTTGATTACACCCTAATCTCCTGTTAATCTGCAGTGTCCATGGTGAATTCAAAGGCCACTAAATTGAAAGGAACTTTTCGGGGAGGAACACTCAAAACCCGCACAGTGTATACTGTATGACCTGGGATACTGGTTTTGAATGATTGATAATTATCGAGACACTTTTTATACTAACTGTTACTTTTCTTTGCACGTGAATTGTTATAACTACGTGTAGGCCTGTATGTACTTGCCGTTTGGTACAATGAATGCAGGTTGACTTGGTCCAGAGACCAAAGTATGCAGAGCCAATGAGTACCATAATTTTCGGAATATAAGCCGCAGCTTATACTTTGATTTTCACAATGAAAAATGTCCCTGCCGCTCATACACTGGTTGGCTCATACGACAACATTTGAAACATGAAATGTAAATGCCCTGCCGTGCCCTGCCTCCACGCATAACACAGCATAGCCCAAGCCACTGGCCACATCAGCCAGCCACACAGTTTGTCTTTCATTGGTTGCCGTATACATTTGCTCTTCTGTGTGTTTGATACAAAGGAAACCAGTCCAGAGGGACTAAATAGACTTGTGAATGTAACGTTAATACACACCTCACAAATCTTGTTTGTCTTTTAAGGTTGTGCAATCCATGCTGTTTATTGTTTCACTGGTCATTTGGTGACTGATAAATAAAAGAACAAACAAACTGCTGCATGGCTCACCCAGCAAGAACGCTCATCCAGCCCTCAAAATTGGTAATTTTGAGGGCTTGAGAAAGTTTAGATTTAATGTCAAACTTGTTCGTTTGCCGCTAGAAATAACAATGGAAGATGTCATACCCAATAGTGACACAAACCCTAAAGTTGGGCACTCCACTTTTTCAAAGCTAACTTTTAGTTTCCTCTTTTGAGATTTTTTCCTCCAATTTTACAAAAAGGGGAAATTAACGGAAGTTCAAATATTCTGATTCATTACTCGATGTCATATACCTGCCACATAGTTCAGATGCAATTTTATTTTGGCCCTATTTGCCGACTTTTTTCCAAAGTGCAAAATGAACTCTTCAAATGCCTCACTAGAAGGTGTCTCGTAATACTCTACATATACTGGCACTTCAGCGGTGCACAGCGTGTGATGACTTCGACATGTCAACAACGCAGTGTGGCTTATATTCTACAGCGGATACACCGACTTTAAATTTGAATGTGGAAATTTTTGCTTGGTGCATTAATACTCTGTACGGCCTTTATTTAGAAAATTACGGAAAACACATAACCTTTTATTCAACTTTGATCTTTTTATTCAATATTTATTCACGCGACACAACAACAATGAATCGTCTTTCCAATGCTTCTTCTCAACTCGTCATTTCTGTTAATCCTGGAGAATGAAGGAAATAAACATTTAAAACAAGGACGGCAGAAACTGAAGAGAAATGAGTGATATTTGTTAAGAGACACTACAAAAAAGTATGTATATGTATCAGGCAATTTTCCATCAAGCACTTTCCAAATCCTTTTGGGCAATGCCAGCATCTCTCATAAATCCTTTAATCCCATGTAAGTAGGCTTCACCATCTTCATTCAAAGCCCCAAACCTTTGTTGGCATGCATCAGACCAGGGTAGCACACAGTACATGTACTGTAGGTCACTTGGTCTGAAACTCTCCACCAAAAAAGTCAATATCAGTTGTTCATTGTTCTTTTACCGACATCAACCGTTCAAAAAATAAAATGAATCGACAAAAGCAGGAGATATCCAATATAATGAAAATATCCACAGATATTATAAGAATTCCAAAACTTATGAGGCTGAGTCCCCAAAGATAGTGTTTATCAACACTGACAAGTGATACCACCAATCCTTTAACCACTTGCCACTGGGGACTTCGGTTTTGGTCACCGTGTGTTTATATGTGTGGCCGGGGTCTCCGAAATCGGACAAAGGGAACTGGGCCTTGTAACAAAAGACCGTACTTGGAACAAAAGACCAGGCTGCTGGGCGTTACTGACATTTTTCCACTCTCAATAGTGGAGATAATCAAGCCATGTTTTGAATCAGTATACCACAGTTTGGGGCATTTAGTGCGAACAGATTACCACCGGGACAAAAGTGATCCACCAACGCAGCGATGAGCCACACAGCACCGCTGCACACTAATCTTATAGCCCTTATTGAAAAGAGGTCAGCAGCGCACTGTGCCAGGTTCGTGAACAAAAGACAGTTATATAACACCACACAATCTGGACTGTTTTTACAAGGCTGCAGGCCTGGCTGAAATACTCGGGCGTCAATAGATTTTGTCTGTCAGACTAGAGTGGCCACCACACAGTAATTCTTGTGGGTGTAAGCATCCATTAATTGAAAAGTTGAATTTCTGAAGATATTTTAAAACTGAAAATCTTGAAAAAGTCCCGACTATGTGCACTGCATTTTTCAAACCACCCGGCAGCAAGTGGTTAATCCTCTAATTATACCACCAAAGTAGCCTTTCGTTCAAGATACTTTCCCCCTTCCAACTTAGCTCTTTTGTTGCAAACAACCAGGGGAAATCTGAGCTGAAGTTGACCCAAATATTCATGAGTGTATCGTACTTATGCATGGTGTCAAACCCCGAGTCATCCCGAGGTTCATCCCCAAGTTACCGCCGGTTAAAAAAGGAATTCTCCCCGTACAACTATCGGCAATTGCCTATCTGCCATTGCAGCCATACACAATGGTTTTCCCAATGGCTCAACTCATCAGACAGTGATACCCTCAGACAGACAGGGAATATTTATAGAGCATCCCCCTACCAAGTGACTGGTTCCTTCCTGCAGGTATATATCCACCGTCCTCCACCTACTTGCCATTCTCCCTTTTGAGCCCCTTAGCGAAGCGTCATTACTACACACAACAGTGAAGGTGGCCTTCCTCCTGGCAGTTAATACCACTTGACACTGACGCAGTGACCTGAAAACTCTATCCACCACCAATGGCCACATCAGATGGGAACCTCACAGTGTGCCCCTCATTCCAGCCCCGGGTTTCCTCACCAGAACCAGTTAGCCTCCTTTCACTCTCTTGACATTTATCCTGCACATTGTCAAACATGCCAGAAGTTCATATGAGAAGCCATAGTGCCTGGTGAGAGCTCTCAAATGGTATCTAGCCAAAACCAAGAAACTGAGAGGCACAACATCGCAGCTGTTAATCACAACCATTAAGCCACAGACACTACAGCCAGATGGGCAGTTTTGGCCATCAAATTCACAAAGCCTTACTGGCCGGACACTTCTGACAATCAGACTCAACACCTCATCAGGGCCTGTGACGTCCAAGCCATATCCACTTCCTGGGCCGTGGTAAGGTGATCCTTACATCGGCAACATCAATACCATAACAGATAAATAACAGCTCCTTTCTCAGGGGAGTCCACATTACATCTTCTTGCCTTTTATGATTATGCACTCACTTTTAACCCTACACCTCTCTCCCTAACATAGTACGTCCTCACCTTACCCCGTCCGAGGATCAAGGCTACTCTGCATATGTAGCAACAGTTTGGGATAGGATGAAAGCAGAAGACTCCTCTCCCACAGAAATGTGGAAGAGGTCTGCTATCAAATACTTGTCCCAAACAGTCGGCTCCCTCCCATCCTCCCCACTTCAGGCTTGGATGGTTCCATACTGAAAAAGAGGGATGATCGTGGCAGTGGCTCCACTATGCATCACTGGTATAGAAGGCGCACTACGGCTGATCAATTTTTTAGCAAACAGAATTAGACACAAAGGAAATTTGCATATGCAGCAACTGTTTGGGATAGGTATTCAATAGCAGACCTCACACACATTTCTGTAGGGGAGGGAAGGGGTTTAAGAATCCCTTCATAACTGATTGTTTGATTTGTCTTTCTTCTAGGGTCTTCAAACAGCAAAGAAGTATGCAGAGAATCCTGAAATCTGTAGTATAATTCACGAGGCAATATATCGCCGCCAGAAAAGTATCGTTAATCCAACACTTTTTGAATGTGCAATGAATGGCGATGCTGACCGTCTCTATAGTACTCTTGAAGATGGGGACAATGTCAACCCATTAACTGGAACAGGGGACTGGCCAATGTACATGGCTGTTGGAAATAGACACATCAAAGTCATGCAGCTGTTATACATGGTAAGTTAGTAGATTGGGTAAGAGCAATGTTGTAATGAAATCCCAACAGGACCCTGCCGGTATAAAAGTGTGGGTTCCGATTAACTAATTAACAAAGGGAAACCACTCAAAATGAACCACTAAAAGTATAAACAGGCTAACTTGCCTTGCTGCAGAAGACTTTTATCGGCTTAAAGTATTTATTTCAATATTTATCAAATGTCAGCAAAATTTACCAAAATGAGTATATACAATAAAATTAAAAGGCTAGTTGCTCCCTGTTTTAAACAGGGCACAACGAGACAACAAGACCCACATATTCCTGTACATGTCCACTAATTCCAAATGTATAGATCAATGCAAGTGGGCTTTAACAGTTCAAACCCCTGCCCAAATGTGGGCGACGCCCTCCCCAAAAACAGTCCTGTAAAAGAAAAGAAATGCCCTGGCCACATGCACAAGAACGTACAAATCTAGAGCAAAAAGGAATGGGTGGAACAGGTTGACCCATGTCTTAAACAGATCCAAAAACTTACGTACAGAATGAAAAGAATGGAAAAATCCCATGCCTTTAGATGTTCCCAGGTCTGTCCCAGTCAGAACCTCCCTAAAGAAATTTCCCACACCTTTGGTTTTATATGGTTTGCCAGTGATGAGTTCCTCTGGAAAATACTTATGGAAAATGCCCAGTGTCGAACTTTCACTCTCCAAGTTGGCTGCTTGAACCCCAGGGGTGCCTGAGAACCCAAAACACCGCGGAAAACAGTCTCGTTGATTCTGTGTCAAATTGTCAGAAGTTGTTCGGGAGTTGGCTTTTTGGCATATTTGCACAAAAGACATTCTTTTGGTCAAGATTTTTTGGGCTTTTTTGTAATTTGTGAAAAGGGCAGTATATTTGTCATTGTTTTTTGCTGTTTCAGGCACCGGCTGAAACACCTTTAGTGCTTCTTAATTTTTTTTTTATTTTGATTTTACTTTATTATTTTTTTCCCACTTTTGCCAATAGACATATCAGGGGTTGCTCTATACATGACTTTTGCCCCTTCCTTGGGGCCAATCCCCTTAAAATCTGGCTTATAGTTAGATTATTATTCTAAAGATGTGTGCCAAATCGTGATGTCATCATGTGATTTACTATGGGTGCGTTTGTTTAGCTTCCTTGGGGTGCCATGGGTCAGCCTTGAGTCCTTCTTTTAGCTGTGACATCATACTCCTGGCTCACCCAGGTCAGCCACCAGAAACCCTGCTTTGGGAACAGGGTGTCTGGTGGATCGAATGCGGAATCAGTGCTTGGCCAGCTTGTTTGTCATCTGCTTCAGCAAAAACACGATGGCAGATAATGTGGACACATACATGTAAGTACTAACTATGCCATGATCATAATGAAATGAGAAATTATGTTCTTCGGAAAATATATCCAGGAACCTTAGTATTCGACCGCACAGACCCTGATGTTCAATAGTCCAGGCTCTATGAATAGGCCTAGTCCTACATGTAGGCCTAACTCTAGGTTACGCTAGACAAAATTTGATAGGCCTACAAATGCATGCACAAACTGTACATTAGTCGTGCAACTGATGAATCTCAAATTCCATGAAGAGGAGTACAAGCCGCAAAGTTACTGCATGTAAACTGTACAGGTAAATTTGTCACAATTTGTGCACTGAATACAGCAATCAATCTTAAGATCAGGGATGTTTCATAAAACTTTACAATTGATCTTATCTCCTGAATTCAAGTCCTGCTTCAACATGTTCAAAAAGTTGAACTGGTGCCCAGTCAAGTTGAAGGCATAGCCTGATATCAATTGAGGGTCCCTGAACTACAGCTAAAATACCACATAACCACATAATGGAAAAAATTCCATGTACGGGCAACACTAATTTTCCCTGAAAAGTTATATCAGTCATCAGAAAGTGATGTCATTTCCATAAAGTGAATTTAAGCTTTGAACATTCTGGAGTGTTACTTAGAGAACGCTGCTTTTTCAGTCTCAGGTTTATGCATAGGGGCTCTGGATGTTGTCCGTATGTGGAAATCTTTTGCAGATAACTGTTGAAGAATGTTGACAGAAAGCTTGTTATTCCATTATTCTGATAAATGATTTCACTCCAGTTACATAACCCCCTGAATTGCTGTTTAGTAATTTTTGTTCTGTTGGTAAGCCGCGCATCATTAATTTTTCTCTCAACTGCTATAAACATGGAAAAATATGAAGTCTCATAGTGACAATTTTGTTGGTGATGTTCAGCATATTGGCCTATATTCAATTTTTGTTGGACTCGGGTATTGGTAGACTGTTGTCAGTTATGATGAGGATGGGACTGGCCACAGTATGTCTGTAGAGGCACCCAGTGCCAGAAGACTAGCCGCCGGAGGTAAAACACCTCATAATAATTTGAATGAAATAGTTTGTGAATGTTTTTTATAAAAGATAGAAGGAACCTGATCAAATAGGGGTTCAAAAGGATAATGAGTGTCATGCGAAAAAACAAATTTGTAGGCCTACATCATTAAAGCAAAAGTAATTAAAACTTATGGACTTTATCAAAGTGGAGAAGTCATTTATTGGGATGGATGTGCATGCAATCATACAGAAACCCCAAGGAAAAGGGCTAATGACCTGTGCTGCTGAATGACCTCTAGCCCACTATGTATGACATTGGGGCTAGGGAAGGAGGGCACTTGGAAACTACAGGTAAAAACAGCAAAAATGGGGGGCAATTCTAACAAAAAGATGGCAGTTGAATAGTGTGTCTTCTCATTCACTGAATGAACATGTTTTAATCGCCAGAATAATGTGGAACTAGGTAATTATTGTACTGTAATGTCGCCACTTTTTTGTGGGTTTCGCACACGTTTGAAAAAGGTCACAAACGCTTGTAATCTTGTCCATTGGCTTCCGGCCTTTATTATTCCTCAAAACCAGTCAAACACGCATGGAAGTTTTATACAAAGTACAAGCAAAACTGAATCTCCTCTTGCATTTGCACTGGAACAAAACATACTGAAAACATGTCTGCCAGAACTGGCGCGAAACTTATGTATAGGAAAAATTCCCCAAAAGGCTACTGTGCCAGGGCCGCAGGGGCTGGCCCAAAGCCAGCCAGCAGGGACTGGCACAGCCCCATAGAGCGACACCATCACCCCCACTGGCCTGTCGGTGCCATCGCTACAGTGTTTTAATGTTTGTGTATGTGTGTTTCTGATTTTATTTTTTCAAATTTGGAGTTGCGAAACTCATCTTGAAAAATATAAACGAGGTTGCTTTAAGTAAGCACTATTAAACTTTATAACACACCTTTTCCTGGTTCCTTATCCCAGTTGGCTAAAATACAGTCAAGTGTAGTTCACTATTATGCTATTACACTCCAAGACATCACACATGCATACATTCCAAAGACTAGTACCCAGTCAGGCACTAGTCTAAAAAATGTTTGACTGCCTGCAGTACTCTCTTATAGATTGCATACTCAAAAAGTATTACCCCCTGGTATAGCTGAAAACCAACAGTATCCTTTAATTGTAGAACTGCTTGTGAATTAATTATAATAAGCGAGTGGCACATGGTGCACTTTGTCGGAATTCAGGACATATTAAGTGAATACTAAAAAACAACCCAGAGCTGTTATGGGAAACTAAAGCGATTTTTAACTTTAAAATAAAAAAATGACCTTGTCTGATTTCTTTTCTAGTTTGAGGTGCATTATAAAACACGTATTGACTGGCCTTCGGAAATAGGACAAGCTTGTGGTCACTCAGAGTCCCTGAGAGTGTATAAATGCTCCTTGTGACCTCATTTCTGTCCATGTGTCTATATTAACACCCCATTCTAACATGTCACCAAGGAACATAGAATATAGGGTGGATCAAAATAAAAACAAAAGAAAGATATCACTGCAGGGTTGTCTGATTTAAATCACCTTGATTTAAATCGCTGATTTAAAGTGCGATTAAAATCAAGTGATTTTTAAAAATCACTGATTTAAATCTACATATTTAATTTTTTTAGTAAAAAGGCAAAAATGTTTCAATTTTTTTTTACTGATTGAAAATGTTTGCAGGTTTTGCACATTTTAAACAGCAACCCCCCCCTCTGTGAGCCTTTCAGTTCCTAGTATTAAAGAAGTACGAATTGTACACAAAATCTGGGTTGGCAAGATTTTATGTTCAATTCTGTCCACTTGTTTCAATTTAAATCAGCTTTTTTGATTCAGTACAAGTAAGTTTATTTGATGTGAAGGATTTACTTCATTTAAATTACCCACTTCAGAATTTAACCATAGAGGAAGGACACAGGAGTTAGAACTCTGGCGCTTCAAAGTGCTCGATGAGCATTGCCACCCGGTCAAACAAACAATATAAACATTCCACAAATGCCTGATTACTGCTTTCAACTTATCCAGTAATATCCTAGCAATATTTTGTGTGTTTTGTTTGCAATGAACCACAACTTATCACTGTTACCAGGAAATAGAGAGCGAAAAGTCTCTAACAGATCTACTTTTTGCCATTGTGAATAAACTTTTTACTGTGATACGCTGCTCCATTATAAATGCAGTGTTTGTAATTTTTTTTAGTTCAAAGTTTTTGTACAAATTTGGCTAAGACTGACCAACATGTTGACCATCACTAGACAAGTTAAGTTCATAACAAACAAAATGCGCTATTTCATCACAAGGAGTGCTCAAGAGATCTCATAAAATACCTTCTGTATAAATGCCATAATTATAATGATTCCAATAAAATACAATAGCAACTTGGCTATTCAATGGCTATTCATTCCCAAAACTCCAGAAGAAAGCATTCGATAAGGGCAGTGACTGCGCATGAACATTAACCACTACCAGCCGGGGACTCCGAAATCGGAGCCGTATGGTTTATATGTGTGGCCGGGGTCTCCGAACTCGGACAAAGGAAACAGGGTCCTGTAACAAAAGACCGTACTCCAAA
>NW_019091651.1:71414-117403 GCF_001949145.1 Acanthaster planci
CTAGCATTCAATTTGATGTTGTTTTCAGATCATACCAAGCACCATCGATGGCATGAAAATTCAACTTCCTGTACTGTCGTGTACAAAATTTCAGGGATGCAGATTACCAGTGAAAAACTGCGTCAATGATCATAGGGTACAAAGGGGGCTTATGGGTGTGAAACAGGTGGTGTGTAGCAAGCGTTTGCTGCACTCTGGCTATGGACATACCAGGCATGCCAGAAAGCGGTAATTGGTCAGATGTTATAGTCCGGGCAGTTCAAACTCCTTCTGTATCCTTCCTCCATGGTTTAACATGGTAAAATATTGGTGTACATCAACTTTTTACATCTCTACAAGTATGCGTGTATTTTATTGAGATTAGAAATGTTAGTCTTTAACATTGTCCGAAATAAAGTGGTGTTTTATCAAGCCTTAAAATCATTGCTCTGTGAAGCTGGACCACAAACAAAATGAGACTGCGTTTTGCACATAGAGCAAGGTAAAATACCAGCATTTTGTACAGGTACACATGTACATGTAGCATGCAAAATAAATGCATGTACCTGTTCATTGCATGTTTCTCACTCATTAGTTATTTGATGCATGTATAAGTATCCTATTAAAAAATTCTTGCGAAATCTACTTTTGTCAAAACTTTAAAAGTTTGGTTTAAAACCTGGTATGCACTTTATCCCTTGTACACATCTATGTGCATGTACTTGTCTCTGAAGGAAGTGTCTTCGCTGCAGGTCCATATACTGATAGGTGTTATTCTGCGGGCATTTCACCAAGGCTAAGACCTGGTGGTTTGTGAATTTAATCAAATTACTTGATTTAAAGTTCTTAATTTAAATCCAAATTTGTTAAATTTTGTCACAAAACAAATAAATTATTATTATTATTTATTCGGCCATCCACAAACAACAATACAATAGTACTGTAAAAAACAAACATCCAAGTAACAATAAAAAAAGAAGATAAAAAAAGAGGGGGAAGGGTAGGAGGCGAGGGAAGGACCAGTAGTACTAACCTCTTCGTGACGGATGACGGTAAAAGCCGCCGTAAAAATTGAGATCGTCAGCCCCCTTTTCAGCTATTATTCTCGGCCCACGCTCGAGCGAACACAGTGAAAGAAGGCAGACTCTGGCTCTTGTATACATGGTGATTGGCCTTGGTGTGTAGCCCAGAAATGAAAAGACTGAATTTGGATCGTAATCATCAGCTTCACAATAGTCCCCACTTTGAAAAGAGGCAATGGGAATGTGGAAGCATGAGTAGAGCCTTTTTGGCAGGTGGCCTTCGTGGCCAAGCGAGGCTGGTATTGTCGGGTCGGCTTTCAGAAAAAAGTTCCCGTTGTCAAGGAGTTAAAGGGAATGAGAGGATCGGTGGGTGGGAATGACGAACAAGCATTTAAAGCTGGCCAGGATAAACAAAAGTATACTGAAACAATGTTGTCCGAAGACTTATCTATCCAAACTCAAAATGCTTACAAAATAAACGTAAACATATAATTAGCATCTTGAACAATAACAAACAAATTTATAACTATATAACAGATAATTAAAACTGTTAAACCAAATGAATTGGAAATTAAAAATCATTCTAAATCAACTGTTGTATATTAGAAGAAAAAAAAACGGCAAGTAAAGTTAGTGATAGTGAAACCAGTAGCAGAGTTGTTTGATGGACGTGTCACATCCTTGACTAGTTGCTGAACACCAAGATAATGTGGCAGATAATGTAGAATCGGCCTTCCAGTTAATGTTAAAATCACCAACAATGGTGACCCCTTCATATTATGGGAAGTCCAGCTGGATTCTGTCGAAGGCGTCTTGGAGTTTGTCCATGAAAGTTGCATCTGAATCATTTGTAGTGCTTTACTGTGATGCTTATCCATGATAGCTCATGTCATTGGGGTAGTCTTGGTTTAGCTGAACTGGTAATAGTGAATGCTTGATTATGGCTATGACACCCCACCATGGTTGTTGTGATCACGGCAAACGGTTAAGTAGTTTGGCTCACTCGACAGGATATCTACACTGTTTGCAGACATCCAAGTCTCTGTGATAAATATAGCGTCGAGGGGGTGAAGATGCAGAAATGCTTGAAAATCCTGTTGCTTAATGCAAATGCTGTGAGCATTGAATAGCACGAGATTGTGTTGGGAAGTAGGGTGTAGGGGGTTTGTGGTTACCGGTGCAGTTTCAGGCTGACCAGAGAGCTCATGGAATGAGGCATCACAGCATGTTGAGAAGGGCAGGCAGTTCACAGTGCAGCGTGGGCAAAACCAGTTAATAGAACTGTTGATGAGTTGACTGTAATAAGTAATGGACATGTCAGAAATGCATTTCTGATGCCAATAATTCAAGCAGACTTTGCATAAAAGGGATCTTTGGTTGGTTCTCACTGACTTGCTACACTTTCCACAGAGATCTTTAGTGGGTCCAGAATTTCTTTCAGTGTCCCCAGACAGCAAAAATTAAATGTTGCTGTTGAGTTGGAATAATGTCTGACTGAGGCATGGCCAAACTCACTTGCTCGCTGTATATACATGGTTTGCTAGGCAGCCAAATTGAAAAAGCACAGTGAGGGAAGCTGCATTCTAAAGCACTGTGATTACAATGGCAGTTGATTGAAACACAATAGGTTGCATCATAAGGTCCATAGAATCGCTCAGGCCTGCAGGAACTCACACAGCATGGTTGAAGAGTTGTTTGAAACTGCTGAATAACTGCCAGGAAAGTTGCTAAAGTTCTCAGTTTCTGGAATGAAATTCCAGATGAAAATTGTCTTGCTGAATCAGCCAAAACAAACGCTCTCTGATGGTAGCCAATTCATGCAGCTTCCTGGGCTGATTACAGCAAGACTGATGATAAATGTCAGAGCCAAACACAGAGCTTGCATACTGGATGCCATCATTACACCACATCTGATTTCAATATAGATAACTAGACACATGCAGCTAATTTGCTTGCTTTTGAATAGACACTTGAGCCAACTTATCTCAAATTTTGATAAAATAAAAAAAAATCTGATTTAAATATAAAACAATTTGATTTAAATTTGATAAATCTGATTTATATATTTTTTTTGTTTAAATCAACTACCCCGCATCACCGCTAATTGTTACAGAAGCACATGTGAATCAAAGGGATATATCTTCGGTTAGTGTTGTATGTCTTCTTTAAAATGAGACCCTGATCATGTCATTATATTCAAGTTTAACTGAGCGGTGACCAATTTTGTGAAAGAAAAATATATATCTTTTTTGCCACATTTAGTTTCTTTATAATTAGCATTTGTAATGTTCATGTTTTAGTTTCAGCACACAATCTCCTCATGAAACACTTTGTTTTGGGGCTGGTATGCTGTCAGATAATGGACACATACTGCCATTCAGGTTTGATGCACATGCAGATCTTTTGGGAATGGCTCACAAATGCAGGATGGCAACAGTCATCTTTTAGAATCATCCTCCCTTCTCTTCCCCTTTCCCAATATTCCAGAAATTGCTGTCCCCTCACGAGATTATTGATTGATGTTTTAAATGATCCTTTCTTATTTAACAGAAGGTGGCAAAACAAAGCTCCATGAATGGACTGATGGTGAAGTCCGGAAATTGATTGTGTCCAAAGCATGAACAATTGATGAGAGAAAGTAAGCATAAAAAGCCAATCTGGAAAACAGGAACAAGAGATGGGCATACCTGCAGACAAATGTAAGGATGAAATAAAAGCTACATTCAAGGCTACGAAACCTCAGGCAAATCGAGTTGCAACTTCAACTTTTCAACTGAAATGCGTAGCCTTAAGCACAGTGACCCCACAGTTACACTGCAGTATTTCTGTGATAGTGAGTTTAATGAACGAATTCAAATGCCCTCCGAGTCTGAGGATGAAGCACAGCAACTAAGACCAAGGAAGAGGAAATCGAAAGGAAAGTTAATCAACGGACTGCAGAATTGAAAGCCTAAATGAAGAAGGGGGACTCTAATTTCCTCTTTTTCATGCAGACCATGCACAACGACAATAGGGAGCTAATGACAAAGATGATTGAAAAGCTGTAGTTGAAAGAGAATATAAAGCAGTTTCTCTTTGTAAATCTGTTCAGAAATTGATTTATTATAAGGTTTAGTATAAAAAAGTGGTCTTTGTATTGCCCTGTTCATGCAGCTTTCTGTCTGGTTAAAGTGTTCCAAATAATAATGGCTTTCCTGTTTTAGCCCAAAGTTTATTTGTTTTATGCAAATCAGCTAGCCAAGTTTAAAATTATTAAGTATTAGGCTACTATTTTATGAGACTTTGTGGATTTTTATCAAGTGTTTATTATGTTTCATGCTGGACAGTGCTGCAAAATTTCTCTACAGCATTTCAAATTTTGAAGTTGTGGCAGTTGTAAAGTAATGAAATATGAGTTAAACATCTGGATCAAGGCATGCCATGTGTCTTTTGCATTTAAAAGGTTAGGCACTGTGTTTTACGCAAACAAATTCGAAGCATTCATAACCAATGAAGGATTGTTCACTTTATAGTTGGTATGAACAGTTAACCAGTTATTACGTATTCTTTTGTGTATCATGGTAAGGATTGCTTTTGCTCACTTTAATAAGCAGATGGGTACATGTAGAAGGGTTTTTAAATGCCTTTCTCAGTTGAGTGTCAGTTTGTCATGTTTGTGATATTGGATCATTAACTGGTGAAATATGTGAAATTGATGTTTTCAGCCATCTTACACTGCTCATAAATATGTTATTCTAGGCAGAGTCATAAAAGTATTTTAATAGCATTATAAATAAATGTTAATGTATTGTGCATGTACTGCATTTATATCATTTACTAACAAGCACTGTGCAAATTTAATCACAACTGATGGTGCAAACAATATCTGCTAGTTTCATTCCTCCATCATTGTCATCTTGTACAGCAACTTGGTTTTGACCACATAGTTTCAACCTCGCGTGGCTATATCACTTCAGGAAACAGTGCCTCATCATGCTGAGCTCTGCAAAGATTTTAAAGCATGCAAGCTGCCAGAATTGATGACACAAGAAATTCTATATCACTTGCATTAAATTGAGTTTCATTCTGCCCTTCAGATGGCCAAATGCCCATTCAGTGACCTGCCTGGCAGCACTCACCTCTCTGTTGGATCTCTTCTGGTCTCTGGTCAGGTTACTATAATCTTTAAATGGTATCATCAAGAAACTTATGAGTTGATTTGCCGTGTCACCCACAAGGAACCCCTCTTCTGGAAACTGTCGTAATGATGATTTGTACACACTTCAGTTTTGAAATATGGGTCATTCCATGAGATTGGGACAAAATTTGTGACAGTTCCCTTGTTACATCGGTAACTTTTACCACCTGCCATGACCTGTAGAATTGGTCATTTACTCTGAAAAAAAAACCACCTGTGTATTCAGCCTTGCAAGATGTATAACAAATGATGTCAATTTGGAATCCACGTGCAGAGAAATAGCTGTTCATACTTGATCATACCAATGTGACAATTGACACCGTCACAGATTGTGCCCCTACCTCATGGAATGACCCATATATGGCATCAAGACAACTGCTAGGTCAGCCACAAGCAACATTGGTGAGAATTAAATTATGATCCCCTACTCCTTGGAGAAAGATTGAATGATAATGTTTACGATTAAAATAAGCTTCTAAGTGAGAATCTGATGCTTTTATTCTGATGTGGCATCCATCAGTGGCTGCTATGATGTGTGGCAGTGTTATAGTCGAGACCTGATAGACAAAGACCCAAAGTTCCATGACTGAGACCAACCCTTTCAAAGTGGACCAAGACCAATATGGTCCGAGACCGAGCCCAAGGATAAAAAAAAAATACTAGAAATAAACAAACGAGACACAGAATTACAGTTGTAAATTGTCTCTTTTCATTCAGGATAATCACAGATCACATGTACACATGACAAGTCACTCAAACGAAAAGCAGTTACACATTAGGAATATTAGTTTTGATAAGTTGTCTGCGCCCAGTCTTGCCCAATGTGGTCTCATGATGATTCTTCCATGTGAGAAACCCTCTCTACGGGTGCACTTGTCGCAGGGACACTCAGAACTCTGAGTGTCAGTTTGTGTATCTCAGGATATGGTGACTTCTGTTTGGTCTAAAACTGCAGGGCCCTGCGTGCAATAGCTGGATCACAGTCTTTGATGCAGTCGGACATCTGTACTGTGACCTGATAGTGACTGGTGCTTTGTCCCAACTGGCATTCCTTTTCATCGTGAACACAGGCCATTATACAAGGTACTTTTTAGTGGGGCCGGGGGGGGTTCATCTTCCCTTTCACTCATCTTGATTGAGTGGGTTGCCTGTTCCTCAGTTGATTCTCAACTGGGTCTCTGGACTGATTGACTCTCTGCTTCAGCAATCACCATTTCTGTTGACAGAAGATACATGTTACGGAAAACATGGCATGATAATAAAACCTACAAAGCCATATAAAGTTTCACAGTCATTCATGATTGACTGACACCTGAACTCAGGTTAAGATGCATATCATGTGGCACAAGAATTTACACAGGTAAATGAGCTTTAATTCATTCCTTTACCCTATACTCAGTGGCAAAGTATAACCAGTTTGATAGTTTTCGTATTATAACAGCTAGAGGTTTTTTATTTTGACAGGTTGTTTTGTTTTGCATTGTTTGTCATACATTTCCCCATTTTACCTTTATCTGTGTAGGTCTAATGTGCATTTTGTAATATAAGGCCAAAACCAAAAAAGTGTTACTCAGGAAAAAGGAGAAATTGGTTTATGCAAACATTTTTTCTATCACTTTTAAATGCTTCCAGTCCAAAAGTTAAACCTACAATTATTAGGTGGGGTTCTTTGTTGAAAAAAGTGTGTAATTTATTGAACCATTTTACGCAACATTGTGTGACATGTAAATGATTCCATGAAAAATGAC
The DNA here is from genome assembly GCF_001949145.1 of Acanthaster planci. Next base: position 78,341 of record NW_019091651.1, read on the forward strand.
TGTTTCTTAGATCAAAGATATTGGTGAATCTGCATATGTTTGTAGATTCACTAATAACATCTTCAATTGATATCCTTCCAAACATCCTTATTTGTTGCAGGGATGCTGCATTGGGGTTTTCTGCATACACATCGTGTCTATGAAGTGTATAGCAAACTGGGGATCCAAAACCTGTTAGCGAAAGGGTCATCATGGTTCCACTGTCAGGTTTGACCATGGTGCATGGAACAAATACCCCACAAAAGCAATGCTGGAGGGAAGCAGCAAGTGTTGCAAGCAAGGCCTTGCAGTCTCTTTAACTTCTGTAGCTGTGTGTAAAGATCCAACACAGTTGGTAGTGCAAGACAGATGGAAGTCTCACCTGTTGAAAAAAGGAATCTATTGAGATAAATATTTGCAAAATTCTGGTGGATTAATGCTTGTCATACTTGTTCCCACTTTAGGAACATCATTAACAGGAAAAAACGATATAGAAGTGTTTGTAAACAAGCACAAACACAGAGCTGTTTCAGGACTATTTCACCAACAAAATAAATATTTGCAATTGTGATGAATAAATCTGGCATCAAGAAACTATGAGAGAGTAAAAATGAACAATTTACTATTCTGGACATCACATATACCCTGAAAGAGTTACGTAATTTACAATCAATTTCAACCAATACAGTTGGATGTTCACTTCAGAAGATAATCTAACATGACTCGTCACGTCATGACGTGATGTGATTCTGACAGTTGAGAGTTTGCCTTGTACTTCCCAGAATTTCCCAGAATTGCTTTAAAATTGTAATATTTACTTAAAGATGACATATTCGACTTCTCAGACTGATGACGTCATCGTGAGTGGATGTGATACCAGTTACAAGTGTTACGATCCTCAAAACTAAGGAATTAAATCAACTTCCCAAATTCACTCCCCAGATAAGGAACCAAAACAAAGTGGACACGGATAAAGCCAAAACCAGTTTTCACATTACTTAATCAATGAATTAATATATTTAAACACTCACAATCCAAAAATAAAATAAATACACACAAAAACAAATCATAATAGGCGAATACGATGAATTTTACCAGTATCATATACAATGGCGGGGCGAGCAGGGCCAAAAATCAACAAAAGAAAGTTCAGTGTTCTGTTCTTGAGTCTTGGTGAAGAAACCCAACGGCTAGGAGAAGAAGGGGAACATGGGCGGTCAAGTATGGCCAGCATGCCATACTTCGATGAGCTTCACGCTCGTCGGATGGATCGATACCCCAATCACACGAGCTGAATCAGCAGACTCCAAAGTCTGATGAAGTCGCAAGACCAGGACTAGGCAGCACTGTAGAGGTGCAGACTCCTAACACGGAGTTCCAAAGCTGCTATCTGCATCACTCCAAGCAACATCCGGGGAATCTTGAGACAGCAGACTTCCAGTTCAAGGTCCCCAGGTGCATGCCCCAGGGGAAAATGCCCCAAAACAGCCGGCAGTGGGCACTCGTAGAGCTCACCGGTCCTTTCCAGTCTAATGGTGAGGGACAAAAGGCACCCACCAAAGTTCATCGATACAATTTACAAACATTCCAGACATACTACATGCTACAAACATGCCATCATGCACTTCCAACTACCTCTCCAAAGCTGGACAATTGTTTCTTTGAAGGTTCACTGGGCTATTCAACTGCTCGCCCCATAGGTTAAAACTATTTTGGAAATGTGTCGTCGTCAAATTCAATTTAACCAAAAAACATACAACTCAAATAAAACAATACAATCGTAGTTTACAAAAAAATTCAACCATCCTAACACAAGAATTGAATTTTAAAACGAGAGTGTTTGTGGACCTGGCCCTGGTTTCATTTATCTAAAACCAGTGACAAAATTCTTGGAAACCACTCACAAAATTTAATGACATGTGCATATAGACGATACAGGAAACACATTGGTCAGTGGAATATTTAAAATCAATGTCATATCGATGTATGTCGCAGCATGACTTGCCATATAATGATACCACCAATAGAAGAAATCAATTAACATCTGTAACCCTTCTCTTTTTAGCTCTCTGCTAATTTTCAACCTATGTCATGTGACTTGTCAATAGATGCCGTCGGAATCACATCAGATCAATTTGGGTCTAAAACCCGTCTCTTTCCAGCCATACACAAAGTTTCAACCAAATCGGACAAGTACTTCACAAGATATAGTGGTTTGAAGAGTTCCCCTTTAATGTCTCGTGACTTGCCGGCGGATGATGTCAGAATCGCATGAAATCAATCTGGGTCTAAAACCCTTCCCCTTCAAGCTATACATAAAGTTTTAACCCAATCGGCCATGTACTCTACAAGTTATAGTGGTTTAAAGAGTTCCCCTTTAATGTCACGTGACTTGCCGGCTGATGACGTCATTATGAGAACTTGTACAGGAACCTTTTCTAGCGTGTCCTTAGTGTGTGCCTCTAACATGAACTCCGATTGATAACGGTGCCAAAGTCTTCCTTTTCAAAAACATGTACAAAACCTAATGAGAGAGGAAAAATAAAATATTCAAAAATTAATCATGTGATGACGTCAGCCTGTTGATTTTCATCCTCTTATGATAATCTGAAGGTTTGTTCCATATGAAGTCAATCCAATTTTTTATTTAAAGTACTTAAGTCAAGGAACATATAATTTACTTAAGAAAAACATGCACAAACCTTATGGAGAAAAACTGCACCTTTAAAGTCATATCACATGATTTGCGTTTACATTGACAACAATTGTGAAATATTATTTGATATTTGGACTTTTGGATATATTTGTAATTGAACAAAGACCACAAAAAAAGGATTTATCTTTTGTTCTCCTAGTAATTCCTGGCCGATGTTGAGGGCTTGTCTCATTAAGATTGATAATGTTGCATGGTATAAAGATGTGTACAAAACCTATGGAGAAAATTACAACATTATTCTCATGTCACGTGACCCCTAATAACATCACCGCGACAATTTTTTTGGGACAGCCCCCTGGGTTGATGGACTACATGTGCTCCCAGTACAAAGTCACTCAGATGTCTGAATGCACCAGTCTTTGACTTTAGAGAAACATATACAAAACCTATGGAGAAAAATTAAATATTCAAAATTCAATGATAAATGAAGTGATGACATCATGACAATTTTTTTCTTAAATTCTCTCTCTAATTGTTGGGCTAAGAATCTTGACGTTATATCCATCGATACAGGTCAAGAACAGTGTGGAAGTCTGGCTATTGAAAAACATGTACAAAAAGTAGGGGGAAAAATTAAATATTCAAAATTCAATAATCATGTGATGACATCATCATAACGAGTCTCTTCTAGGCCCATCCTTGCATGATTGTCTAAAGGTCTGCCAAGTCTGAAAGTATAAATTTATTGATGTCGACTGGTGGAAAAAGACATGAACAAAACCTATCGAGAAATAGTCTGAAAAAGGAGAAGAAAAAAGAAAAAGAAAAACTAGAGGTCATATGTCTGTTTGCCAACAGAACAAAGGCCTTTAATTCCGTTAATTTGCACAACAAATCTACTGCACAAACCCGAGGGAAAAATCATTTCATAATGACCATTTGGGTCCAAGGTTTCAACGCAATCAGGCATGTACATGTACTTCAGGAAATAACATGCTTTAAAGAGTGCAGGTACTGTGTAATTTAACTCCTCATCTGATGATGTCGTCATCACATCAGGTAAATCTTCGACTACAACACTTCTTTTTCTTGCTGTCTGCAAAGTTTCAACTTGATGAGATATGTACTTCAGGCGATAGAGGGCTGAATTTTTAAGGTCACAGGAAAGGAAAAGAAAAACCTGACCCTCCAAAATATAAAAACTATCATCATCTATATTAAAACAGAGATGTCAAACAAAAAAAACATCAATTGTTACAAAATTGTTGCAAAAACACAAGTCAATCTGTTAATGTGACAGACACTTGCGATTCCAAACATTGTTTAAATTCTAATCATATCAATCGATGTAATGATTGTAAAAAATGTAAATATTGTAAATCTTGCAACAAATGCCAAACTTGTGATGTTTGCCAAAATTGTACCAATTGTATAGATTGCATTGATTGTGATAATTGTAATAATTGCGACAGTTGTTATTGTTGTATTGGTTCCTATAATTGCATCGAATGTAATAACTGTACCGATTGTGAATATTGCATCAACTGCGAAGACTTAAATTGTGTATCCTTTGTACTATTTGTTTATGACAGTGACAGTGGACGTGGTTGCTACAAAAGGATGAAATTTCATTGGGCACCACGTCGTTTTTGTCTAAACACTGATCAAAAGAATTTTTATCCTTTGTGTAAAATATCGCAATCAAAACCGTATTTTCGTGTACGTCTTTGAGCATTGAGTTGTAGTTCTGAACTAAAATCCAACAGCTGTGATTAAAGTGCCTCCCGCTGAACGCCATACGACTTAAGCCGCACGTAGTGCTATTACTCGATTTGTTTCTGTATTTGATATCTGATCGGTTGCACAATTGTCTATGATAAACAATGTGTTTATGCCGTCAAACAATTTTTGGTATGAATCAAGTGCTTCATTCAAGTCGAGTTTCTCTTTATCGAGATCGCACAAGTAGACGTTCTCGTCGGTGTACATACACCCACAAGCAGGCCAAGTACAGTTTATTTTTAAACAATGTCGGACATATGATTACGATAGCTTCAAATACGAACCAATATTCACTTTCCAAAAGGTCCAATATCCATTGGGTCTTTCCGCTGCCGGTCTTTCTAACAATTAAAGCACAGTGTGGCTGTTTATACATATTCAAACTCTTATTTTTTTTTGTAAACCAGACTTTTAAAGTTGCCATCTTCCACGGTCAACTGTGCATACATAATTATAAACAACGGCCTGGCTGCTTCAGCTTTACGCTCCATTTGAATCGATATGGTGCCTCCTGCACCCAGTGGCCTACCCGAGCCATGCGCCAAGTTGTCATCTGAAGTCGAGCCATAGCCTGTATTTATCTTTTAGGTAGCCGCCCATGTCAACGCCGGTCAAGTTTACATTTTTTGTAACCGCCCTACCAGATTCAGTGTCTGAATCTCAAAAAAAAATTGGAGATTCCGTTCCAATGTTGGTATTTGAAGAGGCCTTGTGAATACAGCTGATTGGGTTTACCCTCGACGGTCACACTTGTTTTTGTAATATGCAGATTGTAAAATCTCTGCGGATTTTAAACTGTAATTTTTTAAACTTTAAACTGTTAATCGACAAAGAGCCCAAGGAAGCCATCAAGTTAGACCTAGTAAAGCAAAAGTCGTCTGCTCCCGTCCCCAAAAGCAAACAGCAAGAACTACCTCCAGACGCTGTCGTCCGGTACCTATATTACCCCGGTGAACAGGAAGGTGGCACTGTCAAAAGAGCGACCAATCCTGTGTGAAGCATTGACGTTTATCAAGTGGAAAAGCGCTCAAGACTATTTAAATGGGTCAATGGCAAAAAGGTTAATATTGGGCCGAGGTTTTACTATTTGCTTGGAGTACCGAAGCGTTCTTTTGTGCAAGAAGAGCTTCAAGTGGTGCCAGAAGGCACTGAGTTACTGCCTGCTTGGTAATGGCCATAAGCTAAAGTATCTATCCTATTGGGTAATAAGTAATGCTTGGTATCCAACGGCAACAAGCTCAATTTGTTTTGAACAATTGTAAAAATCATATTTTCTGTGACCTAATGTAATGTTGCTTTGTATAAACCTGCTTGCAGTCAAACAGAGCTGTTTTATAAGCTTCGTTTTGCAGTTGTTTTGTAGTCACGACTTTGTTTCCCCCTTTCTCTTTTCTTGAGATTAACGTTATCATCGAGTAAGATTGAATACATTTTTGGGTGTACGCAAACGACTTCAGAAACGAACTTTCCACCAAATTCGTCTTTCATCTTGCCAATGACTTTTTTGTGTTTGAAAAGTCGAATAGGTCACATTGTTGGAGTAGGTAACCGTGTAAGTCGTCTGTTTGAATCCGAATGAGTAAGCTGTCAGTGTCGGTATCGAAAGACAAACATCGTTGTCAAAGTCTGCTTTCAAAGTGTTGTAATAAAAATCATACAATAACGTTTTAGACAGATCTAGCACACTTACGCCACAGTAAATTGGTTTGTTCAATTTGGTTATTATGCGATACAACGAGAAATCTCACCCTGGAAACAGTGTGGTTGATTTGTATTGAGGCTTTGAAGCCAAGTGTTTATATCGTGGGGCATCTTGTATGTCTCTAAGCAGGTGTCAGTTGATTCCATCTCTCACGTTTTCCATCGTTTTGCCAAATACTGAGTTGTGCATCAGTTTAAAAAAGTCTTTTTTGAAAAGTCTTTTTTTTTCTGACGCAGCTTGTTTGCGCAACTCGGTGTTTTTGTTGATGTAGCTTTTCATCCAAGGCGCTTGCACAAAAGACATTTCACGGTGGACCACCTTCAGTTGTAAATCAAGTCGACATATTTTGGTAGTGAACGACGTATCTATATTTGGTGAAAAGCATCGCCACAAGCTTGTCTACGGATGCAACTTTTTCTCCATTTTGTCGTTTCTAACGATAGCGATTTTATGAAACGAGTGGCTGCGTCTTGTGACTCATACAATCACCATCGCATCATACGACTGCGTAAGAATAACCACATGGTTTTTGATGTTGGGTTTTAATCATGTGACAGGTCATTTACACATAGCCCTTGCGCAGGGCCCTCGTTTGATAGCTAAGCTTGTTCAACATTAGTTTATTGCCAGCTCTTTGTTCAGTGAGTCATTCACCCCACAGCGCTGGTACAGACAACACCACAAGATGTCCAAGATCTACCTCATGTTATTTGCTGGCAGAAGTTTCCTTAATAGCCTTTACACCTCATGTTAGCTCTAGATTGACTGGGCTAGGGGGTTTTTCTTGTGGCGACACCATAATAAAGAACTTGAGTGAGATAATGCACACTATCCGTGTCGATCGTATCTTCTCACTGTTACAATCGTATTGGCTTCTTCGGGTGTGAGAGATTCTCAAACAGATTCGAAATCTGCGTAGATAATAAAAGGTTTGTTTTTGTAGTTTTCAAATTTGAGGATATGATCGCCTTTTTCGGGGAGTACGACTTTGGAAGGTGCTGCATCTATTCCTCGACAGTCTTCTTTGTGATTGTCTAGTCTTTGTTGTGTTTGAAAGTGGCACATACAATTAAAGTAAAAATATTTCTGACCATTGTGATTGTTAACACCGCCCATCAACCTAGAGGAATTTTTAACTCAACAATAATGGGCTTTCTCACCTCGGTTAAAATAAAGTAAGTTGATGGATTTGGTTTTGTAAAGTATAAACACGTTATCTTTTCCAGTGTAACCAAAAACATTTAACGCCAAGTTGTTTTGAGTTTCAATGCATGAAATCTGTGAAAGTGGCATAGGAAAGTTCACGTTTGTAAAATTGAAACCGTCTGTTGTTGTGTACATTGAAGTCCTTTTGTCGTGTAATTTATAATCTGGATTGCTTTCAAGTTGATTTTTGACGTTGTCACTATAGAAACCCTTGGCAGCTCTCATTGCCCAGCGTATGCACTTTTTTTGGGGGGGGTTTGAACGTTGATGATCGCGGTTTTAGCTGCTAATTCTTTAGGTAGCGGGATATAACTCGCTCCAACTGGATTATAGAGCACCACATTGATATAAAACACGATAACTTTATCATCAACACCCAGCCAGAGCCTCGTTGGTATGGGTTTCGACTTCTTCCATTTGTTTTTCTCGTTGTTTTTCTAACGAGTTTTTGACCTCTCATTTGGAAAACACCGCGGTATTTCTGCTTGTAAACGTAAAAACACCAACTTTGGTTTCCGCTTCATGCCTTTCTATTTTGAATTCAACCTTGAGCACGGTTTTGCAACTTGTATGTTCCTATCTTGCAAAATTCGCCCAATACTTTCTTTTCGATGTAACTTTTGTGAAAATCAAAAAAGTGTACCAAATCATCTGCAAAGAAACTAGGTTTCAATTCCCAATTTCTGTAGTTACTTTGAAAGCGTCAGATGTTTTGGATGTCTGCCTCTGCAATCATTTCTGGACAAGTAAAGGCTATAATCACGTCAATGAGATCTTTCCGCAAGATGTTACCATTTGCACCAGTGGTAGTAAATGGTAAGTCATCGTCTTGTGCTACCTGTAAGAGTTGACGGTACGTTTTGCGCTGTATGTTTTTGAATGAACGCTGGCGCACTTAGATTGTGCGTACAAGCTCTGATTTTGTATGTTGGTGACGGTGAGGGGGAGACAATGGTATGTTGTGTCGCTTTATAAAGCCTGATCAAAATGATTTTTTAATTCCATTAAAGCCTAATAGCACAGGACGACGTTATGATCTGGTTTGGCTATCTCTAGGTTGGTAATCTCTATTCATGTTGATATTTTAATATAGTAATTAAAATGTTATTAAAATTTTCTTGAAACCTCATTCTCCATTTGGAGGGTGAGGTTTTCTTTTTCCTCAAGCCACCAAGTCTCCTAGAGATCCAAAGTATGCGACAAAGATGTTTATATTAGCATTAGAACCTTTTTGCATTTTTTCCGAGGTGGGAGAGGGCCGGAGAAAGGGGTGAGGAGGGTCCGAAACTCGCTTCCTAAACTACTTCATTAGATATACAGTTTTTAAATAGTACACATTGAATGTCACATGACTTGTCTCCCGATTTCGTTATTATCACACAAGGTCATATTTGCCTAAAGCACTTCTTTTCCATTATATCAGCAAGGTTTGAACCCAACTAGACATGTACTTCACGAGATATGGAATTTTAAATAGTGCACCTTTAATGTCACATGACTTGTCACAAGTTGACATCATCATCATCACATAAATTTTTTGTCTAAAGCGCTCCCCTTCTAAGATATCTGCAAGGTTTCATCCCAGTTGGACATGTACTTCACGACATATCGTGCTAGGAAGAGTGCAATTTTAATGTCACGTGACTTGTTACAAGACGACGTAATGCCAACGTCATTAATTTGCCAGAATTTTTTCTTGAGTATCTGTGCTAGGTATAACTTTGATCCAGATGAAGGGTTGCAAATGGAAGAAAATCTGAATACAAAGAAAATTTAAAGATTTAAAATTCTAAAATGATTCACGTGATTACATCATCATGACGTCATTTTTTTTTAGAATCTGTGGTTGAGTGTCTGTGCTTGGTAAAATTTTAAGACAGATTGAAGATTGCTAAGCAATGAAAAAAAATAAAGATTTTAAATTACATAAAAAATTTCATAATGACATCATCATGACGTCACTACTTTTGACAAATATTTTGTATTGGGGTCTGTGCTGGGTGTAAGTTTGATGATGAGTAAAGATTGCTGAGAGACTAAAATAGTGCTTCGAAAACGTGTACAAAGTCAATGGGCTGAAATAAATAATGAAAAATAATAATAAATCACTTAACAACGTCATTATGACGTCATTGTTCTAGGACCATCTATTCATAGGGGTCACTCATTGGTACAAGTTTGATGACGATCCAAAGCTGCAAAAGCACTAAAGTCCTGTGTAGAAAAAACGTGCACAAAACAAAGGGGCTTTTGAGCAGAAGAAAAAAAAAGAACAGAGAAAATGTGTTTGTGAACAAACACATAGCTATTCCCAAATTGTTTTTTATTGATGACTGTCAATGAGTACCATAAATTTTGAATTAATTGGATTAAAAATAATTGCCAAAGGGGCATGTATAACGAAAAACAAATTATCACTGCAATTGAACATATAGTTCATGAGATATGGTGATTTGTGTGTTACAATACAACTTCTGTCAAACAGGAAGTAAAGGTCACATGAGGCCAAAATATCCATTTTCATTTATAATACGTCCCACATACCAAATTTGACTTCAATCGGGCCAACAGTTTTCCAGTTATTAGACTAAAAAGAAAAAAACATTGATGACGTCTGGAAAACAAAAGTATTTTAATAATATTGTGATACAATTATCTGTCCATAGACTTCTAAAGTACTGTAAATTATCAATCTGATTAGATGTTATAAGTGACAGGATATGATGATTTTTTTTTTAAATACAAATTCCGGTCAATCTGGAAGTAGAGGTCACATGAGGTCAAGATATCAGTTTTCATCTGTAAAACGTCCCTGACTATGTGCATACCAAATTTGAGTTAAATTGGTCACCTAGTTTACTAGTTATTAGACTGTGAAGAACGAACTTTTGCATTGAGGTCACATGACCCCTGATGACATCATGATTACAAACTGTTTCAGGGCACATCTTCCGATGATGGTTAATTACTATACCAAGTTTGAAATTGATTGGACTTAAAATAATTGCCAAAGTGCCTTGTAGAATAAAAAGCGGAAAATTTAAAAAAGGAGAAAGAAATAAACAAAAACACTAGCCATTCCTAATTCAGACTGGGAGCAGCTAGAGAAGAAGAAAAAAAAAAAAAGAACAAAAACAATGCCTTTTTTGCAAGTTGTGAAAAGGCCCCCCCCAAAAAAATGCCTTTTTCACAGGTTGCATAAAAGCAAACAAAAAGAAGGAAAGGAATGCCCTTTTCACAAAATTGAAAAAAAAAGAAAAAAAAAAGAATGCCTTTTTTGCAAAGTTGCAAAAAAGCCCCTCCCCCCAAAAAAAGAAACGTGTTTGTGAACAAACACAGCTGCTTCGGCCCTGGTTTTATTTATCTAAAACCTGAAAACTAGTGATGGAATTCTTGACCAAGTACTTACAAGATTTACTGATAAGTGCACATGAACGATACAGTACAGTGGAATATTAAAAATCCATGTCATCTCGATAAATGTAACATGGCTTGTCATATAATGCTACCGCTATCAGATGAAATGAACTTCCATGTTGAACCCTTACCTTTCCAGCCATCTGCAAAGTTTCAAGCCAATGGGACATGTACTTTGCAATATATATCGCTTAATTAGTGCCCCTTTAATGCCACGTGACTTGTCACCCAATGACATTATCACCACATCAGGTCAATCTTGGTCTAAAACGTTTCCCGTTCCAGCTATACACAAAGTTTCAACCCGATTGGACATTTACTTCACGAGATATAGTACTTTAAAAAGTTCCCCTTTAATGTCACATGACTTGTCACTCAATAATGTCATACTCACATCAGGTCAATTTGGGTCTCAAACCCTCCCCTCTCAAGATATACACAAAATTTCAAGCCAATCAGACAAAACTTTACGAGATGTAGCACTGTAAAGAGTGTGCCTTTAATGTCAAGTGACTTGCTATCCGATGATGTCACTGTCACATCAGGTCAATTTGGGTCTAAGACCCTTCCCTTTCCAGCTGTACACAAAGTTTAAACCCAATCGGACATGTCATTTGCGAGATATAGTGCTTTAAAGAGTGCCTCTTCAAGGTCACGTGACTTAACATGTGATGATATCATCGTCACATCATGTCATTGTATGTCTAAAACCTTTCCCCTTCAAGCTACGCACAAAGTTTCAACTGAACGGACATGTACTTCACAAGATATAGCACTTCAAATAATGCCCCTTTAATGTCACATGATTTGTCACCTGGTAACATAATTATGACAACCTTCGACGGAAACCTTTTCTAGCTTGTGGCCTTGGTGTTTGCCCCTGACACAAATGCAGTCATATCGATAACAGTGCAAAAGCAGTCTTCCTGTCCTTAAATAATAAGGTTTCCTAAGTACGAAATTAATCAGACTTTTTTAAAAAGAACCAAATTCAAGTAACACGATATTTTAGTAGAAAAATGTGTACAAACCTATGGGAACAAATTAAATAATAAAAATTCAAAGATAAATCAGGACCTACTGACATGATTATCTAAAGGTCTGCCAAGTTTGAAATCAATCAGGTGTATAAAACTATCAAAGTCTCCTGTCACAAAAAAAAAGAGTCTGAAAAAGGAAAAGAATAATAATTTAACAAAAGCAATAGTTGCTTCGGCAGTACACCGAATCAGCTAAAAAAAAAAAGAGAGGTCATCTGTCTTTTTGCCAACAGAACAGAGGGCTTTTTCGCATCCCTTTTCGGTTGAACAACCAATCTACTGCACTAACCTTATGGCGTAAATCCATCATCATGACCATTTGGGTCCAAGGTTTCAACCTAATCAGGCATGTACATCAGGAAATAACATGCATTAAATAAAATGTAATCGACTCCTCATCTGATGACATCATCACATCAGATACAATTTCATCTAGAACACTTCCTTTCCTTGTTATCTGCAACGTTTGAAATCATTGGGATATGTGCGTCAGGAGATAAAGGGCTTTAAACAGTGCACCTTCAATGTCACATTACTTGTCTTTCGATGACATCATCACCATGAGCTCAATAACATTATTACATATCACTTCCCTTTCTATTTTGTGCAACGTTTCAACCAGATAGAACATGGACTTCAGGAGATATAGCGTAGTAAATAGTGCCTCTTTAATGTCATGTGACTTGTCTCCTGATGACATCATTCATCACACGACGTCAATATTCCTCTGAAGCACTCCTTTTACAAGATATCTACAAGATTTTAACCCGATCGGACATGTACTTCAGGAGAAAAGGGCCCAAAAGAGTGCCCCTTTAATGTCATGTGACTTGTCTATTGATGACACCATCATTACATCAGGTCAATATTCCTCTAAAGCACTCCCCTTTCAAGATATCTGCAACGATATTGTCAACAATCAAACATCGCGAAGTTACCAAAATTGTGGCTTGAAAACGTGTACAAAGTCAAAACAAGTGTGCCGAAAAACTGTTGCTTTAAGTTCATGTCACGTGATTTGCGCTTAAACTGAACATTTTTTGTATGAAATATTACTATTCAGACTCATGTGTATATTTCAAACTGAATAGCAGCTCAAAAATCAATACAAATAAGGTAGTGATGTCATCATGACATCAAAGATTTGGCAATGATTTTGCCGACAATTGAGAATCGCAAAGTAACCCAAATTGTGCCTTGAGAATATGTACAAAGTCAATGGGCTAAAAAAATGTAAAAATCAATAAAAAATCACTTGATGACGTCATCATGAAGTCATGTTTCTAGGACCATTTATGCATAAGGGTTCTTCATTGGTACAAGTTTGATGAAGATCCAAAGTTGCAAAAGCACTAGAGTCGGGCGACAAAAAGATATACAAAGCAAAGGGGCTTTTGAGCAGAAGAAGAAAAGGAAGAAGAAGAAACGAGAGGTCATCTGTCCATTTGCCAACAGAATAGAGGGTTTTTTCACACCCTTTCTTAAGCTGAACAATCAGTCTACTGTACAAACCTAATGCTGTAAATCTGTCATTATGACCATTTGGGTCCAAGGTTTCAACCCAGTCAGGCATGTACTTCAGGAAATAACATGCTTTAAATACAATGTAATTTGACTCCTCATCTTATGACATAATCATCACATCAGGTACATTTTCGTCTAGAACACCTCCTTTCTATGTTTTCTGCAACATTTGAAATCAATGGATATGTACGGATATCTACTTCAGGAGATATGGGGCTTTAAACAGTGCACCTTTAATGTCACGTGACTTGTCTCCTGATGATGTCATCATCACATGAGGTCAAAATTCTTCTAGAGCACTCCCTTTTCAAGATATCTGCAAGATTTGAACCTGATGGGACATCTACTTCAGCATAAACCAATATAAAATAAGGTGATGACGTCATAATGACGTCATAAATTAGGCAATGATTTTGCATCATGGTCTTCGCCGGCTGTAACTTGATGACGATTGAGGATCGCAAGGTAACCAAAATTGTGCCTTGAAAATGTGTATTAAGTCAATGGGTTAAAATAAATATGTAATAATAAATGATGAAATCATGACGTCGTCATGACGTCATATTTCAACAGTGTTAGTCTCCAACACAGTAGTATTCCTCCAAACGTACTGGTGACGTCGTGCAACACTCAAGCATCTTCTTGCAACAGGTTGAAAAAATTAAAAAATCTATTTTGAAGAGATTCATTAAAAATCACAAATATCAATCTGGACGGTTACAGTGTGAAGTTGCTCATCAAAACTATTCTTAATATCTGCTTCCATTGTTCAAGGTGTTGGGCTTGTTGCATTGCTGCAAAAATTGTCATCTGGTGGTAATACCAGCAACACATCCTATAGAGTACAGAAGTTAATATGTCACATACACTGCGAGAACCTGCATGTGAACCAACACACGCACATACTCCATTCATTTGACCTGCACTTCCTGGTTTGCAGTGACGTCACACTTCGGTACTCTATAGCGGTGAGGGCCATATGCTTTATACACAAACCTTGCGTTGATCATTTGTAAACATATATCTGAAGCCGTTGATTCTTAAAATTGTACACAAAAATGAAGTCACGATGACGTGTATTGCTCAGAATAAGCGTGGCAGGACTGTGCATGAGTTGGGTCTGCATGGGCAATGAACCACAAAACCATGTGGACATAAAATTTCTCAAAAATTGGCTTCACTACATCATCTCTTGTGAGAGCAGCGCAAACTCAAAATAAAGACATTGAATACATACACAGAAAATCATGTTCATGGATCAAATCTGTTGCTAATTCCCTTCTCCATCAATGTTTATTTGACATGTTTACAAACATCAGACTTGACAACTAAAGGGAGCCCACAGCCTGATTCAGCGCACATGCACGCATGCAGCCTGCCATAAACAGGGCCCTGTCCTTCACTGTTGCAATCATAGCTGTGTGTTGTGGGTTGGGGCCCAGTCGGATGTAAGCGCTGTGTGCTTTTTCGCCTCTGCAAAGTTGTTAACCTCATTGCGGAATGATTAAGGTTTCCTTTCAAAAAATGGTAGTAAGTAAGCAAAGAAGGAATATCACAAGCGTTTCTGGCAAATTTTATCTTAACAAGCGTCATATTTTGTTCACAAAAGTGAAAAAGTCCAACCATCCAAACAGAAAAAGTGAATCACACAGTGTGACATCATCCAAAATTAACCCTGTGTTATGTTATTCAACCGCGGTCATGTTTTTTTAATGGATAAATAAACAACTACTAAAATTCACTAGTCGCCCGCACATATAAACAAGTTTAACATCATTATGCTTGAGGTCTCTTGTTGACAATGAACATACTTGATGCAATAGAGGATTGCCAGTTATTAACTTAATCCATTCCTAACTATATTCCCAATGTACCAACAATTTAAAAGATTTACTTGTTGTGGACATTGTTGACGATATAAAAATGGACCCTAGATCAAGTATATAAATTGTTTCAATTTTGAACAGTTTTAATTTGACCTATCAAACATGAGATATCACACCCTTAGTTGTGATGGTCGGCTATTGTTTCATTCGTGTTTGCAGAATGGGGGAGATATATGGAGTCAGCACCAAACTACTGGGTCTACAGTGCTACATATTGCATGTTCGAGGGGCCTGTATGACATTGTGTCGTATCTTCTGAGGTTTTCACCTGTCCAGACCAGCAGTAATTCTAACTGTGAAGATAGACAGATAGACATAAATGCAGTGAACCACTTAGGTTTGACAGCCCTACAAGTTGCTGCTGCAAAAGGTATGTAACATACAACAGTTTCATACCGAGATACTGTACACTGTATGCCAAGATATTTTTTTATCTGAAAGACTCTTGCATAACATATGCATGACTGCTGCAAAGACCTCAGGATTTAATACAGTGATTTCAAATACCTATCTGTAGGCCTACTCACCTCCTGTGAAAACCATTAAATGTTACTTACATTGGCCCTTTATCTTAGAGACATGAAAGATGATAGGTGGTTAGTAACATAGTATACACATATGGGATGGCAATGAATGGCACTGTTGCACACCTGTGTCCCTGAGGGACTGTGAATGGCCAGAAGAGTGTCCTACATGTATGTATCGTCTTCTGATCATTCACAGGCCCGAGGGAGCATGGGCATGCAATAGTGGCCGAATTTGGCAGTCCATATGTGATGTGTTTATAACACACCTTAAACTAGAAAAATATTCTGTCAAGGTTTTAACTGTTTCAATTCAACATTCAATAGCAGTTCAAAAATTGCAAAAAAGTAAAGGTTCGCTGAAGTGTCCCTACATGCAGTCTAATTTTGAGTTGCTATACTCAACAAAGAAAAGAATTCTTCCAGTGTTTTATCCGTTTAAATAAATCTTTTCACACAATACCAATTCAAACATTTCAAAAATTGAAGGCTCATTTTAGTTTTCATAGATGCAGTCTAATTTGATTTGCTACATACAACTAGGAGAAGAAATCTTCCAGGGTTTTATCTGTTTCCATTCAACTTTTAACTCAAAATCAGTTCAAACTTTTCAACAAAAGTTAAGGTTCATTTTAGTTTCCCTTGATGCAATAAAAATTTGAGTCGCTTAATACAACAAGGAAAAGAATACTTCTGGGGTTGTAACTGTTTCAATTTGACTTCTTGTTCTAAATGAGCCATAGCAACCTCCAGAGGGTACAGTAACCAGTCAAAAATTTTCAAGACTAGTGCCTGACCGGGCACTAGTCTCTGGAATTCATGAGCGCATAATGTCTAGGTCCATGTCAAGTCACACTGACACCAAATTCATATTCGTGAACCACACGTTACTGTATTTCAACCAACCAGGATAGAGATCCAGAAAGAGGTGTGTTACAGTGTGATGTATGCTAGTGTTAATGTATTGTGCTCTAGTTCTAGTTTGAGTGATATTGTTTGAGTGAGGATTCAGGGACATTGCTTGAGGACATTTGATACACCATCAATCATTTTTGTCATACATGCAACTGATGGCGATACAAGCCACCATGAACATCACTGACCCATATCAGTTGGTTGCTTAATAAAGCAATTTATAGCATCAGTTTTAGCTCCCTGTGTCAGCAATGCATGATCCATTTTTTTTAATACCACACTAATAGATTACAAATTTTTAGTGGTCAAGAATGGATCGTGTGATATGGCACAAAAATGCGTCCACCAGAACGTGAGAACATGAGTGATGTTTGCTGTGGTACGTGAGTGATGTACCCCACAGGGTAAATTACCTTAACCTTCCTATGCAAAGATACATTCTTGCAACAGTTGTCACATCAGTCCAAAATCAGTCAAATTTCCCATATGAGTCTGTGTACTGGGGCAAATCAAGTGGAAGGAATTTTTTTATTTTTGTTTATGGTTACAGCAGAAGGAGGGTTAATTACTCTTTCCTATAGTTGAAAGTGTCATTTCCATGATGTTGTATTGGCCTAACCTTGGATACGAGGTTGTTCAGCCTCGCTGGTGCTGTGTTACTTTGTGTACATGTATATAAGATGTGCTCTGGGGAACAGTGAAGTACTATTTCTGCTATGACCACCATTTTATTTGTTTTTTCTGTTTGTTTTGTAACTAGGCCAATTTTAATTTCAATTTGACTCACTTTCCTCTTCGGGCCCTTTCACACGAGTGCTGAAAACAGGGGACCCTGCAATGAAAGTACATCAACGCCATGATCTAAGAGATACAGCGTTGCATGAAAGTGTGTCCCAGTCACTAATTGTATGGGTCTCTGTGTGATCATCGCACGGATCCACACCTCCTCCAAAATTTTGCAGGGGTGCGAAATCCTGGCGATTATCACCAAGATTGATCGTGTGAATGCAAAGCGTGCAATTTTTACAAGAATGGTGTGCACTGATGTCTGTTACACATACACACCTTTCCTTTGCCGTCACTCAAAATGCTGATTCACAAATATACGACCTGTTCGTGATTGTCTAGAGGCTGTCTGGTAATCTAGAAGACATATAGGTGCAAAACTAAGGCAGCCTCTGACATTCAAATCACTGAATTCATACACAGCTGTTTGTGCAAACTTGCAATGAGGCATTCATGTACATTATGGCTGGAAATCCCTGATACTGTATACTTTTATTCAGAGAATAAAGCAGTACCAGTGTATTGGCTTCTGCTTAGTGTAGCGTAGAAGTGGTAACTTAACTTTCATCAGTGAGTGTCAACCACAGAACAAAAGGAGAATCACGGCCAGAGGTCAGAGCAATGGGTGCCATGAATCCTTTATTCCACAGTGAACTGTAACACAGATGCCAACATTTGCAATTTAGGCGTAATTTCTACGATTGTTTTCATCATTTACGATTTTATGATCTGTACATTATTTTTACGATATTTTCAACTTTAGGGAATTTTGCAAATAAAGAATAAAATTACTTGTCTGGAGTCCTGTTGCTTTATAATTCATGCACTGAATGTCCATAGTTTGGTATCAGTCTATAGGTTTTGTATATTTAGCACCAAAAACGGTGCAGATAATCTTGTCAATCTGTCTGTAGCAGTGTCAAAAGTGGGCTTACAAATAGAGCCACGGCTATATATATTGCTTTTAGCTTGTCAACCGATGCAAGTAATACTCGGGACTTTAGTGGTCATTTGTATCCACTCGTCATTAGTGTTTATGACAGTGACCAGGGCCTTGTAACACCCGTACTTGTAAGTCTTTGTCAAGGAAGTGCCTGTTCTGGAAAAGAAATCTTCACCTTGCTGGATAATGAGTGAACTTTGAGAGATATTTCATGGGGG
The DNA here is from genome assembly GCF_001949145.1 of Acanthaster planci. Next base: position 96,919 of record NW_019091651.1, read on the forward strand.
AATTGCATGTCCCTAGGCTGTGACGATGCATCTTTAATTACTGGAATTCACAAATGTGTTGCAGCAATTGTGAGAGAAAAAGTTGCAGGAGTGTATGTTGCCAGTTGTCCATGCCACTTGGTTCACATAGCAGCAGAGATGGCTGCTGGGAAATTACCTGTTGCAGTTGATGAGCTTCTTGTAGATGTGTACTACTATCTTGATAAAAGCAGTAATCTGAAGAAATCTTGCATGACAAGCAGATTCAGTTTGGTTCTGAGCCAGTAAAGATGATTAAGCATTGCAGCACCAGATGGCTGTCCCTTGGGATTTGCATAAAGCGACTTCTTGCGCAGTATGAACCACTGACTGATTTATTCAAAGAAGAGTGCAAAAGAATTACAGCTAAAACTGTAAAAACTATTTGCACCACTTGTCAGAAGCGGAAGGCTGATGATTCAAAGGATCCACCCTGTGCTACATGTAAAGTGCAAGTACTGTCATCTATGAGGTCATCATTTTCAGCCAGCAAATCAACGGGTAAAGATGCCGACTCTGCAGGTACAACAACCCAAGCAGAGTCTGCTCAAGCAAAACCTTGTCCAGCCAAACCTACCACTACTACCAGCACCAGTTCATCAATTGGTAAGAAACCTTCTGGGCAAAGGCATACTTCGAGTACGACTACCAGTTCAACAGTTGGGAAGAAACCTCCTGGGCATTAGCATACTTCGAGTATGACTACCAGTTCATCAGTTGGGAAGAAACCTCCTGGGCAATAGCATACTTTGAGTACGACTACCAGTTCATCAGTTGGGAAGAAACCTCCTGTGCAGTGGCATACTTCGAGTATGACTACCAGTTCATCAGCTGGGAAGAAAACTCCTGGGCAGTAGCATACTTCGAGTACGACTACCAGTTCATCAGTTGGGAAGAAACCTCCTGGGCAATAGCATACTTCGAGTATGACTACCAGTTCATCAGTTGGGAAGAAACCTCCTGTGCAGTGGCATACTTCGAGTACCACTACCAATCCATCAGCTGGGAAGAAACCTCCTGGGCAACAGCATACTTTGAGTACGACTACCAGTTCATCAGTTGGGAAGAAACCTCCTGTGCAGTGGCATACTTCGAGTATGACTACCAATCCATCAGCTGGGAAGAAACCTCCTGGGCAATAGCATACATGTACTTCGAGTACCACAACCGGTTCATCAGTTGGGAAGAAACCTCCTGGGCAACAGCATACTTCGAGTACCACTACCAGTTCATCAGGTGGGAAGAAACCCCCAGGGCAAAAGCCCACGGAAGCATCAAAGGAAATGACAGAATCTCGTGCACAGCGGGTCAAGAGACTTCTGGTTTCACCTCAAACCAAACTGTATTGTTACTACCTTGATGAAATACTTCCTGTGTTTGATGGATTAAACACCTACCTTCAAAACGAAGCCCCTCTCATTCACAGATTATGAAGAGAACTGTTCAGTCTGTTGAACAAAATACTAGTCTAATTTGTCAAGCCAGCAGTTATCAGGAAGAGTGAAAACGTGTTTGAGGTGAATTTCAGACTGAAATCCAATCAAAAGGAAGATGCAGGACTTGTAGTTGGAGCTCAAGTTAGGAAGTTCATTGATGCAGAAAAGAAAACAGAGGAAAATCCCACAGGATGGCTCACTGACTGTGATTTGGCTACGTTTTACTCAGCTTTGCACCTCTATTATGAGACTGCATGTTAGTGCATTGCGAAAAAGTCCCCCAAATAATGATCTTTTACTTCAAGCTGAAGTTGTGGATCTGGAATTAATAGATGAAAAGACATATGCATCCCTTGCCTACTTCATAAACAGGTTCAGCTGTTTACTACCTGACAGTTCTCAGTTAAGTCAACTTGAACAAGAATTTGCATTCTTCCAGGCAGACAGTCTCAAGCCAGAGATACTCTCTGTGGATTGCGTAGATGCTCAATACTTAATATACGCAAATAAAGCAGTCATCTGTGCATATCCTGTGATGCTTGGAATTTTGGTACTTCCTCACTCAAATGCAACTTGTGAACATATTTTCAGCATAGTGAGAAAAAAAACAGACAGATTTCGGAACTGGCAAGTGGAAACATTGGAAGCGCTCGTTGTGCAGAGAAGTGCAGTGAATAAACCTTGCCATCGATTCAAACCCAGCAAGGAATTGCTTCAAAAAGCCAAACAATCCACATATCAATCTCTTCGGCACTAGGAGGGTAAATCAGAAACACAGGTAAGTTAAAATATGTACACATTACACTGAATATCAACTCAAGTACTGAACCCCCACTTTGTAGCATAATTAGTTCCACTCATAAAAAAAATGGCCATGAAAAATCATTTTTAATAACCCAAACATTCCCTTAAAAATCACACTTAAATTTCATGCTGTAAACAGGAAAAATATGTTGGAAAAAGGGCCAGGAAATGCCTCAGATTGCACCACAGATCATTTAGAACCTAAAATTTCCCGTAAGGGCTTCGCGCTCCATGCTCGCAGGATTACACTTTTTTATTTTCCATGTTGGCATCGCTGCTGTACGAGAAAAGTACAAACAAACTTAGATTCCCTATAGGATTCAAATGTTTGGCAAGGGCTGAACTACCAATACATTTCGCCAAAATATTAATGGAAAAGTCTATTCTGTAAATATGATTACTTAATATACGCAAATAAAGCAGTCATCTGTGCACATCCTTAAATAAAGGAATCGTTCCACAGTATATGCAGATGGAGTTCAGTGCACAGGAAATGAATTCAGGCATTGCTCATTCCCCTCCAAGTAACACTAAAATGTTTAGATCTACAACTAAATCTTTGAAAACTTACTGATCACAACAAAGGATAAAATTAACTTCGAGATGCACACAATATGCTAAATTGTTAGTTCAAGACAGAGAGATTCCTAGGGTATGCCTTCCCTCCAATCCCCCTGTTACCATGAGTGCTAGCCACAATTCATCAGGAAAAATACAGGATGATCATAACTGCCCCATTCTGGCCATGACAAGCTTGGTTTCCTCGGGATCTTCTGATTCATCAGCCCATTGTCCTACCAAAACAACCAGATCTCCTCACATGACCAAATTAAAAAATACTCCATTTGGACCCAGACAGTCTTCATCTCACTGCCTGGATGCTTTCCAGCTATCTTTCAGAACAGCAGCCCTTTCAGAGGATTGCTGCAACCCTGACTGCCCTGAGTTGACAACCAGTGACAAGGAAGGCTCATTGCAGTGGCTTACAGTGCTACTTCAAGTGGTGTGTACAGAATGATTCCCATTCTGCCTCTATAACAGTCATTGGGGATGTTTACACTACCTTTTCCATTCTGGGCTTCAAATCTCCCCAATTCGTTGGTTACCCTATTCGTAAGTGACTTCGCCACAAAGGCAGATGTGCCACGATTTGCAGGCTCCCATTGGTCGATCACTGAAGTTGCATGTTAACTTCCGGTTGCACAGTTCCATGTAAACGGTGATCAATACATGTAAATCTATGTGCCGTGAGTATGCAGTGGACATGGTTTAAACTGAATTGATGTCACACTTACGAACCGGATAGTCAGCCATAGGGGCAATTCATATTGGGTTCGAGAATAACTCCAGCCAGTTTCTTACTCATCTGTTGTTGACAAATATCAAATGTGCTTTGAAAAACAACAGAAAAGAAACTCCTCGTGTAACGATCAGGAGAGACGCACAGAGAGAGAACTTTGATGCAGTGTTTGGTGTAAGGGAACCATCGACAAAGAGACATATTCAGAAGAACAGTGAACTGTCGCCCACATTTGGAGACCAGTGGATGCGAAGACTTCATGAGTTTGAAAACTGCTCTCATGTCATTCCTGGCACCTTATTTGTATCATTCTGGAAACATCGTTCCATTCTGGATTTTGATTCTGGTGGAAGAGCAGGCTTCATTAATCCAGGGACTTGCATTTTGCAGAGCTTTGTGAGAGGAGACGCTAACAAAGAACAATACAAGACAAGTAAGAATCTGTGGCAAGCCTAGTTTACCATTGTAATGGAACATCAATGCCTGCTCACCCTGTGAGCACCTTTGTAGGTGTTGACATTTGTCTGATAAATTTTTCTTAGAGACAGTTCTCCGGGTAAAGTTCAAAGGACCCTAACATCTGAAGTATTCTTATTATTGTGACGGGATCTCCCGAACCTTGTTTCTTCCTCGGATGAGAGACTAACAAAGCAGCCTCAAGGCAAAGGGATGCAGGCCCATTTGGGTGGAAATGTACTGCCGTAGGAATTGATTGCTGAACCCGCTAAATAAGTCACCAACATGGATGCGAGTAGACGCCTAGTTTTGAGACCTACAAGGCAATTCTGGTTTATTGTACAACAAAAACAAAGGCACTAAAATGAATGAATGTGGACTCAAGTAGGACCCTTTAATGATGTATTAAATTCGCCGTATGGTTAACTAGCACAAGTGCAATGTTGACTACAACTCAATGTGTGGTTAACTAATTCTTGCACCAGGCTTACCACCTGACTGCATGTACTGTGTGGTTTACTACGATGCTAATATACAACGGGCATTGGAGCCTATTCGAATGCATGTGTGGTTTACTTGAGTGCGTGTGTGGTTTACTACAGCTGCAGGTGTCTCTAGTCAACCACATTCATGTAGAACGTAACTGCAAGAAAGCTAGGTCGGTCCCAGTTCACCACTATTCACCTGAGCAGTGAACACCAACGCCACTCTTGACTCTTGGTATATGCTCACCAACTTTTGGTTGACGCAACGCACCTGTGAAGCCTCTACTTCACATGCAAAATATCTCGTTCCATGCACCAACGAAGAACGGACCACTTATCCCAACTACTCGTGTGGTTGAATAGGTCGCTTCTATGAAGAACGGCCATTACTCTAGGTGTGGCTTACTACCTCTATTCCACGCACGAACGTAGAACGCAACAAAAATTAGCTTATTCCCCGCAGCAACGAAGAACGCTACGAGGCTGAATATACACTTCCCGCTGGCAGTTACCTAGCGGTGACACTCAGCCTTTCCAGAAAGCCTAACCATTAACATGACATCTCCTGCCAGCAACTATAGCCATCTCCTTGTCAACCATACACACACCGCATGCAGCTATCCTACGTCAACCATATACAACCAGCACTCAGTAAGAATAAAGACTGCTTTACCTTATGGCTTCTCTTCACTGCACTGCCCGCGCACACACTCCCTCGTGCACACGGCACAGCTGGACAGCATACAGCCAATCACAACGCTGCATGCGCTGTCCACATAACTCTCCCCGTGACATTACTCACTGGGGAACTCCCCTAAATTGACTAATCTTTTAAACTAAGCTGAGTCACACTTTCACTACACTATTGTGCCAGCAACACAATTTGTCTGTGACATTAACCCAACGTTTAGAATGCCAGATACGTGTAGAACTCTCTCAACTTTTGGCTAAACTGAACATTTCAAAAAAAGGAGGAGGTCAGCAAAAAACATTTGAGAAGTGGATTTTGAAACATAAGTACTGGAACTTAAAAATTCTGAATAGTGAATTTGTTTACAAACTTGATAGTGTTGTTGGGGAACTTTACAAACACAATCAGAAAAACAGAGACAGAAGAATTGGAATATTTGCTGCCCAACAGATCTTTGCAAAGTACAAGAATAAGTCAAAATATAGTCAAGCCCACCAATTTAGACTAAAAGCTAAGCTTTCTGATCACTGTGCTGGTGCCCTACAATTTGCTAATTGCTGTGGCTTAGCAGCTGAAACATAAGATTTCAGAAGAGATAGAGACCTTAAATTTAAACCACAACAAAGGTTCAACTGAGCTTATTAACAAGATCCTATTCGTCAAGGATAAATTTGGAATTTCTGATCAAGCATACCAGTCTCTGGCTTCAGCTAGTCAGGGACTTCCATCTTTGTACAGGTTAAGGCACATCAATAAAATTCCTGTTGATGAAATTAAACCCACTCCATCAAAATCGGTCAGTTTTCAAAGAAGTATTAAAAATTTAATTCAAACAAAGGTAGAAGAGTTGCATAGAAGAGGGATATTACAAAGAGGAGAAAGCCACATTAAACTTTCAGGTGATGGCACGTGGTTTGGAGAGAATATACATATTGTAAACTTTGCGTTTTCTGTGATTAAAGAAGGTAGAAGGGCTTCAACGGCAAGTGGAAATTACTTGATGTCAGTTTTCCAGGATAGTGAAGGTTATGTCTCCTTGTCAGAACATTTGATAGGTTTACAAAAAGACATAGAAGACCTGAAGCAGGTTCACATTGATGGTGTGACTTACAACATAAATTATTGCTTGGGAGGTGATTACAAATTCTTGCTGTGTTGTTGGGGTATTGATGCAGCTTCTTGTTAATATTCATGTTTGTACTGCAAATGCCCCTCAAACCAGATTCACAAAGTAAGTGAAAAGCAGTCGATGACAGAAAAGAACAAGGGTTGCAGAATGATAGAAGAAATTCTATGCGCTACTTCCCAAAACTGGCAAGAAATTCAACTGCTCTCATAGCCCAATCTTTCCCTCAATTCCTATCAAAAACATTGTTGTTGACACATTGCACATGTTTTTGAGAATAACAGATGCATTATTCAACCTCCTTATTCTTGAGTTGAGAAGGGCCGATGAAATAGCTAAAAACACTCTCAGTGTTTTTGATTGTCAGAAGCATGAAAACTGTGCCAAGGTGGAGACTTTTCTGTCAGAGATTGGAATCACAGGATTTTTGTTCTATGTTGGACAAGCTTCAAAAAATGTGTGAGACATCAAAATTGATAAATTTCTGTGTGATTTACCTCATCTGTTGAGTAAAACAGAAAGGATACAGGTTATTTGATATGAGTTGTACGACTTGATTTCATCACTCAGGAGTGAAGGACATGGGTTATTCACTACTGATGAAGTCTGTAGATTTGAAGACAGGTGTAGAAAATGGCTTGAGCTCTTTACTGAAGTATACCAAACCACCAATGTTACTCCATATATGCATATTCTTGTCAAACATGTTCCTGAAACGCTCAAGAAGTACGGTTCAATTTCTAGCTTCGCTCAGCAGGGCCTTGAAAAACTGAATGACATCACAACAAAACTGTACTTCAGAAGCACAAACCATCGTAAAAAAGGATGCCCTGCTTCAGCTACTGTGCAAAAGAAGCCGCAATGAAATTGCTGAAAATTTGTAATTTGAAGTTAAAACATTTCCCTGGGAAAGGTTGCTTGTTTTGGCAAAAGACAGAATTGTTAATAACTTAAAGAATGAAGAATGTTTTGGATTTTTAGACAAAAGCTGTTTGGCAAAATTATTCATACATGTATCTTTGAGAATTTATATTGTTGATCGTCATTGAATTTGTTGCAATGAAAACAGTTACTTGTAGTAGCATTACAGTACAATTTTTTATTATAGTTCTCAGAAATGGAGTGTATTGTCACTGAGGTCACAGTGTATTAAATCAGTATTTCCATGGGCATGTTGAATTTAGATAAAATTATATTTACTGTTTCACGTGTAGCTAGACTTTTTATAAAGTTCGACATGTCACGTGGCCGGCCTGAGAGTTTTTAAAAGAATTTTACAGATAAACGTGGATTATGCAGGACACTAACATTGTCACCGAGTTTAATGAGGTTCAAATTTACATGAAATGAATTTGGTGTCAGGGAGTGGAATAAATTGAATGGTATGAATTGGAATAAATTGAAGTCTGAGTGTGTTAAATCAATCTGGTTTATCATTCACTGTGCCTTTTCATTTTGTAAATATAGGGAAATAAGCTTGTCATGTTGAAATGCACGTCATGTACAGTATGTGTACATGTACATGTACAGTACATGTGTACAAATGTACACGTCCGTTACATACCGCACTTTGGGGACGCGCATCTTGTCAAATGCGCCCCTAATTAATAATGGTACAGCCTGCACTACCACATGAGGGCATCGGTATTCCCGCGAGTGCAGCTACCTCAAGTCATGTGATGAAATTTTTCAACACAACATTTACATGCATAATATATTAATATTGTAGCGTGTCCCGCTGAACAGGGTTCGACGCTGGTATAGAATGACACACACCGCAACTCGCCGTTTTGGTCACGAAATCTCTGTTTTGTTGCTGTCGCGTACACCACAATGTGCTCTCAGCTCAACTCCAAACATGGTGCCCGTCGGCAGGGACTGCACAGGCGCGAGGCAGGAAAACCGCGGGCTGTTTGCATACCAGCACGGGCAGCCAGCCAACTCCATGCGGGTCCGAGCTGGCGCCCCTACTGGCCGGACCCGCTGGCGCTACAATATTAATGGCTTTTGAATATTCAGTATTCAAGACCTGGAAATTAATATTCATTAATTGAGTGAACAACTTCTACACGTAATATTGTATGCATGTTTGGGGCATGCAAAGACAAGGCCCGCATGTGGGGAAATCATTGAAGTCATTGAAAAAGCCTGGGATTTCAGCACGCACTGTTTCTCCATTTGGCAGCGCTAATGTACGTGTATAAAATTGTAGAAAAATATCAAGATAATCAATCTTAATCATGTACAACTGATGTAATTTCAAATACTTTTGAAGCAAGATAAAAACTGATTGCCTATTTTACCATTCAAATTCACACGCCTTACTAATGACCAATGGTGGTCGCGCTCTTGCATGAGACATTGAACTCTATATGTGCACTCTCCATTAAAAGATGTCACCTTTGCTGGGAACCAGGGGTGTACATCTCATCCGTCAGGTTAAGTTCCTAACCAAAAACCAGTCTCTCAGTTTTCTCCACCGGACGTCTTTCTTAAGTCTGACATCCTTTTCTAGTGTGCAGAAAGATAAGTTATGGTGCCCTGTTAGAATCCTAAAATTCTACATTGCTCGCACCAAAGACTGCAAGGCGGCGCCATACAACTGTTCATTATAACTGGTCGTTCAGTCCACTCAGCCTCAGCTTCGACAGTTGCAAGGTGGATCATGGAAGCTATAACATCCTTCCCATCTCACCCTTGCCAGAAACAGCCATGTGGGTCAAAGCCTGAAACTCCAGCTTGTGCAACTTTAAGCCAGCTACCAATACTGCACCATACTACTCAGACTGATTCTATTAGTGTTGTAGTCAAGACCACTTAAGACCTTCACAAGACCATGCAAGACCAGCACAACAGCTCCAATCTGAATTCAGGCCACAAGCTTTTCAAATGAACTGCAATAAAAGCATTCCTTTGTTATTGTTCACCCTGTTAACTATGACTAGTCTTGTGCATGGTTTTGTGTCTGATCTTGAGCCCAGTCTTGTGATGGTCTTGACTACAGTACTGGATTTTATGCATCCTCGAGGTTGTCAAGTCCCGCCTTCGACTTCTGATCCACTTGAGCCCAGAACCCTGCTTGTGGTAGGCGAGGCTCATCTACAGCCACCACAGATATTGCATACATCTCAGGCTCAAATTCAAGCCTATCAGACATGGAGCTTGACATCATGGGCTCTCTTTCAAGGTGTGGCTGTTTGAGATATTATGCAGGCAGCTTGTTGGAAAAACCCATCAACGTTCACATCATGCCACTTGAGAGATGTTCTCCAATCTGAAGGCCTGGTGCCAGACGAGGTCTCCAGACAACTGCACGAGCAGCAGCCAGGAAACCCAGACGATTTGTTCTATGTCTATGTAAGATACTTGCTACTCATGGGTGTGTCTTGACTAACCTGTAATTTTCAGTATTTGTTCCATAGTCAGGCTTAATCTCCACTGCTGTCCTGGTTCACCTACTGTACTTTCTGTCCTCATCTCAGTACACTCTGGTGTTGCTCTGCTTTTGTAGGTTTTGAAGGTGATGTATTTTATGCCATAGAATTTCCCCAAATTCTAAGGGGATTTCCTGTTCTATAAAGAAAGTACTCACCTTCGATATCATCCCTACCAAATTGTTTATTTCTTCCGTGGACAACAAAAAAAAAAAAGGAGGGGGGAAGCTATGCACGGAATTCTGGGATACGAACATGGGATGTGCAGTGTGTGCGGGGTGACGTCATGGCCTTATATTTCCAGTGGCAATGTTTGTGCATGCACATTTGGAAGATGCATTTGTAGGTATTGAAGGTGAGTATTTTTTTTATAGTACAGAAAATTCCCCTTAGATTTTCGGAGACTCTATGTTTTCACCTCTGCATTCCACACACTGCATACAATAGATTCATCAAGGTCAACATATTGACCTGTCGACTCAACTTTTGAACTATTTTTCTTTTGCAAAACTTGTGCATAAGCAGTGTTACGTCATATTTTGGAAATGTCTGTGCCACTCCCATCGCTGTAATAAATTCTCTTCAATTTTGGAAAATGTTCAAAGATGTATTTCTAAGCTCTCTTCTGCCTGTAACCAATGAGCAAGAGCACTAGTTACACCTATTAATAATTTTAGTCTAAAGCTATTTGAATGTCATGGATAGTGACATGGAAACTAGTTACAGTGAGTCCGGAAGCTTCACACCAAGGTAAGCATAATTGTTAGAATTGTAGAATATTTCTGTCAATCATTGTTGTGTAAACTATTTCAATATATCTTATAGGCATATGCTTGTAAATTTGTGTTCAGAACCCTGGAAATAAATAGTGTGCAGCTTAAATGTAACTCTTGTAAATTGTGACAAGGTTGTTGCTGGTATAAATCAGCTGGTTCAGAGCCACATCTCCTGGTAAATCAGCAAATATTTAGATTGTTGGACACTGTTGGAAAAACATGAGGAGGCAGGCAGATAGTCATTCGGATGAGTATCTTACTCTGAGAAATATGTTGACACTTATGCCTAATGCAACTGACCCTCCTCCAGTTTTGCAGCTGTCACTTAAGCATCAAGAGGAAGAGGAACAAGGTGAAGAAGAAGGTACGGGGTGACAAAAGAAGTTTCTCCTTAAGAGATCTTTAGAGACATAGAAAATAGCTATAGCATATTAGAACTTCAGCACAATTGAACGTAATTTCCAAACCTAGATGTAATTACACCTTACCTTAGATGGGAAGAATGTTTGGGAGATTGTGATAGTATGATGAAAGCAAATAATGTAAAATTATACCATGCAGCAAATTTTGGACATTGGCTTCAAATTTTATTTGTAAACTTAAAAGGGGTGAAAAAGGAGAAAGGCCTTTGTTCAAAATTTGAAACATGGCTAACTGAACACTCAAAACATAGCAAGATGGACAGAAGTATTCAGAAATGTTTTACTCGTCAATAAATATCCATAGTTGTTGTGCTGCTGATTGCCCCAGTGATATTTTTATAAAAGCTGTAAGTTATTATAATGTAGTTTAATAGAAAGGTAGATAAGGCCCACGGTGGAGGAGTTATAGATTTAAGTGTAAATGTAATCTCTATGGCCCATTATGATTTGTTAAAACTGTGTGTACAATACCAAAGTGTGACATCATTTTCAACCAGGAAGTGTGGTACAAACAAATGGAATATGCCTGCGAGTTTGTGCCCGCATTTGTTTAACACGCTAAGGCCTTTCAAGATGTATTACCTTTGCTACTTTACAGAAGTAGCAGTGAGCTTCACGAGAACCAAATTTATACTCGACAGATTTTTTTAAGTGAATTATTTAATGGAATTTATTTCTTATGCAATTCTTTATACAATTTTACAATTATACAGTACACCGGAATGGGAAGGTATACAATCTAGAGTATAAAGGTTAAAGTGACATGTTTTTAATGTATGATTTAATCTAAAAAAAAAATGATTTCTATGGAAAGCTAAGGAAGGCACTTGTGTCTTCTGCCATGTTTGGGGTTCACGGCTTAGTACATCCCCTGCTTTAAAAGAATCTCTAAAAAGGATTGGTTTATGTGTTGTTTTTAATTTTGTTCAATTTTTTAATTAAAATTTTCTCTGTTTAATCAATCAAAATGGACTAAAACAATCCGACTTGTTCATAAACCCCTTTTCAGTTGTGTATGATCAAACTTTAGATAAATTACATCCCAACTAAAAAGAGAACCATGTGAACACAACAATAAAGTAATTGAAACTGGAATGATACTGTGTACCAACTGTTGTTTGTGCTTGTTTCGTTATGTTGATTTTAAAGCGGAAAATATAAAAGGTCAATGCAATCAATGTTTTGCTAACCATAAACCCAATATAAAATAAAGAAAACATTGGAAAAATTGGGAAGAGATCTGCCAGAGTTTTGAATAGAGCTCATTGATTAACAGTTTAACTGAATCTTGGGTGATAAAATATGGAGGGGACACATGTTGGGGTCTTTGGTGGTGGTGAGTTATTATCAAAAACAAAACTTTAGACCAGGTTAGTGTAAAACATGTCAATGAAGCTTTAGATATATATGTACTTTGTTTTTCTGGAGGAGAGGAGGGATGGTAGGGGACACTCTTAATAGTACAGTTTAATATTTCAAAACAGTATTACAAAACGCTTGTCTGTTTAGTGTCTGTATAGTTTTCAATACTTACTTATATATTATTACTATTTTTTTTTATTTTACCGATGCGCAGGTCTATGTCATCCTGCGCATCGCTGACCAGAAACCTGAGACTTTTTGGGGGGCCTTACTGTATATATTCTTTATAAATATCATTTGTGTGCTTTAATGTGCAGGTATAATGCTAAAAAAGTCTCTGCCTCTTTTTATGAGTAACACTGATATCCATAATTATGACGTCATGTCATCCAACAATCTTTATCTCAATAAACTTAGAACTTCCTTTCATCTATGAACTGTAAGATACCAGGGACCCCTACTTTGGAACCAAATTTGATTATTTTGTCCATTGAGATCAAATATAACTCGTAAAAGGTATTACAAAAATATACTTTATTTCTCCATTCTTCCAAAAGAATATTGTCTATTTTTCGATATCCACCTCATGTGAGAGACAAAGAATGAACATAAACACAGATGTTGGAACAATATTGTTAGCAAGAGTGGCCTACCTCACTGAATTTTATTCTATCACACCGGAAATAACAGTTGCTTTCCAATGTTTAACAAGTGTTTATATCAAATGTCAGAAATTATAAAATGAAAAAAAAAAACTGTTCAACTAAATTTTTCTCCAGAATTCTTGTGTGTTATATTTGGAAAATCTGGTTAGTGAACGGCTTGAGTAATTGACAATTCAAACAGTCTCTTTAAGTATTAATTATTTTGAACTGCTTTTATTTATTCATATATTTATAAGAATAAGGGCCGGCGACTATTTAGATCCGGTTTGAAAAGGAAGGCTTCCCCCATCTTGCTTCCACAGATGAATAGAGGTCTAAGCGGAATAGTGTAAACATTGTATAACGCTGAAGGATTAAAATGTCACTTATAATTAATTTTTTTTTACTACATTCCTCTTACTGCAGAGGGAAGCAAACTAGTGGACTGGTCTACTTTAATGTATGCATTTCTAACACCACCAGCAGGACCACCTGCCATGTTTGGAAATTAAATAAGATGGTACTGTAACAAAGTTATTTTTGTGCCAGCCACAGCAGCACTCATTAAATGTCTTACATACTGTTGCCTGGCCTCAGCCAGATGGGCCCCTGGCTGTGGCCACACAGTGGAATGCCAAATAAGTCATTCTTTTTTAGTGTGCAACTGGAACTTACTTTGTTAAACTGACTTGTTACTTTCTTTTAAAACCTTCTTGCAGTTTTAGTCAAGTGTGGATTTGGGACTCGGCATTGGTTGTTTAAGGTTCATTTTATTTTCTTAGACATTATTAGTACCAGTGGACAACTCTGCACCGCTGTGGCTCGGTTAATGAAATGTAAGTGTTGGATAATTTAGTTCTCCTCCAACTACATTTTGTTTAATAATCTACTGAAACTGTATGTGACAGGTCACTTTTTATGTTATTTGCCTAGCGCCCTCATTTGGCTGTGCCAAGTCAGCTGTTTTGTGAGTTCATTCTGAGACCCCCTCTAGGACCTTGTGAGTTCATTTAGTGACCCCCCCCATGGGCACCTGTGTAGCACATTGTCCTTTGTTTCATTGCACACTGAGTCTTCAGCCAGTAAACACTAAGAGTTCACCCTGCTAAATATCTACATCTAGAAGTTTGAGATAGTCAAGGCTGGGGGTCTTCTTTTCCTGCAATGCAGCAACGCCATTAAAAAAGCCAGACCAGTAAATGTAAACCATCCTTGTCGTGCATTTTCTGTGTCACAGGTAATTTACTGGCTTCTGGTTATATTCTTTGCAAGTCAGATTCAGAGGCCATTACAGTACTGAGGCATTAGAAGTCACTGAGGGACCACCGGATTTGAGACTATGAAGTCCGTATTTAATGATGTCAGGAACAAAGGGTTCCAGTGCCTGTAACACAATTTCACAGGTCCTGGTGTAACTAAGTTGTGAGCTGTAGGGAAGAGGCCTTTTCTTCAGCTCGTAATATGACATCATACAGGCAGACTAGAATGTGCAGGATCGCCCGAGGTAGAGAAATAGCTCTTTGCAATTTTTACCGGGTATATTGGGTTGAAAGTTCTGCCGATAACCAAGTCTGCTCCTTGACAAAACTGATCAGTTTTAGACTTGGTATTAAAGGTGGATCATTTGTGATTTTATAGTCCTTGTGCCAGATGTTATTCTGGTCACTGAAATGAAGAAAGCCAGCGTAGCTTGTGAAACAAAAAGAACCTTCAAGTCAGACAGACTGGCCGAGGAATTGCCATGAGCCTCAGAGAGTTTAGCCATGATGTTTGGTGAAATTGGCTCTTTTTGGTTGGGGGATGAGGCCAACATTAGCATTAGTATCCTTGGAGTGACAACTTGACAGTTGGGTTGTCAGTGTGTGATGGTAAACTGGCAAGGCCGTGAGCCCATTTTACTGATGCTGCCATGGCATCAGCGGAGCTCTTGTAGTTATTTGACAGAATTGATGAAAAATACTGGCAAAGATCAATGGGCTGGACTGGGAAGTCGTGATAACAGCTTTAGATGACACCCACGCTTCCCATAGTTTCCAGGCTGAAGTGAAGGCTTTGGAGGGCTTGGATAAATTTACCACATCAAAGTTATAACATGTACATGTAGGCAATAAAAGCCTCATACTGGCGTCGCACAAAGGCAGTGTAATGCAGCGTCAGATCGGTGCCCAGCACCAACAGTGAAACCCCTGATGTGGGAGGCACCGTGGGTGCGCAAAAAATTCATGCACTGCACTTGTCGTATGATAACAAAAAGAGAGGCGTTTCTCAGTGGGGTTAATGTTAGTGATAATTAAGGAGACAAATTGTAACTGTCAAGCTGAGTCATCAACAACAGTTACATGTAGGTTAGAATGGCCACTTTGTACATTTTAATTTATTTAGTCTATGGCGCTCTACCTACCCAAACAGTCTCTACATATGCAAATTTCCCATGCATGTATTATTCATTCGCTGAACGTGGTGCACCCTGACCCCCACTATGCAGTGTGGCCTCGTCACCCATGATCGTCCTCCTTTTCTCAGCGCCGTAACGCAACGGACATGTCTTTTGAGGCATTTTTGATTTATCAATCTTCGCTACACAGTTCTGTGTCAATTTGATCACCTTTCCTTCATTTGTTAATAAAGTATAACCTGGATTTTATCCATTTATTGGTAAGTGTGTGAATTTTTGTGTTCTGTATTCATTTTTCTGTATGTGCACCCTGTAAAATGCCTTGTCGTTGTCTAGGGGGTTCCAGCCAGGATCTGGCCAGGCCCCAGGTTCATTCGGCCCCACGGAGCTGAGAGGGAAGCTCTGTGGTCGACTGTGGAAGACCCAAGCAGGGACACTGCCAGGATCTGGCAAGGACCCTGTCTCCTTGTCAATTGCTGGCCTGATGAGTCAGCCGGGATTCCAAGAGAGTGCCCCATCAGACATATCCGGAGCCCATTCTACTATCATCGTGAGGTATGCCACGCCTTTTGCCCGACATGGCCCAGAGGAATCCACGCAGTGTTCCAGCCAGAGTTCCCCGGCAATGCCAAAGAGTACCACCCACCTCTTATAATCCGGAGTGGCCCTGGTGTATACAATGCTGGGCAACGTCTCCTCGTCACCTTCCTTTTATCTAGGGCCTTCAAGAGGCCTTTTCACACTACTAATGTCTGACCCATGCCTAAATCTACACGGTTCCAACACGGTTCAATTCCACTCCGTTTTCACACTACTGAACACAGCACCTGCACTTTTGCTACACATTTAACGTTTGGACCTGTGTATTGCGCAATCGTTTCGTACTTCCGACATACCCGTGTGTCCGACACGGGTCATATTGCTTATTTTGAGAAACACCTTGCAGTTTTCTTGTCATGCCATCAAGCTGGCTTTGGATGGAGCTGTCATCCCAAATTGCCAACAAAGCCTTCACCTCCTCCTCTTTCCATGTCGACCTTTTTTTTAGATTGAGAGCCTTTATCAAAGTCAGTACAAATACGAAGAATGCGGGTGAAATTAGGGCATGTCACAGGTCAAAGGTAATTCGTTTGTTCATTGGCGTCCTATTACTACAGTGTGCATGTGAGTTCGCCCACACGATATTTACACGGGTCGAAGAATAACCCACTTGCGTTCACACTACGGCTTTCAACATGTGTCCGACGTCTCAACACGGGTCGAGAGCTCTCAGCCCACCTCCCGAGCAGGGTTGGTTTCGATGTGGGTCAGTGCCGTGTTCAAATGGTGTAGCGTGAAAAGGTTAGTGATTTTTACACGGGTTGGACCCATGTCCAACCCGGAGATTTTTTGTTGTGTGAAAAGGCCTAAGAAGAACGTCTTAGAGACAACTACTCTGTTGAACACAGTGGAACACTGTTGTAACAGTGTCCTTGGAGCTTTACAAAGTCCTCATGTTATCAGTTACGGAAAATAAATTAAAACAAAAAAAACAATCCTTGTCTTAGATATGATCTTGTATTATCAATGCTCATCTGTCTTCGATTATACATGTATTGTGAGAGTCCATCGAGCTCACCCCTCAAATAAATTTAAGCCACTGTCCCACTTTTCCAGGCAGCCGTTACATGCAAATGCGACCTAGCCTCCGACATGTCTATTGCGTGGGCATCCAGACGTAATCCACATGTTACCAGCCATAATCCACATGGTAGCACTTTCTGGGCCAACTTCCCGGATCGTTGCCCGGTGAATATTCCAATCCTGAGTCCCAATCCTGACTTTATATCACATTCCTCTGGAGCTACTCTTGCTGCCATCGGTAGGCCCGCCCAGGCCACGGGGAAGTGGGTCCACACTTTACCTGGTGATCTCTAATGACTGCTAAAAGTCTAAACCTACTGGCATTCAAGACTATGTCACCGGGCACCAAGACAGAAACTAACAAAATAATGTTTTCCAGGCAGTCTTCCTAATTTTTTTCAGTTCTATCACGGTGAATTTGTGATGCAGACCTATTACTGCATCTCTCTCGTCCGCATCCCCAGGCATCCAAAACTAACGTTTTTTAAGCCGTTGGGATTTTTACACACCCCTTGGCATCTGATTATCTGGGGTTTCCTCAAGGGGCCCTGCAGGAGAAATTTTGTGAATCTATTTAGACTGTGTCTCACCACATACAACCCTGTGATAAGTAGAACTACCATCCTGTGGCCCCACTAATGGCTCCACGCGAGCACAGATTCTGCCCTGCGGCCCTGCCATGTAACACACACTGTCCAAACACGCGTTCACTTCAAAGTGGGTGTGTCCCAAATCTTTTTACTGTGACTGTTATGAGGTCTGTCAAAAGTAGGCCAACTGTGAGTCACTTAATTTGTTGAGATAGTACTGTGGGCTTGCTCTTCTGATAATGCTCAGCATGATTGAAACTGAGAGAGTGCATTCTGTCAGGCCCTATTTGTTTCTTAATTATTATTATCAATTATTAATTGATATTAATTCTTAGCACAATTTCTGACATCAAAGTGGGGTTTTTTTTCTTGAGCAGAAATTACTAGCAATTTTCTTCAGTCAAGGTTAGTATGTACCAGAATGAGTACTCTTCTTGGAGTGAGATGCTATGGACACTCATTCTGTTATTCATATTGCAAATGTCTTGCGGTGTGATGCCGGCCTATGCTGGCCATTTACAGTCGGGGTGCCGGCAGCCACGCCGGGTACAGAACATGGCTTACCTTCAACGTCTTCAACACCCTTCCGCATATTCAGGTGTTATACACTGCTGCTACAGACAACTTTGCATTTGACTTAGCAAGCCTTTATGTTAGGAACTCTGCGGGTGCAGAGAGTCCCCTCTCCTTGCCAGGTTGGCTGCAGGGTTGTTTGGCTGCAGGGCTTAGAAGTACAATCAACAGCTCGGCGTTAGTCCATGTGTCATCGGCAGATTCGTGGTCGTCTGCGCTGCCGTCAGTGATGACCGGATCAACCTCGACAGTCAATGCAGCAAAGCGATTGTTTGTGGGCACCGCAGGAGTGTCTTGCACCGCTATATCTGACTGTCCTGTTGTCGCACAAAGGTGGTTCCAGCTCAACTTACAGGGCGGGAGCTCTGAACAGACATCGCCTCCATGAGGAACAGGGGTCATTAGCATATCAATGGTAGAGCGAAGGGCGCTGCATTCCTTCCTCAGTCCATTCATTGTTTCCCTTTCAGAAAAACAAACGGAGAACTGGTCAGAAAGCGTCAAAATTTGGTCTGAAAATTTACATTCTAGTGACTCAATGTCAGTCTGAAGCTGGGAAATTGCACTAAAAATGAAGTTTAGGGTGATAGGTTCTGGTGGGACGGGGTCGGGTTGGCCTATAACATCATCTGTCGTGATGACATCTGCAATGGTGGCTTGCCTCAGATGTTTGGCTTTGGCCTGGCTAACTGAACTAAGGCAAGACTTAGGGAAATTAGAACGGTGGCCAAATATGTAGAGACACAATTCCTTGATGTCATCGGCTGCTGTGGTTAGAGATCTACGGGCTTTTAGGGTGAGATTACAAGTTAAAATGGTACATAGCTTTTGTGTTGTACATGTATCACTCACCTCGGCGCCATCTTGTTGGATCCTCTTGTCGCAGTACTTCTCCTTTGCAGACTCAAATACCACTTTCCTCGCTTCTAACAGTTCCTCAATGGCAAAATCACTACCGAGTATTGTCTCTACAGGAGCAGACAATGAATTCTTATGTTCTGAGACAATCTTCTGTACTCTCGAATTGAGTTTTGACAGAAAATTCGCAGAGCCAGTGTAACACACATCTTGCCAGTTCAATTACCATTTTCAATCAGCAACTTTATCTAAGTTACATGAAGTCTTTGTTTTGGTCTCTGACCTATTTCATTTCTTCCCCTGTTATCAAGGTAAATTCCTTGTCTGGGAAAGGAGAGTTCTCTTTTCCCACCAGACCTCACTACAGTCATGCTAGGGACTCTGAATGGTAATGCTATCTTTGTCTTTGAGTATGTCTTGCAGCTTTCTTGCCTCTTTTTTTTTTTTGTTCACACTGACAACCAAAACCACGTGCCTTCATTCCATCACTTTTTGTATGATATGTTTATCAGTCCCCCCTTGTTGGGAAATTGGTCTGGTCGTAAGACCTAAGCTAGGTTCTCTAGATGCCTTCCAGTCCTTTCTTTGAACCCTAAATAATGCCGGCCTTACGCACACCCGTGTCAGGTTGGTCTTTCTCCTGATAATGGTTAGCTCCTGAGGAGGCAGCAAACTATAGGCTCTCCCCAATGCTGAAGGCCATCTAAGTTGGAAGCCACATGGTTTTCATCGCAATCCTTTGATTGACTTCCTGACGAAGGATCAGTCTCCCTCACCCGATTCGTCTGACATCTTTACACTCTCTGCCAACTTACATCCTGAAAACGATGCAGACAAACTTTGGGGCCCTGTTCATGTCCCGAAGTGGTACCTGACTAAAATGATAGCATGAGAGGGACGACATGAACCCCGTCTTTTATCACATTCATGAGACCACACCAGCGGTGTCAGTGCACTATTGCCTGCTGGATGGCTTCGGCCACTAGATTTGCTGATACAGTCTGGCCGTTAAGCTCTGATGAACATAGTCATCACTACATCAGGGTTCATGGCTTAAGAGCAGGATCTGCATCTTGGTCTTGCTCTCAAGATGTTTCCATTGCAAACATCTGCAAAACTGCATGTTGGAAGTCTCCCTCTACCTCCTGCAACTTGGGACCTCCTGTAGGACAGACAATAAGTCATCATTAAAGTTCCTTTACCATTTCTTAAATTTATACATTCCTCCTTGTTTTTATGTGAAAGTGTATTATTGGCATTAGATGTGTCATTGCCACCCCCCACGTAGATCGGTGCTACTCTGCACATCTAGTGACTGTTTGAATAGGTAGAGTGCCATAGACTCCTTCCCCAAATTAAGTGTGGGTCGGGTCTACTAGAGAATACCTACCCAAATAGTCCTCTCCCGCCCATCCTCCCCAATCTGGCTCCAACCTTTTTGAGTCGTTTTCAAAAAGAATGATCATAGAAGAGATAAACATAATCACCGCGG
>NW_019091651.1:125569-156664 GCF_001949145.1 Acanthaster planci
AATAAACTATGGTCAGTTCTTAATGTAAATAATTTTCCGTAAAGGTAATGTCAAAATTGCTTAATGAAGTAAACAACAGCCAACAATTCTCATTTTGTGACGCTATAGTTCTTTTCACTCTAAGACAATTTCTGACTCGCATAACAGATTACCTTTTCCTGTCCATTTTTAATTTGTGAAAGGACAGCACCAATACCATCTCCAGTGGCATCTGTGTCTAACAAAATGGCAAAGACAAATCTGGTAAAGTCAAATTTGTGCAGTCATTAGTTTTCCTTTAGCATTTGAAATGAATGTTCACATTCAAGTGTCCATTTAAATTCAACATTCTTTTGAGTAAGTTGATACAGAGGAGCTGCAATATTTACCAAAGTTTTTAATGATCCTTCTATAATAGGAACACAATCCTAAAAAAGTTTGAAGCTCCTTCACATTCTTTGGAGTAGACCACTCAGCAACTCTTTTAGCTTTTTGGAGATCAGTGGCTACACCTGCTTTTGACACAATATAACCAAGATAAGTAACTTCTTGTCAAAAAGGAACACTTTTGGGGCTTTAATTTTAAACCTGCACCAGCAATTTGTTGAAAAACTTTTTCCAAACATTCTACATGTTCTTCAAATGTATGGGAAAAATAAGGATATCATCCAAATATATAAGGCACGCTTTCCAATGAAGACCTTGGACAGCTAATTTCATTAATCCTTCAAATGTGCCGGGAGCATTACTCAGACCAAACGGCATATGATTAAACTCGTACAACCCAGTTCCAGTTCTAAAAGCATTTTTTTCCTTATGATCGGGATTAACTTCAACTTGCCAATAGCCACTCATTAGATCAAGTGATGAAAACCAACATGAACCTGTAAGGGCATCTAGACTATTGTCAATCCTTGGCAGAGGATAGGCATCTTTTGATGTGACAGAATTCAGTTTTCTTTAGTCAACACAAAAATGTGTAGATCTGCCGTTTTTCTTTACAAGGACCACAGGACTACACCAAGGGCTGTTCGAAGGTGAAATTACTCCCATTTCTAACATGTTTTCTATGCATTGTTCTAGTTCTTGTTTCTGGTGGTATGGTAACTATCTAGTTGGTTGTTTACAAGGCTTAACATTACCGGTGTCAATATTATGATACACTTCTTTTGTTAGACCAAAATCCCCATCTTTAGAAAATACATACTTATACTAAGACACCAAACATTTCACTTCACTAACCTGTTATTCATCAAGCCCTTCCGACCTTTTTTTGCCACAGGTCCTCAATGGTGGGACCTATTAAAGTCATTTAACTTACAATGCTGAGATTCGTCTTCTACCAAGTCAGCAGGACACAAAAGAGCAATATGTTTTCCTTTTGCTACACTGCATCTTCACAGCCAAGATTCCAAACTCTGACTGGAACTTGCTTCCAAGTAGTGTCAACCATGGTTCTGCCAATTACTACTCCATCATTTTGATTTAGCCAACACATCAAAGGTTCAACTACACCTTGCTGGACTTATCCTTGATTATGAACAAAACAAGGCACTATTTTCTCTTGCATTGGTGGAATGGTAACCCCACATGGGTTCCAGGGACATTGTAGCTCTGACGAGATGAAGGTCCCAAAATTGAGAGACTCTGACGACATCAATGTTTATCTCAAGGCATTTGAGAACCTTGCCCACATGAATGGCTGGCTTGATGCACGGTGATTGGCGAGGTTGGTACCCGAATTAACTGGGAAAGCTAGAGAGGCATATGCCGCATTACCTGTAGATGAAGCAGTTGATTATCATGTCCTTAAGAAAGCCATTTTGGATAGATATGAGATGAAAGCCGAAACATATCGCACAAATTTCCGTCAGCGTGCGCGAAAGGGCACAGAAACTGTTCGCGACTGAGTCAGTGAACATTCCTATCAATTCACAAATTGGTTGAAGTTTGTTGAGATCGATAGTTCCAACCCATTAGAAATGATTGATCTCATGGTCATGGAACAGGCACTCAGCAAACTGCCTCATGACCTTAGATTCTGTCTTAGGGATAAAAAACCCTAAAACTTGCAAGGAATTAGCAGGCATGGCGGATGCCTATAGCTAACAGGGGAGGTTCAGAATACTGGCGTACAGCCAATTATCAAAAAGTACATTGCGATCTAGAAATCACCATTCTGGTCACAAGAGTGACTTTGAAAGTAGTAAGAAATCAAATTCAAGTGATCAATCAAGAATGACTTCAGTAAATGGCATAAAAGTTAGTGGTACTGATATTGATAGACCCAGTACCGACAAAAACAAAAGAGGTTATATGCAAGGGAGTAATGGTCGTGTGGGATCCAAGTATATTCCACTTAGTGAGAGGCAGTGCTGTCACTGTCATGAATATGGACATATAAGTCCTTTTTGCCCTTTAAGGTCACAGGCCAATCAGGGTAGTAGTAGTAGTAGTAGTAGTAGTAGTAGTAGTCTGGCGCAAGTAGAGGCAACAGCGTCCTGGACAGACAACCCTAAGTTTAGTCAAAACAAGTCACTGACTAAAGGGGCAAATACTAAGTCAGTTAACCACTTCCTGCTGGGGACTCCGGAATCGGAGCCGTATGGTTTATATGCATGGCCGAGGTCACCGAACTTGGAAAAAAGGAAACAGGGCCCTGTAAGAAAAGACCGTACTCCGAACAAGAGACCAGGCTGCCGGGCATTACCAACATTTTTGACTGTCAAAAGTGGTGATAATCCAGCCTTGTTTTGAAACCGTGTACCAGGGTTTGGGGCATTGAGAGCGAGCGGATTACCAGCGGGGACAAAAGCGCTCCACCACCACAGCGATGAGCCACACAGCACAGTTGCACGCTAATCTGGCCCCTATTGAAAAGAGGTCAGTAGTGCACTGAGCCAGGTTTGTGAACAAAAGACAGTTGTACAACACCGCACAATCTGGGCTCTGTTTACAAGTCTGCAGGCCAGGCTGAAATGCTCTGGCATCAATGAAGGTCAACTTAGAGTAGTGCCTAAAGATTACAGATTACTTTGTGCGGTTATAAATGACCGTTAAATGAAATGATGAATTTTTGAAGGATTTTTTAAATGGAAAAAATGATAGTCATGCCGGCCCAGCATCATCAACATTGAAAAATGCCCCGGCATGAAGTGGTTAACAGATGTGAAGTACGTGTAGTTCCAGGGGTTCAAACTGTGGTAAATGACCCCGCGGAAATTCAACTTCAAAAGTGTATACTTCAGGGTACTGTGGAAGGCAAGCAGGCCCAAATATTGCGTGATTCGGCTTGCACACAAACAGCAGTCAAGGTGAATTTAATACCAGCCAAGTGTTATATGCCAGGTAGACATGTCACACTCCGTGGAGTAGGAGGACAAGTGACTGCACCTTTGGCCTTAGTAGACCTGAAATGTGTAGTAGTTTCAGGAAAAGTAGTAGTTGCAGCGCTTGATGGGCTGGAAAGAGATGTCTTGTTAGGACACGATCTCGATAAAAGGTGTGGAGAAATCCTAGCTAAAGAAATGTGTGTTTTGACCAGAGCACAGGCTCAGACAGAGTTACAAGATTATGTGGCAGGAGACTATAAATTAATGTTCGGTGACGTCGAAGTATAACAGATTGCTGGCAAAGTACACAGTTCAGATAGTAATGATGTAGGTCATGTACAGGTAGATGAACCGGGTATGCATAGATCGTCTTCAAGTGCAAATAGTAAGAGTAAAACACATCAACAGTTAAGCACAAAAATGACGAAAACTTAAAAAACTCTCTCCGGTTTGGCAGAATGGCCTTACTCAACTTGCAACACAGTGATGAGAGTTTGCAAGGCATAAGCGACAGGCTAGTTCCTACAAGTGAAGTGGACAAACACAGGGTGTGCCTTTATGATAGGGGTGGATTGATCATGCGCAAATGGGAGAGGAAATCTGATCCAAGTGATATTGTGCATCAGATAGCGTTTCCGCAAAAGTGTAGACTAGAAGTACTTCAGCTGGCACATGATGCTATTCTAGCAGGCCATTTGGGAGTATCCAAAATCAAAGATAGGGTACTCTCACCTTTTTACTGGCCAGGTATATCCAAACAAGTTGCCAACTACTGTCGCAGCTGTCAAGTTTGCCAATTCACTGACAAGAAAAAAGTCCTCGTAAACACCCACTGTGCAATCTGCCTATCATTCAGACTCCATTCAAGAAGATAGGAATTGACATTGTAGGTCCCCTCCCAAGATCCATAAATAGGAGTAGGTACCTGTTGACAATTTCTGATTATGTGACACCATATCCCGAGGCGATCCCTTTACCAAATATTTGGGCTGACACAGTAGCAAATGCCCTGATCCAAGTATTTTCAAGAGTGGGATTGCCAAAGGAAATTGTGCATGACCAAGGTACAAACTTCATGTCTCAGATCATGAAAAATATGTGCAAGAGTTTAGGGATACAACAAATCCCCACAACACCGTGCCATTTACAAACCAATGGTTTGACTGAACGCTTTCATGGTACGTTAAAGAACATGATCAAACCCTAGATGACAAACAAATGAAAAGATGGGATGAATACATTCCCCCATTTCTATTTGCATACAGAGAAGTACCTAGTCAGGCTACTGGGTACTCCCCATTTGAGTTGTTATAGGGAGAAAAGTGAGGGGTCCACTGAATTTGATTACAGAGCATTGGACAACAGATGATGAATCATCCCCAAATGCAGTTCAGTACATGATAGATATAAAGCAGAAGATGAACAAGTTTATGGCCAAAGCCACAGCAAATGTTGAAAAAAGTCAGAGTAAAATGAACGAATACTGTGACAAAAATGCTTTCCCAAGGATATTTGAACCGTGGGATAAATTGCTCTTGTTCCTACCGATGGGAAAATCCAAGCTTGAGAGCAAATGGCAGTGTCCATTCGTGATTTTGAGGAGATTTAATGAGACCGATTATAAAGTCAAACTGCCTAACAAATGCAAGTCTGAACGATCATGATGAAGCTGTGGTATTGTAGTGTTTTTGTTTATCCTGAGGTAGTACTGCAGGAATAGGTCATGACACCTTGGTTGGGTTGACTTGGCTGGTTAATTTATTCACTGATCCACACTCTTTCTCGTATAAGAAGAAAACCTACAATGTGACAAAAATACATGATTGCAACCTATTAATATTCAGTATTGTAAATTCCTAACAATTGAATGTGACACAATATTACATGTCATTCTGGCACCCTGACATGATACCTATGCCTGTATAGACATAATAAGTACATGTAACGTTACATTTAAGTTTGTCGACATGTCGTTGGCCCACACAGACCCTTAAGAGTGTGTTTTTCCCTTTTTCAAGGCCACAATAGATCGCTTAATTAACTCAACATAATCTAGCTTACCAACCGATCCTCCCCCTCGATCCAACAACTTATTTTTGAAGATTAAACCAGGATCTGGGTGATTTGATGTCCGCTGAAAATATAAACGTCTACATGTCGCTAGGTTTTGGCGGCAAGTCCAGACGCAAACTAATCCAGGCAGTAAAACTTTACAATATTACTACACATACACCTGTACAGAATTGTCATTCTCCTTAATTTTTTAGTAACAGTTTTAATAAAGATATTGAGCACCTTAATCATATTACTTATAATTATATTGGAGGTTTACAATCGAAATATAATCAAATTACAGCTAAATGTCCCAGAATTTATCCCCTATCACGACCCTAAAAATTAGTATCATGTCGCCCCATTATCAGGGCACCGTTAAAGTTAAAGCACGCCCTCTGTTGGCGGACAAAATCATTCAATAACTATCTTACGGTGGATCTTTATAGTCCAGCCCACCACTGTATGATAAAGATTATCAGAAACAAATGGCAGAATGCCATTATATTATTGCTGAGATTGACTCTTACTCTGTTCATGATAACAATGATGTAATCCAGCAAAAGGATGACATAGACAGAAGTATGGAAATAGGGTTGAGTTACTATCAAACCCAGACATGGCAAGATGTGTCTATTGCTGATTCATTGACACCTACCCAAAGAGAAGAAGTGTTATCTTTACTTAAGTCGAACAGTAGTGTGTTCTCCGATGTTCCAGGGAGAACACATTTAGTGAAACATGAAATCAAAACACAAGGGTCACAACCGATAAGACACAGAGCATATTGTACTCTGTATACACTCAAAGATAAAGTTCAAAATGAACTTTAGAGCATGCTAGATATGGGAATAATTGAACCAATTTCTAGTTCTTACGCATCACCAATTATTGCTCTACGAAAAATTGATAAGCAGATTCGAGTAGTCACAGATTTCAGATCTCTGAACAAAGTTACGGAATTTGACCCGTATGAGATGCCTAGAATTGATGAAATTCTGGAGGATGTAGCAAGTGCAAAATTCATATCCACTATCGACTTGACGAAAGCCTTCTATCAGGTTCCATTGGATAAAAAGAAGAAAGAGAACTCATCCTTTGTGACACCTTTCGGTCAATTCTGTTACAATGTGTTGCCCTTTGGTATGCAGAACAGTAGTAGTACATTTTAAAGATTGATGGATACAGTTCTTGCTGGTTGCCAAGGTTCTGCCAAGGTATACATCGTGTTTACAGTCGCACATGGGAGGAGCATATGTTCCATTTAAGAGAAGTGTTGTGTAGATTAGCACAAGCAGGCTTAACAGCTAAACCACTCAAATGTAAAATGGCTTATCCAAGGGTTGTATCTTTGGGTCATATCATTGGTGGTGGTGTAATACAGCCACTGACAGATAAGATAGAAGTGGTGGTAAATTTTCCCAGGCCTATGACCAAAACACAGGTCAGAGCATTTCTGGGCCTATCAGGGTACCACAGGAAAGGTGTACCACACTATGCTACACAAGCAGTTCCATTGGTGGAACTCACCAAAAAGAGTGCCCCCAATACAATTGAGTGGAACGACAGATGTGAGTGAGCTTTTGTTACCTTGAAGGAAAAGATAACAAACCCGCCAGTCTTACATGCACCAGATTTCTCCAAGAAGTTCATTCTACAAATAGATGCCTCTAATTTGGACTTGGTGCTGTTCTCGCTCAACAAGATGAGGATAGTGATGAACATCCAATTGTGTATCTCAGTAGAAAGATGCTAGCACATGAACTAAAATACTGTGTGCTTGAAAAGGAATGTCTGGCTGTTATCAAGGCCGTTACCAAATTCAAGTACTATCTCTATGGCCGTGTGTTCATAGTGCTTACTGATCACAGAGCCTTGCAATGGCTAGGCAATAACAAAACTAGTAACAATCGGTTACTAAGGTGGGCATGATGCTACAAGAATATTCATTTACTGTCCGGTACAAAAAGGAAGAGCCAATGCAAATGCTGATGGCCTTAGCAGGGCATAAAAACTGTTGTGTAAGGATTTATTTTACAAATTACTTAGAAGGACTGCACAGGAAAAAGTAGCAAATTTCTGTGTGTATACTATTTTACCATAAACCTCATTTTCAGCATTAAGTTTGTTTACTATAAATTTAGACAACCTGCGATAATAATAACTTTTTCTGTAATTTTTTGTTTTTACATTGTGTAGCTCAATTTTGTAATCTTTGATTAAGGGATACACATGAATATGATGCATGTATGTCATATTTGTTAGAGTGAGTGACAAACAAGTTTCAAGTTCTCATATATTTTTTACACTTGAATTTGGCCACATCTCACAGCACCTTAGAGCAATGGAGGAGATCGCTGCAAGGATTGCCCAGAACCATATGATGAACATTTTGAAATGAGCTGTTCATGATTTTCCTGATTGCAACATCTGGGTAGATGGTTTATGAATGAACACACTTAGGGGTAAACTTCCTTTTCATTTAATGTCGGCAAGACTGACACAGGCTTTTTAAGGGGAGGGGGCATGTCATGAAGAAATTCTGAGTTCTGAATTGCCTTTTATATATGTTAAGCGCTATATAATTCATTGCCCACAACAGTTACCTTGATTAGGACTGTGGTTAGAGAAATAAGCCTCAGTTGGTGGGCGGCATTTGTGTATGGATTGAAACAACATTTACTTTATTCCACTGAGTTGGAACAATGCCCTGGTAACCACTCGGTGCTGGGGTTCCCAGTACCGGAGACTTTGGGTTCATATGCATACTATATCTGGGGTGCCCGAAATTGGGTAAAGGGATTGGGCCTTGTAACAAAAGACCGTATTTGGAACAAAAGACCAAGCTGCTGGGAATTGCCAACATTTTTTCAGCACAGAGTGCTGTCATTAGTGAAGATAATCCATCTTTTTTTTTTAATAGTGTATCACTGTTTGCAGCATTCAGTGCCCATGGGTTATCAGCAGGGACAAAAGTGCTCCAGCACTGCAGCAATGAGCAATACAGTAATGCTGCATGTTAATCTGGCTGCATTTGAAAACACCATTGCCATTCAGCAATGCACTGGGCCAACAAAGGAAATCATACAACACTGCACGATTGTGGCTCTCTTTACTGGGCAGTAGGCCTGGCTGCAATACTTGGGCGTCAATGGAAGTTGCCTGTCATATTCGAGTAACCACCAGACAGTCATTTGTGTTGGTGTAAGCATACAATAAACTTGTAAACAGAAAATCTTGAAAATCGCCTGGATACTTGTCCCGCATATGCAAATTCACCTGGCTGGAAGTGGTTAAGATATAGTAACGGGGGTGCTTAATTCATCAGCAAATTCCTTGACAATTTTTGGAGTTAACTCATCAGGATCTGGATTGAATACCATTGAGTACCTCCCAGGGATGAATGTGGGGTGGTGGCTCATGAGAAGATAAGCATGCTGGCAAATTGTTCAGAGTTAGTGTTTTTTGTGTTTGTGAGAAAGCAGCAAGATAATTGTTCATTACATTGGTAGCCAACTGTGATCAATGTCCTCAGTTTGGATTGAGTGTCTCCTTGTGCTACTTCCCAAGGTTCATTTGTTGTAGTTTACAAATTCTGCCTGCATAGAATGATTTTTTTTTTTTGCTGCATCAGTTTTCCCTTATTTTTTTTTTCTAATGGAACAGAAATGTTGTCTATTACCTTCAGCATTGCATTCTGTCACTGAGATATCCTAAGCTTCTCTCATCATTTATCCACAGTTTGTCACAGATGTGGTCTTTAACCGTTTTAATCACTACCCGCCGGGTCACCCATTTTTAATACATAGGCTTTATATACAGAGCTGGGGAGCCCGGAATTGGGACAAAAGAGTTGGGCCTTATAACAAAGACCATGCTCAGCACAAGAGACTGAGCTGCTGGGCATTACCGACATTTTTTGCCCTCAATAGTGGAGATAATCCAGCCTTGTTTTGAAACAGTATACCATGGTTTGAGACATTCTGGGATTTTGCCTGGTGGCGCTGTTTGCTTTCTTGAAGATGTTGTTGTGAAATTACTCAACATGAACTGTTGATCGATTTTTAGTTAATGATTATTGGTTATTTCTGGTATTATTACCTGACAGCGCGCTCTGCAATTATTAGTTCGCTCACGTCGCGTCTCCAGCGTGCACAGTTGAGTTCAGAACCACATGTAAACAGCGTGCACTTGCTTGCTTGGTCATGCTAGCGCCCTCTTGCGGTGAGTGTGAGACACTAATGTTCGCTACTCGGCACGCTGTTTTGTTCTACCTTATGTGACTTATTAGTAAATGTTATAATGGAATGTTTTGTTCTTACTTTTCTGTAAAAACAAGTCCAACCTGTATGAATAGCCGAGCTAGATTGTAAATAGAGAGTTCGTGTTCTGACTTTGGACCGTTCGGATCTGTGCCCGGAATTAAACCAGCTGTGAAGTATAGATCTGTGTGACTGCCCTTTAATTTGCCCGTTTCGACGGCGAACCCGCGACAAATTGGTGGCAGTGGTGGGATGACACTGATTTACCGAGGATCATTGCAGTCTGATTCTATACTGGATTTAGTTTGAATTGGATTTTACCCTGGAATATACTGGTGCGATTTGGAATATACTGATGAGATTCAGAATGTACGGATGCGACTTGGAATAAAAAATGTGCGAACTGGGTTATATTGGTGAGAGTCAAGCCGGTGGACTGAGCCGCAGATACAACGGGCAGAAAGTCACTTGTCATGGTTGCGGGGAGGCCGGTCACGTCAAGCGATTTTGCCCTGAAGCTAAACCAGGTGATCAACAGGAACGTCCACTCGCGAATCCACTGTCTGACAATCAGAAGGAAAACTAGGCATGGCCGAGCCTACCAGCTAGGGTTCGGCCGGGCACAAAGAAAAGAATCAATGTACAATTATTGATATAAGATGTGCTGGTGAAGGTGGATATACGATGCTTGTTGTGGATACAGGAGCCAAACAATCATTATAGAAAGAATTTACTGTGACTTGCAGCCGGAACTCCGTCCAACTTTGCAGCGAAGTTCCATTGCGCTGGAGATAGCTGAAGCTGGAAAAAAGGTGAATATGTGTGGTATTGTGAATGTATGCTTAAAGATTGTGGATAATGGCTTTGACTGGCCTGTGTATGTTGCACCAATATGGGATGACGTATTGCTCGGATGTGACTTCATACACAGTAATGACATTGGAATACGCACTCGTTATGGAATTCAAGTGGAAGGAGAATGGATCCCTTGTGAATTAGTTGAAGCGAACACGTTGTCATACCTGCCCGGAGTGAATTTACTTTGCCGTGTAAAATCAGCGGGAAGAATCATGCTGATGCGAGTTGTGGTGTTGTTGAACCCGTGGAATTCTCCAAGAATGTTCCCGTCGTATGTGCCAGATCACTAGTTGACTCAAGCAACCACATGATACCCATTCGGGTAGTGAATTCTTCAAACTCGCCGGTTGAACTAAAGAAAAGCACTGATGTTGGCAAAATTCATCCGGTGTGTTTGATGAAATCGATGCCATGACGCAAATGAGTTCCGTATGCAGAATGCATATGAAAGATGGTGCTTCTTGTGAAACAAGTCTGTGCAACGGCGAATGTGAAAGTGGCGAAAAAACAGACCTTGAATTCCCCAAAGGATCATTGATGCTACCCGACTATTTGAAAGAACTCCACAAGCAGGCTTGTCAGAATATACAACAACCCGAAAAGCAGCTTAAGCAGGCGAAAGTGCTGGAAACGTACAAGGAGGCGTTTGCCAAAAACAAAGAAGATTTGGGAAATTGTACCGTGTTAAAGCACAAAATCTCCACAGCGGGAGCGGCTCCTATTCGTCAGCCAATGCAAAGAACTCCGCAAGGATTCGAAGGAGAAGAACAAAAATATTTGCAAGATCAGTTAAAGGCAGGTGTAGTGAAGCCATCATGTTCGGAGTGGGTGTCGCCAGTTGTACTTGTTCGCAAAAAGGATGGTACTGTGCGCTGGTGTATTGATTACAGAAAACTCAACGATGTAACTGTAAAGGACGCACACAAACACCTCAAGGTCAAAGTGTCAGGATTCATATACATATACAATGTTACATTTATGTGGTCTCAGCAAAAATGTAGCAGATACACAATGTGGGACAAGCAGAAGTGGTATCTGCTGCTGAAGCAGTATACATGTAAACTTCTCCATACTAATTAGTAGGCTTACTTACATTTACCTATTGATACTGTAATGAAACATTGGGTAGACGTCCAGGGTCTAAGACTTGTGTACAAAATGACCACAAATTTGGTTCTAATTTGTTCTTGGTTTACCTTGTTGAAGAAACTAATTTTTCACGTTTACAAGTTCTTCCTAGGCTTATCTATCCGTCTGGGGGTTAAAGAATTTCAGAACAAACCGTGGACTGCAAAATCAAGGAAAATAAGTGTGAGACAATGTTACTTTTGTAGATGTAATTCATCCGTTTTTGAGTTGCAAAGTGCACGTACGTACAGGAATCCGAGCTGCGTGCACGCACTACGTGTGTGCGATTTCCAGTGAAGGTCTGTTGCATTCCTGCTATGTGGAGGCCATGACTGGTACCCAGTTTTAACATGCCTGCCGATAAAAAAATGCAGTTCTGTTTTTTTTCAGATAGGGGGCTTAACCCCCTATTAGTTATTCTTAAAATGTTCTTTTTTTTTTATATTTCGGGTTATAAACATAAGTATACTGCCTACAATCTACACAGATTACCAATACATATGCATTATTTCCTTGTCCATTACTTCCATTTGCTAAATTCTTGATTAGCAGCAGTGCGCCCTCACTCGCTGGACTCCCACGAAGGCGGCCGCCATGTTCTTCCTCTTTTTCTTAGTGCTATTACCATTGGACATGTTTTTGTCCGGCTCTGAAAATTTTTAGGGTTTTTCCGTTACGGCTGTCGCCTACACCAACCGTCACGGGGGCACTCCCTCGCCTATCCTTTGCTGGCTGGCCTGGGATCTACTTCAGTGGTCCATTCATCAATCTGTCCTGGTACTTGCCGAGCACATTCCCGGGTAACAGAACAATCTGGCCGATGCTCTCTCCTGGGGCAAGGTTTGCCCTACAGAACGGACTCTTCAGCCAGAGGTGGTCCATGCTCTTTTCCAAGCAACTGACAGACAGCATGTGGACCTTTTTGCCTCTCATCTGAATGCTCAACTCCCAACATTCTGCACTCGATTTCTGCATCCTCAGGCTTGGGTGACCGACGCTCTGTGCATCTCATGGGAAGGTCTCCTTGGCTATGCCTTTTTCCCCCATTTCACTGGTCCAGTCGAAGATAGAGAAAGAGCATTGCCGAATTCTTCTCATCGCTCCTTTCTGGCCAAGGCAGCCATGGTTTCCCCACTTCGTGAGGCTGTTAGTTGACATTCCCTTGTTGCTCCCTCAGCACCACAACCTGCTTTTCCAACCTGGCTTTCGCCATCTCCATCTGGATCCTCTTCACCTACACCAAGCGTGTTGGATATTGTCCAACAATCTTTCCAGCAGGCAGGGCTTTCTCAAGACACTGCTGCCCTGGCTGCCAGAGGCAGACGGCTGTCAACAAGAAAGATCTATGACAGCTGCATGGGGCATTTCAACTCCTGGTGTAGGCAACATTCTGTGAATCTGACCCAAGAAACTCTTTCCCTTGTAACAGAGTTCTTTTTGCATCTCTTTGGGTCTAGCCTCCTCATTTCAACAATCAGGAACTACCATTCAGCTTTACCGACTATCCACGGTTTATTTTCCCGATGGATCCTCTATCTCTAACAACACTGCGATCCATCATCTTTTTCGGGGCATGTTTATTGAACATCCCCCAACCCAACGACTCCTTCCTTCGTGAAATCTTGGGGATGTCCTTCGACTTTTGGCTAGCCCCCCTTTCGAACTGGGTGGACAAGCTACCCTACTTCATTTGGGTATGAAGCTGGCCTTCCTTTTAGCCATCATCACTGCTCATCGAGGCTGTGAAATTAAAGCACTGTCCACTGCTGATGGCCATATTTGATGGGAGCCTCTTGGGGTCCATCTAATCCCAGAGATTGGCTTTCTTACCAAGAACCAAACACCATCTTTTCAACCTCGGGACATTTTCGTCCCATCCAGTCGTTGGCCTCATCTACCTCTGGCAAACTCTGGAGTCCTGTCTGGACACTCAAATGGTATCTCTACCGGACTAAGGACATCTGACGGCAAGTAACTCAATTATTCATTACATCTACTAAGCCTCACTGTGCAGCCTCCAGAGACACTATTGCCAGGTGGCTGGTTTCTGCTATTAAGTTTGCGAATTAAGACTGGCCCACTGCTTCTGATGATCAGTGTCAACGCCATATGTGTGCTCATGATGTTTGGGCGGTCTCCTTCTCATGGGCTTATTTCAAAGGCATCCCAATTTCAGACATTTGTAAAGCTGCTTGTTGGAAATCCCCCTCAACATTTACCTCTTGTTATCTCAGAGATGTTTTGCAAGGGGATCATTCTCACGGACTGGCCGTGCTCAAGACGGGATCTCAGTAGCTCCAGTTACGGCCGTCCCTCCCCTGCAAGTGGGTGCACTCAAGACATTTACGTGTACATGGTGAGTTGTTCTTTGTGCTTACCTCTTGCAGTCCTTTGCTAATTTGCCATTTTTGTTCATTGCGGGCTGTATGTGACTCCTTCTGGGGCTAAGGGTTGTCAGTGCGCTCTCACCTTCCCGCCGTCCTCTGGTTCAGTGCTACTCTGCATCTCTGCATATGTATTGGTAATCTGCATAGGTTGCAGGCAGTAGACTCTCCCCCCCCACCTAGAGTGGGACAAGTCTACTCCTGCACACCTACGAAATTATCAATCTCCCTCCCTCCTCCCCTCACAACCTCAGTGCACTTTGCAAGTCAAAAAAGAGGAACAACATGGCAGCCGCCTTTGCAGGAGTCGAGCGAGTGAGGGCACGCTGCTGGTGATCGAGAATTTAGCAAATGGAAGTAATGGACTAGGAAAATGCATATGTATTGGTAATGTGGTCGGTATGCAGTAGTAGACTCGTCCCACTCTAGGGAGAATTTGCAACACGGCCTGCTATTTTATGGAGTGTGACGTGACACAAGACAGACGATGCACAATGCTAGATATGGAATTATATGGTATGCAGAGGCAGTGCTGGCAGGCACACGTGTATGACGTGTGGTAAGTAGCGATCAAATACAAATCGTGCTTCCTTGGCCGAGCTGTCCGGTCCATGCAGCGCGATCGTGGGGATGTGCTCACCACAACGAGCCGCGCCTGCATGGCGCAGTTGTTTTCTTGGATTACCATAAATAAACACTGGTAAATGTCGGAGAATAAATATTGAAAAGTTTTCTGGATGTTGAGTGATTAAACGGGAGTCCCTAAGTCATGAAGCACATGAAATGTACATCACTACATGTGTGTATTACAACAAACTTAACTCGCTCTGCTGTGGCGACATGGGTTATTTGCCCTCTTTTTATTTATTTTTGTGGTTTAGTTTGGCACAACAAAAAATCAACAATGAAATACTACATGTAGTATTTTGTTACTGAAAGGTTTCTTTCGATCGACAAATAAAATCAACTGCTTAAATTGTACGTGTAACTTCATGTAGCAAATCTCATCTTTTCGCCAATTGTGGGTTTGGTGCGACATTTCAGGTCTGTTTTCACTTGGGTTTCTGATGACATGTCACTTTCTGTGGTCACATGGTTATTGGAAAAAGTCAGTTCATGGACTGTCCATGAATGGGCATGCAGTAGTAGTCAGGATGTCGCGGTAGGTGTAGATGCAGTTTGTACTTCGCGATGCGGTGTGCATGCATGAGGTACCGTGGCAGTTTTTGAAGGGATTTGGTAGGCCCTAATATTTTTTGATCGGCGTCACAAAAACGTCGAGCTAACCGGATACAAGGCATTTATTCTGAAATCACGGTACATACATCTGCCAATACATGTAAATGTATTTCACATACGTGGATACATGTACATGAGCACATATGCGGTGCACATGTTGAGCATCCATCCAACTTCCAAGGGATTAATTTAAATGCCACAATGGCCAGCTTTGATTTTGCCTGTCGCATTGTTTTTTGCTCAAAACTGAGAAATATACTGCGTTGACATTTTAATGCTGTATTCGTCAAGTAATCTGAATATTCCTGAGAATTGAAGAACTTTTCTCTCAGACTGATTTTTCTCCACTTTCCATATTCAGCGATGTGCACGTTTGAAACCACAGAGAACAAGAACTTCTGATGTCTACATATACATGTACATGCAAAAATACTACTTAGTGAAGAAAGCTTGCAAAATTATTTCCCCACTACCACAGACAATCTGTGAAAATCTTTTCCCACTTGTGAGAAAAAGTGCGAAAATCTTTTCTCACTTGTGGGAAAATCTTTTCCCACTTGTGGGAAAATCTGTGAAATTTTTATTCCCATTTGTGGGAAAAAGTGTGAAAATCTTTTCCCACTTTGGGAAAATCTGTGAAAATATTTTGTCACTCGTGTGAAAAGGTGTGAAAATATTTTCCCATTTTGGTGTTAACTTTCAATCGCAATGTACTATACAGGGCAATTTTCAAGATTTGTAGTTTTCAAAATTCTTTAAAAATTCATCAATTCATTTAACGGATGTTTACACCCACATGAAGGACTCTTTGGTGGCTACTCTAGCCTGACAGGTAAAATTCATTGACTCCTGTATATTTAAGCCAGGCCTGCAGCTTTGTAAAAAGACCCAGATTGTGTAGGGTTATGTAAGATTTTTTTGTTCCCAAAACTGGCACAGTGCACTGCTGGCATCTTCTCAATACTGGCCAGATTAGCATGCCGCAGTGTTGTGTGGCTCATCGCTGCAGTGGTGGAGCACTTTTGTCCCCGGTGGTAATCGGCTCACTCTAAATACCCCAAACCATGGTATACTGTTTCAAAACAAGGCTGGATTATCTCCACTATTGAGAGTGAAAAAAATGTCGGTAATGCCCAGCAGCTTGGTCTTTTGTGGTGAGCACGGTCTTTGGTTTCAAGGCCCAGCTCTTTTGTCCCAGTTTCGGGCTCCCCAGCTTCGTGTATAAAGCGTAGGTGCTCAAAAATGGGTCCCCTGGCACCAAGTGGTTGAAATTTATTGGCTTGGTAGGTTGGCGTTTATGGTCATGCTGGAGCTTTGTCTGGTTATTGGGCGATGGATCCCGAACAATGTGCAATTTCAAAATACTCAATAATCTCAAAATAGGTCATTTTTCATTTTTAAATTCAGGCCTAAGAGATTATGATTGTTAATTGCCGCTCTTGACTCTCATATCAGTTTACTTTATTAAAAAATACTTTTCTGAGCCAGTGCGTTCTGGAAAGTTCTCCATCTCTAAAAACGTAATGTATTTGATATAACTTTTAAAATGGGACAAATTAACAGATACAAGTAAATTCATGCTAGCAACAGAAATGTGCCAAAGCCTTGCTGGATGATACCTTCTCCCCTAGACACGGAACTGCCGGGAGTCCCTTAACTTCTATTGAATTTTGTGAACACCTTTTGTCTATTGTAAGTCCACCTGTTAGAACATAATACATGCTGAAAAAATGGCCAAGTTTTGTACAAATCATGAATTTTAGCTTTTAGCCAATGAACGATTGTCCAGCACTGTCTCATGGCACGCCTCAGCAGATGTGAGGGGCAGCAATATGCTATGATACAATCGTAACAACTGGACTGGTAACAAACCTGTTCAGGAAGTTTATTAGAAATTAAAAAAGGAGATTGCACAGTCAGTGAATAATTAAACAATAAAAATGCTAACGCACTGGAAAACATCTCCAAGCTGCGTTTTGGAAAATCACAACGTCTGAAGAAATACCCAGCAGTGACGCCTGCACACTTGATAATGACGGTCGACTGCAGTGGAAATGATGATGAAAACGTCTGTATTCATGAAGCTCCATGCTCTCATCTTGATATGTATGTGACCTGGTTTGAGCAAACTGGTATGTTGTTGAATGGTCAGACTTGACATCTATGATCACTCACGGTGGAAAAATTAACTTGATTTTCTTAAAATAAACTGGTCATACTCCTGTGAAAGTGGAATAGTTAAGAACTGCTTCCACAGGTGATAGTGATGAGCAAACAGCAAGCAAAGCTGAAACTTTTCTATTTATGTTTCCTTGCTTTATGGTTGAAGGTGCTCGAAGTTGTTAAAAACTGTTAACAATATCCATACCACATATGTAGACTGGTTATTATTTCCTACATACTAAGTCTCTGGGATAGAGACCAGTCAAGTTGGTATGGGGCACAAACGCAGTTGTGATAAATGGACTTAATATGACATTATATACATATATAAGTAATCTGCTGGACCTTGCCTGATTTGATCGTGTGTGAATGAGTTACCTGCAAATTAACATGCAGGAGTCCATCTTAACTTAACATGCAGGAGTCCATCTATGATATTGGCTGCAACTGTAATTTATTGGATTGTGCATAATTTCAAGCCACAACCAAGTAATTTGGACAAAACCTATTCCTTCTTTCACATACTTGGGTCTGAAAAATGCAATTACTTAAATATTCAAGTGGGTTTGGGGAACAAAATTGCTGATACAAGACATTCACTGGCCAACCTCATAAGACTTCCCACTTAATGGTTCAGTGACATGTACGGCCAGTGACCTAATAGTAGGGCCCCAAATCAAGCATCAAGTTGGACCAAGAGAGGACGCTATATCTTAGCAACAATATGAATACTCCTAAATAACATGGCTCTTTTCTATCGACGAGGGGGGTGCTTCAGCTCAAGGCAGTGCAGTTATTCATTTCCAGGTGGACAAATACTTTGTGCAGGTTATGAGGTGACAAAGTGATATTCCTTTTTGCAATTATTTTTTATTCTATTTTTGTTTTCCTTTAGATGGAATCAGTATGTTTGAATAATGTGCAAACTGGAGGTATTAAACTTGCAGCATAAGTTCAGCAATTATTCTACATTGGTGAAATATTGAAATCAAAGCATTAAAAGAGCTTTGATAGGAAACCACATCAACTTAATATTTCAAAGAATTGAGGTTTGGCCCATAGGAGTAGGGAAATGGACACAATGGCTATATGATGTAAAATCATGGCTAAAATCTTGTAATAAGAACTTGAAGTCCTGAGCTTAGAGATTTTTGTTTGTTTACACATTCTTGCTTATAATCTATCTCTTTTAAAGGGGAAATTTGACCATAATCTTCGAAATCGAAATGGTGATACCCCACTGATGGTTGCATGCTTGTACGGAAAAACAGAGGCAGTTGAATTTCTTCTCAGGTCAGCCATTCAAATTGTGGAGGAGAGAGAACAAGACATAGACTTGTAAGTCATGGCTTCGATGTGTTTTCATTCTTAAAATATTTTTCTGTCTAAATTCAGTGTTTGTGATGAAATCACTCCCAACACAGTGAACTTATTATGAAACAAAGAAAGTAGAAGCTCTTTTCCCCAAGTGAAACTTGACTTTGCGTGACCAACACTCTGTTGGCCTGCTGGTTTGGAGCCAGGTCCATCACATGGCATTGCAGATAGACCTGGAAAACCTGCTACACTTCAGTAAGTTAGGAGCATCCACAAAGGCACCAGTCATTTAGTGGGGACCTGCTGACAGCAAGTAAGATCTGCCATGCTGGAACTTTGTAAGGAAACTGGGCAATGCCATTCAAATGAACGCAGCATAGTAAATTGTTGTAGTGAAAACAATTAATACTATGGGAAGTATTCTAAGTTCCAGACACAGTGGCAGATATGGATATTTTACAAGAAGGATGGCTCATGTCTCAACGCTTTCAGAAATCAAGGGCCTTAAGCAGTAGGGCAAGACTTGCAACATTGTATTAAGAAAAGAAAATTGCACCGTTGTCAATAGCTCTCATTTGACATGATAATCACTTTTTCTTCTCTCACCATTCCAATAGGTCATTGCAAAGTAAAGGTGAACAGAATGATTGCTTTGTTGATTCTGGAGCATTTGATGGAGTCAGTCCTGGATATCCCAGCTCAAATAACAGAAGCTTTGTAAGTGTCGACAAATATTGTGCAGAACAGGATACATGGTCCTCAGTGACTGATCTGAGTGATCAAGATAGTGAACCACATGGACATCCAGAAAAACAGTGCAGAATGTTTTCATCTGACCTGAAAGGTACCATGAGAAGCTTGTCATTTTTGTCAAAGTTCAGGCAGTCTTCCCTATTTTATTGGTTGCCATAGCAAATTGATCTATCAAATAAACTTGTAACATTTTGCTTGCTAGCCTCTTGTTTTTGTGAAGTTTGTTTTCCTTTTTTCTAGAGGTGTTAAACATGTTGTTCGTACATCCCACTTTGGGTACTTTCATGAATCCAATCAATGTCAAACTCACTTGAAACACCTACTCGAGGTTGTCTTAAATAGTTGAGCCATTATATGTATCTTATCTTACATAACTTCACACACATGTATTTCAATTTACTATTTTCATTGTCAAATTTCCTACCTATCCAAGTGGAATTTCAATTGGGGGGGGGCTTTTAGAAGTGTGTGATAGCCTCAGGTTTTGATTCAAGCAGAGTCTTTCTCCAGGTCAAAGCATTACCAGAGAAACCCTGATCCCACTCTACAGTGCCCTTTGACTGGGTTTCCCCCATGAACCCTGTTGGTGGAACTGTGAGTTCTGCTGTGTTTATCTAACTTGTAAAGTATTACTCTATATGCATTATCTCTTAGTGGGTGCCAAACTGTTGCTGAGAATTACTTTTCCATAGTACCTTACAGCCCACTTGTCATGACACTCCCTCTTTTTTTCAATTGCCCGCTAGCAGACTTTTTTCAAAAGCTCTCATTTTATCACTTCTTTTTTTTGGGTCTATTTGTCACCATTCCGGATTGCTATTATGCATTGTAGCATGTTTTTTCACCCTTAAGGGTTTTTTTATCTTGTCATTTGGAGTATTTTCAGGTGAGTTGTCTTGTCTTTTAGGAGGATTTGAGTCTGTATTTTGTGTGTGCTATGATTGAATGAGTGACATTTTCCAACTCTGTGTTCTGATATGCTCCCCCCTTAATAACCATGGAGTGACACACCACTTTCTGTAAAATAGCCTATTGCTGTTTGATTCCAAGAGTGTATATAGTCCTCAAACTACTGCCACTTAATTACAGCTGTCCAAATACTACAGTGGAATGCCGCTATACTGAACACCGCTGTACCGAACATTCAGCTGTACCAAACATCATCCTTGGCTCCCAACAAGTCATGCACAGACCCTACCGAACACTATTCAGTTGCCGTTTGTAAATCCCGAACGTCAACATGATAAAACAGTCGTTTGTTGTTGTTGTTGTTGTTGTTGT
The DNA here is from genome assembly GCF_001949145.1 of Acanthaster planci. The sequence continues at coordinate 146,318 of NW_019091651.1, forward strand.
TGTTGTTGTTGTTGGAAAGTGACAAGTGGCCATTATTTCCCCAAGGATTGAATAGACACTGGTTTTGTGACTCCAACACAATTGGGTGCGGAAGAAAACTGCACGCACGCACACGGTGGCATTGCACGAACAATAGTCTAAGGAGGGCGCCGCTGATACACAAATCAATTGAGATTTGCCACAGCATGCATCAGAGATCGATCATGAGTCGTAGTTTCATGACTTTTAGGATAAACTTGATATCAATTTCTTGACTCAAGTTTAAATAAAAAACACAAAATAATTAACAGATACATTTCTAGAACCTTAAACTTGAGTGCAACAGCAAAACATCACGAAAACAGCGAGCCAAGGTATCACAAGAGGGTGCACTTTGGTTAGACAATAGAGGGCGCTATGAGTTTTATGAAGGACTGTTATGGTTTGTCATTTTTCAGTATTTGAAGACAAGTATAATACTTTGTTCGGAAAAAGTTGGTTTTGCATAGAATAATACCTTTGGCAAGTGGTTTTACAGATGATTGTTTCAATTTGCAGGTTTTTCTTCTTCAGTCAACCTCCAAAGTAGATATTTGGCAAAGTGCAACAGCTATGATGCAGAATCACTTGATTCAGGTGATGACACATACAAAGGTGATAAAACTTTTTATGCACCCCTTTTACATAAGTGTTGTTATATTTACATTAAAATGAGTAACAGTAGTCAAAACACAAACACCAAAAGACTTTAAAAGTGTTTTTTTGTTGTGTTGCAAAAAGATAAAAAAATATGTTTTTCACGGTACAGCAAGGAAAAGCTCAAATGTCCAGTATGATTAAAATGCTGTGGAATGGGAAAAATTTGTCAAAGCCTGAATATGTTGTGTTTCTTTTGTGTAGCATATTAAATGTAGCACAAACCAAGTTGCAAGACTCTTAACCCCTTGTCAATGGGAATTTCTTTCCGAGAGCCGACTCCAAGAATTCCAGCCTCGCTTGGCCACGAAGGCCACCTACCAAACTGTGGCCCTGCGTGCTCTGCAGGCTTTGAATTACACAGTGAAAAGGCTCATTGTTCGGTGGCATGCTCCTCTATTCACGCTTTCACATTCCTGTTGTCTCTTTTCAAAGTGGGGACTTTTGTAAAGCTGGCGATTATGATGCAAATTCGGTCATTTCATTTGTGGGCTACACACAAAGCCCAATTACCATATATCCAAGAGCCAGGGTCTGCCTTCTTTCACCATGTTCGCTCGAGTGTGGGCCAAGAATAATTGCTGAAAAGCGGGCTGAGGATCTCAATTTTTATGGCGGGTCTTGCCGCGTCCTGACGCGAAGGGGTGAACAAAAAAAAAAGAAAAGAAAAGGATTCTCCAGCAAAGTGTTTTCCAAGAAACTAATATAAGGCCTGTAGAAGACTATAACAAATATTTAAAAGTAGTTTCCAATATTTAAAAGTAGTTTCCACTTAATTGCATTGATTTTAACACTTATAAGCGTAGTTTGTGACATTTGGTTTTACATTTTTGCCCACTATTATGATGTTAGAAAGACAACACAGCTTTTTACTTGATTTCAGAAAATGAAAAGTATGTATGACAAATTGTTAAAAAAAATATTCTCAGAGATAAAGGTAAATGTTTTTCCCTACAAAATAGCTATTTTTTTTTTAGATTAAAAAGAACATAACCCCTTCTATAAAATTTTATAGTATTTATAGAACTTTCAGCATACTTTCCACTTTTTGGGGGGGATCATTATCTACCCCTACAGCTTTTGAAGAAAAAATATTTTACTTAGGGCCGGCGACCAGTTAGACCCGGTTTGAAAAGGGCCCCCCCCCCCCGGTAAGCTCGCCCTGTTGCAAAAACCCCTTTCATACCAGCCTGGGAGGCTGGAGTGGTTGTTGATCTCAAACTTCTCCATCCTGGGGTCTATTGTTTGCAAGTACTGGTACATGTAATCTATCTGAGAAGGAACCTGCTTGTGGTTTTTAATCCTTCAGCTCTATACAATGTTTACACTAATCCGCTTAGACCTCTATTCATCTGTGGAAGCAAGGTGGGGGAAGCCTTTCATCAGGGACTTTGAAAGTCGATGTGCAGACAGGCCTGATACCGGCCTGGTGTAGCCTGAATACCGGGCAGGCATTATACAGGGTGGGCTACCGGGGGGGGCCTTTTTCAACCGGGTCTAAATGGTCGCCGGCCCTTAAAAACTAGATCAGGTTTGCGGTTTCTGTGACGGACAGAGCATACGTCCAAAACATTGAGTACCAACGGTTCTTGCCGAACACCACATACTAAAAAAGAGATATATCCATGGTGCAACCCCAAACCTATCTAGTTTACTTGCTATCTATTTTACTTGGGAACTCCACCATGAAAGCTTCATATCTTATTTTACTTGAATTCGAGTAATGAATGTACTCTTTGCATTGTTATAGTGTTTTTACTAGGTAAGTGAATACCACGTTCCAACTTAATCCATATCATGTTCAAACTTACCCCCTGGACACATGATTCAGTGGTGTTCAAAGTGAATTATAACCATCAAAAGTCTAATATTTTTACAGGCCACCTTTGTATATAAAACATAAACATGCACAATGCATGGTCAATAATCTGTCTTTGGTTGGTATCAAATTTGAGAAAGTACACTGATTTCACAAATCAACATTCTGCCTACTTTCACATTGGCTTTTATCCCCTTCCCAGTATGCTTGTCCTATGCAATGTTCATGTAATGTTCTCTCTCCATGCAAATTATTCTGTTAATATTTCTTACATGTATGTTGAAAATTCAGATATTTGCATGTATGTGAGCTTCCCTTTATGAGCTGCACAAATAAATAAAAGTATGTTACACATGAAACCTCTTGTCTACAGTGCTCTACCTACCCAAACAGCTACTACATATGCAAATTTCCCATGCACTTATTTATTAATTGCTGAAAAGATTCGATCAGCTGTGTGGTACCCTGACCTCCCACAATGCAATGCGTCTCGCCGCTATGATTGTCCTTCTTTTCTTAACACTGTAACATAACAGATGTGTCTTTCTAGGCATCTTTGATTTATTGAGTTCCGTTTTCACCACACTGTTCTGTGTCAATTTGATCATTCATCCTTCCTTTGTGAATAAAGTATTACCTTAATTTTCACACTTCATGTGGTCAGAGTGTTTTTCTGTTGTATATTTTGTGTTCTTTTTCCTCTTTATTTTCCTTGTATGTGCACCCTGCAGGTTGTTTACTGTTGGTACTACGAGGTTTGTCCCAGCTACACCAGGGATCTCACAACTGATAGTAATAAATGGATTTCACATTAGCGCCGTCTGCGCATATCTGCATCAAAATCGAGGCTCTCTATGTTGAACTTCATCGCATGCGCCCGCCGCTGCGCCGACACAGTACATGCAGTATCCGGTTCGTTTAAACCACGGCCACTGCACAAGATAAACGACTGTCGCAGGCACGTTAGTTAGCGGTAAATTGCCGTTATTTTTTCGTTTGATTTCACATTTTGAGTCATCCTGATAGACTCTTTCACAAAAATTTGCAGCCTGAAAAGTCTGAATTTAACACACCTTTACGTGTTTTGTGTCTTGACTCCTTACTTCTCATCGTCTGATCGAATTAAGATTTGAAGCTGACACATACAGCCTCGTTTTCAAACGCGGAAGTGCGCAGATCGATGCTAAAAGTGTCGTATTGGGATACCTGTATAGGCCTTAGCCAGTTAGAATGCAGGGGGTCGCTTTCGCAATCTGTTGTACTCTCCTGGTTTCCCTAGCTACTGAGACGAGGATAGGCCTGCCATTGTGGAGGGGCCGTCCCGCCAGGATCTGGCAAGGCTCCCTGGTTCATTCAGCCCCACGGAACTGACGGGGAAGCTCTGTGGTTGGCTGTGGATGACCACTTGAGTAGGGGCATTGCCAAAATCTGGTACAGCCCCCTGTCTCCTTGGTCAATCGCTGGCCTTGTGAGACAGCCAAGACTCCCGAGGGAGCACCCTACCAGATGTCTCTTGAGCCCCCCCCATGCCACCAAGAGCTCGCCTCACCCTTCACTGGCCTTCACCAAGAGGACCATGCACAGCACTCCTTCCTGCATTCCCCCAATGACTCAGAAGAGCGTCGGCTGCCTTTCAACATTGACAAAAAAGGCCACTTTTTTGGTGGCCCCCAAACGTAGTCTCTCTTTTTCAGAGACTGAAGCACACTGGGGCACTGGGGGTCTTCCCTGCCCAGTATACCATCGGGCCACAAAACCGCGGCACCCAGCCAATTTCTCTCGGGTGCCATGCAACCCACCAGACTTTTACTCTGTCGGGGCTTCAGGCCACGGCAGCCCATACGTGGTTCCGGCTTTCAACTGATCCTCATTGGGCCCCACTTCTATGGGTCCTTCTGCCTGATGCTTCACAGTTCCCATTCACATCAACCAGGAATACTCCCCAGGCACTCCACCAACTGTTGCCCCTTGTGTCGCCTCTACCGCCAGGTTGCCTGCTACGTGGGATAGCAAACACAAGCGCTCCTCTTTTTTATCCAGTGCCTCCAAACCTGCCAAGAAGCACCACTCCGATTGGCATGACCAGACTTCTGAGGCTTGCATATCGGCCTTTCAATCTATCAATATGGCCCTTACCTCCATCACCTTGGCAACAGACCAACTCTGGCCTCCACTGCCCTGGGCCCGTCCCTGACAGATCAACCACTCCTGCCCTCCTTGACCACAAGCCACCTCAGTGCCAACCCGGACACCGTACTGTCGCAACACTCAGGTGTTCCCTTATGAAAGTGGTCTATACCCCGTGGGACTGTGCAGGGCTTGGAACTGCATGCTGCCCTTCCCTGGCTGGACAACTGGTGGAATCTTCCGAGGAGGAAGAGGTCGATTCTATCAGCACTCTTACTCTGGCCGAGGGTCATCTCCGTCTTCTTGACATGACTGCTCCTCCTGTCAGAATACGTCACGCTTTGCATGCAAGGAGAACTCACAGTTCCCCCTGGACTTTGTAGCCTTAGCTCTCCTTAGCCTTGACAAGGGAATGAAAAGTACACAATATCCTGTATAGCGACTTCAACAAGAAAATCCAATGCCCTCAATGCCATACACATTTTCTAAGAGGGTGTTAAGACTCGTCTCAAGCAACTTCCACTCTTCGATGAAGACCTTTCTCTGGCAAGTTCATGGACCTAGGCTAAGCAGATTAATACAATGAAGAAGATATCCCTTCTTGAAAGCCCACCTTCAACGTTACAGGGACCTTAGCCACATAGTTCTTGACAAGCCAGACCCACAACATACTAAGCTATCCCAAGGTGCTCCTCCTTTCACCCACCACTCTCACAGTCGAGCCAATACCAGGCGTCCACCTGTACCAATCCCACGGCAAGCCAGACCTTTTGATGATGTGGGCGTCCATCGTGCACCCCTGTTCCTTCAGGGGACATTGCAAATGGCTGTTTAGCTGTGCCTGTGGCAACTCCAAGCCCGTAGGCAGCCGCCCTGATAGTCTGTAGGGCTCTGGACGGACATCACCTGGGACAGCTGGGTGCTTCTCTGTGATACTTTTCTGGGATTTCCATTGCAAACATCTGTAAAGCTGCGTGCTGGAAGTCCTCCTCTACATTCGTCTTCTGCTACCTGAAGGATGTCTTGCAAAGTGACTCCAAACATAACAAGATGATTCTACTATCGGTAGCGCGAAAGTCTAAGGGGCTGCCTGCAGACCAACTATAGGGACAGTTAGCTTTACGACCCTTACTTGCTAGATCTATTATTTATTGCTCCTTAGTACTGTGGAACACCATTAGAATGAGGCCCTTGTGGCCTCACAAATTACCTGGTTATAATAGTTCTCTTTGTATCGACAGTGCTCTCTCCTGTGTTCAACTGCACACCACTTAGTGCATATTATTGTGCTCATGACTAACACTTTCAGATTGTCACTGACCCTCCCTTCCAGGTAGGTGCCACTCTGCATATGTAGTGACTGTTTGGGTTGGAAGGGCACCATGGACCCCTCCTCCACATTAAGTGTGGGTCGGGTCTACTAGAGCATACCTACCCAAACAGTCCTCTCCCCTCCCCCGTCCTCCCCGTGTTTGGCTCCAACCCTTTTCAGTTGCTTCCAAAAAGGACAATCATGGTGGCAAGACCACATTGCATCGTGGGAGTACAGGGTGCACCACCGATGATCACATCTTTTCGGTGAATAATTAATAGGCGCATGGGAGATTTGCTTATGTAGTTATTGTTTGGGTAGGTTTGCTCTTGTAGACCCGACCCCCACTTAATGTAGGGGAGGACTGTTAGATATCACAGCTTTTGGATGTAGCTTGTGACCATTATGTGTGACAAATATTGCCAAACTGACAACAACAGTTTTGGACATCCTGAAGTCCCAAATCAAAACTCAGCCATAAGAATAAGTAATAATATCATTAAAATGCAGTTATTTAAGGGGATGTTGGGGTATCTCCACTCTCCACTCAACTGAACTTAATTATTCGACACAAAACAGCCAATGTCAGCGTGGAATTTTGTGTCATCAGTTGCAGAGTTACACTTTTCTCATATGTAGACTTTTTTGGGTTGTAGATATAATACATTGTTTAATTTATGTATTATTTCTTCCTTGTAGGTCCTTTCCACTGTCCTACAAGTAAAAAAGCATCATTGTACAGGAGGAATGCCTTTAGTTCAAGTGACTTAAATATGCAGCAAAGCATCAGTGATCTTAGAGAAAAGAACCATGCTTCACCCAGACCTGCCTCACTGGATCCAAGTTCATGCAAAATATTTCAAGGTAATCTCATTTTAATGTCTCTTGAAAGACTTGAGCCAAAATGTTAGTTAATGTTACATTTGATTTCTAACTAATGTCTAAAATTTGTTAGCTTTTCCACAGTCCACTGCATTCATCCTATCCAAAAAGTTGCTAAATATGCAAATTCCTTCGCTAAAAACTTGATCAACCGTAGTGTGCCCTCTCAGCCCATGATGCATAGTGGCGCCACAGCCACCATGTTCGTCCTATTTTTTTTGGCGTGATTCTTAATGAATATGTCAATTTTTGGCATCTTCAAGTTTTCCGAGTTTCTGTTCACTAGCACATTCTTGTGTTAATTTGATCAACCATAACATATTCAACAAAAGTGTACATTCAATATTTGGTGTATTTCTTATTTGTGTGTGTCTTTTTTGTGGTGTTCTTCTTCCCCCGTATGTGTGCATTCTCGTAGGTTTTCACATTGACTCTTCGTAGTTGTAATACCGAGCGATAGAAAAAGGGTCAACGTCACAACCCTGGAATTGTTGCGGGTTATGCGTGGAGGTGTGTGCAATCCAATTCCGCATTCCCCGCTCTCCCCTTTAGACCAACAGGAATCAATCTATGGAAGATTGAGTGGCGTTCCCTGCTATGCTTGTGATTCCATGCTAATTCCTACTGCCACTAACATCCTCTGTCCAGTTCAGATTTACCCTATGCCACACTTCAAGGGTCTGAGCCATCGCCCCAGTGAGTGCACTACACCTTGGACAACCATCCTCAGTCATTCGTCATCTGGGGCATCCAGGTGTGGGTAGACATGCTACCGGGCTGCTTATCATTCGCTACCTGCTTATCATCCAGTGTGGCCCTGGTGGATGCAGTGTGGGCCACTCAGACATGATGCAGACCACAACATGGGTAGCAGGTCTGCTTTGCCACAAAGTTCTCTGTATGCTGTATGTTGCTCCGTTGTTTACCTCCCACCCCTATGCCTGTGCCTTATACCAACCATTCTTCAGGGCATCCAGGCATGCAGTAGACACTCACTCTACTGGCCAGCGGATGTTGTCTTCTGGAGTTTCCTCTGGAGGGTACAAGACTGAGTCACGCATACTCAGCGTGGGCCACGGCTCAAACAATAGTTCTGTTGCCACGCTACACATCAGCCCGCCGGCTGACACCCATGACTCCTGTGCCAGGGACACCTAGGCATGAAACAAAGAAGTGCACTATCTGAGCCAAAACCCCACCATTCTCTGGGGCTATCCCAGTGAGTATGATGTTAGACTACGTACAACCAGTCTACCATGTGCAACTTTCCCACTACTAGTGCCTGTTCACGGGGGCCTGCAGGAGATGAGTCCACACCTCACCTGGAGACCCCCCATGCCTGAGCCCACCAATGTCTGATACTTTGTCCCTGGGGGTACCCACACATGAAACAGACAACAGTGATCTCCAGGTAGTCTCCCCTCCATTTCTGGCCCCTACCCTGGTGATTACGCCACTCAAATCTGGGTGTCCAAATCCACCAAACTTTACACCGTCATGGATTCTACACCCTCCTTGTCATCCAATTAGCCAGGGTTTCTCAAAGGGTTCCCCAGAAGTATATTTGTGAATCTATTCCTGTTACTACCCATCACATGCGTTCTCCTCTACAGATTATTCCACACAGCCTCGCCATGCCCTGCTCACTGTCCAGGAACAAGTTTCTTCTGACATGGGTGTTTCCAAAGTCTCTGTACTGTTACTGTTTAAAGGTCAGACAAATGTGGACTTTCAGTGAGCTCTTCCTTTTGTTGTGATTGTGCCTTGGGTCACCTCTTCTGACTGCGACGTGTGTGATTGAAACAAAGAGGAGTACTCGGTAAAGCCCTGTCTGCTTTTCAATTTAACGCTTGTGTTCATTGAGCCAGAGAACAAATTGAGATATTGAGGTGTTTTGTCTCCACTGAGGTTCCTTTGATTAATTGGAATATTAACACCTTGCTCCCGTCAGGCAGTACTATTATGAGTCTTATTTTCTTGGAGCAATGTCCTATCTTTCAACACTCAATTTTCAACTGTCAATTTTCATTTTTTTTTAATACATGCAGCCTGACTTTAATCCCCCGTGCATTACCACTGAAGTACTCCAACACAGGGATGCCAGCAGCCACTCCAGACAAAGGACAAGGCTCACTTTCTGTTTTCCAGGACTGCTTCACACACACACCTTTATTTCCTCCCGTGGCAGAAATAATAATAGTAAGACAAGTCTAAAAGACATATATGTATGCCAGAAGAGGTGGCAACACCTTAAACACAAAGCTTGTGTTAGGCGTGCCCTTAAACAAAACATACATACATGTTAATGTAAGAAATAACAAATAAATGGAGCTCTAAGCAATTATAGAGTAGTTGTTGAAGATGGACTATGAAAAGAAAAGGTTCAGTTAATATTCATGGATACAAATATGATCAGAAGTAGTCATTGTGACAATGAAAATTAAATTGCTTTACATGAGAAAGATCTTAAGTTGCCGCTTAAAGATGGTATATGATCTTGAAAATCTTAGTGAGGATGGTAGAGTATTCCAAAGTTTGGGACCAGAGTATTTAATGTTAAATTGAAAGGCAGAAGTTCTGTGTTGCTTCAACATTTTTTGCATATTGTGGAATTATGGACTGTTGCTAAGAACAACTTACATGTGACTTAGCTAGTTTTCTGACAATAACTCTTTGCTGGATCTAGGCTAAATGGAGTCTTTCTTCGCAGTCTCTGATTTATTTCATCTCTCTCTCTTATCGGCATACCTTCGTTTTTGCACTTGAAAGAGATCTCTCCCTGTTGTCCAGCCCCCACTACAGTTGTACTAGGGGCCCCTGAACAAAAAGTGTCATACCTCTATCTTCAATTAATTCCCGAGGTCTTCTTGCCTATCTACATTTACCCATTGAACTATAGTTCAGGAATGGGTGTGGTGAGCTTCCTGCTTGATAACATAAATTAAATTCCAGTTAACCCCATATTGGAAAACCTTTTATAAATTCAACTGTGGTCACGACAGATTTGGAAGACAACATGGGAACAATTCTTGTCCTTTTTCCCTTGCTCCCTGGCTGCACACACCAGTCAAATCCTGCTCTGCCCTCTTCTCAACCCTCGCAGAAGATGCAGAACTGAAGGAAATGTTGATACTGCCTCCATTCTCTCGGGTCTGATGTCAATGACTGCAATGTTTCTCAGGTGGCCTCAAGGCTGGAACTGGTAGGTACTGCCTACAGTAATAAGGTTCTGGCAAACTTCTGACCAGTGAGATGAGCACCTGTGTCTGCTATTTTGGCTATCCACTCTGATTCATGTCTGCCCTTTTGTTCAACCAAACTCATCAAATTCCAATCTTCGTTGATAACTATTACATGTACATATTTTCCTTTCATAGTAACTCAACCCCTGCCATATTCAACCCAGGCTTCGTTGGTGGATCTAAAATTGTCTTCACATTCCAGTCCACCTGTGCGATTACAAGTTCCTCTACTTTATCTGCGACAGAGGAACCTCTGAGTTCAACCCTGCCACTCTCATTGTCCTAGGGGT
>NW_019091651.1:157529-181020 GCF_001949145.1 Acanthaster planci
CTTACTTTGGCAAATTGTTTACCACGTACTCTTACCACCTAGCCATTCCCTCAATGGAACACCCTGGCAACTGGCTCTCTGCACAGATGAGGCTGGAGCTTACTTTAGCTTTACAAACAAGCTTACCAGCTGTCCCAGATTCTTAAGCTATCTTGTGACTCTGATTTTACTAAGTTCAACTCTCGTACTCTGCCCAGGCTTGTATTGCACTAGCACATCTTCAGCCCGAGGGCAAGCCTGGTAAACCTGGTACCTCTTTGCCATCTTTATTCAAGGTCCCACCAACTGACATTCTCCTGGCCCAAATGTGTCCCGATTGTCTTCCTTCCATACACAATGGACTTCATCCAGTCACACCTTTGTTGGCAGTTGAAACTTAGGATGGACCCACAACTATTATTTTCTATTGGCCTGTGCCGAATTTATTGGAATACTTCCATTCCTGACCTTTTCAGATTTCAGGGATAGGCGTGATTTTAGATATACGCATTGCCACTTCAAGAGATAAACGTGGACCAGATTAGCATGCAGTGGTATTGTATCACTCATCCCTGGGGTGCTTTTGTTCCCGTGGTAATCTGCTTGTGCTGAATGCCACAAACAGTGGTATAATCATTCAACACAATGACATACTTCAGTCTTTTGTTCCGAGTACGGTCTTTTGTTACAAGACCCAGCACTTTTGTCTTATTTTGGGCAGCCAGGCTATGGGTATAAACCCACGGAGTCTGGTTCCAGAACCCTGGCAGCAAGTGCTTAATACGGTTTTGCAATGAGGGGTCTCATACTTGATGAGCTACCTCCAGCTCTACACCATATCTAACAGTCTCTTTCTCCGGTAGATCCTCATCATTCCACACAGTCTCACAACTTTCAGTGCGTCCTCACCTACCCTCCTCTAGGGTACAGTGCTACTCTGCACATTTTAGTGAGTGTTTGGATAGGATGAGTTCAGTGGACTCCCTCCCCCCATAGTAGTGTGGGAGGAGTCTGCTGACGAATACCTACCCAAACAGCCGCCACCCTCTTGTCCTCACTACTCCAGCTCGGACTTCACTCTCTGAAAAAGAATGACGAACATGGCAGCAGCACCACTATGCTTTGCATCATGGGCCTAGAGGGCACACTACAGTTTTGCGTGAATAGAATCAGACGCAAAGGAATCTGCATATTTAGCGAATGTCTGGGTACTATTCGTTAGCAGACTCTTCCCACACTGGTGTGGAGGAGGATTCTCACTGAAAAACCATTCTTTTCCAGGGCTTTTTTCACGTTGTGCCCAAAAGGGTTTTGGTTGTTTTTTGGAGATTTCTATCTCCTCCGCTTCCCCTTCCTCCTCGTCCTCCAAAAATCCATTCATTTTGTTTAGTACCTTTGGCAATTTGTATCCTCATCAAAGTTACGTCTAGCAAAGATCCTATTGCAAAGATGCATTTGAGGCGTGACGTTATGATGATGTTATTGTGTGTCACATGACAAGCCAGCAAAGTTGTTTTCTTTGAAGGCCTTTATTTCCAGAACCATTTGACTGGGTTCAAACTTGGTAAAGCCCTACACCAATTTTTGTTTTATGTGAAAATTGGAATGACATCATGGAGACTTCATCAAGGGATTTGCTATAATATTTTTGTCATATATTTATGATTTTCATAATGCTACCTGTGTTAATATTGTGAGACTTAGCTATTTAGAAGTGAATGATACTTTATACTTTTGTATTTTTTTCTATAAATTAACCCTGTAAGTGGTGGTTAACCTCTGTTGGTTACATGAATTAAATAATTGTGAAACAAACTATATTGAATAGGTGCTTACATATGACTATAAAGATAAACAAAGAAATTGACTGGAGTGAGATTTGAATAATCAAATCAATAAAAAGATGTCATCATGACATTAATTTTTCATTTATTTTCGAAAACATTTATTTGTATATGAATTGCATGTATTCCTGGCACTTGTTCAAGTCCAAATACTTTGAGACTCTGCAGATAAATTGTGTATTTCCACAAATTCAGATTCCACTGATACATTTAGGTATCAGGTGCAAGTAGTTTGCATTTATCAGTGGTCATACAAAATACAGTGGACTCAGATATGTTTGGCACAATCAGTCGTTCAGAATAATTGTTTATTGCTTTGTGCTATCAGTTGATTCCATGTGAAATGTCCGTCTGAGCTGGTTTTTTTTTTTTTAATCAGTCTTTCTCAACAACAAGGTACATATCAGCCGATGACCGAATTATCAGCATATTTTGCAATAAGATCAACACATCACATAAAAATCAAGTGATCATCCGAATTGTAGATCGTTTTTAACATAATGTCCTTTGCTTTTTGTCAAGCGTTATCAAATTTGTATGAATGACTTGAGAAATTCCTGAATCTGTTTTGTCTGAATATTTTCAGTGTTTCAGAAAAATAAGTCTCTGCAACCCCACACAAAATCTGTCAGTAATGAACAAGTTCCTTCAAGCAACTACAAAATTAACTCATAATTCATCTTTACTAGAAAATATTACAGTATGGCCTTCTTGTATTGACAACATGAGTTTAACTTTGCAGCTGATACACGTGTTAGCAGCTGTTGGTAGCAGAGTATAACTGAGTCTGGTGGACATTTCTCTCTATTGGATTTCAGCCCAGCACAGACTGCTTAGAAGATGTTACTGATGAAGGTGTGACGAGCTCAACTGAAATGTGCTATGGTCCTTATTTGGTTTAGCCATTGATACACACACTGCTCCCACTTTGATTAATGAAAGCCCCTGTAAGTCAAGATTTCACGAGTTGCATTGCAACAAATAAACATTGAGAAACATTTAAAACCTCCTTGGAAGTTAACCTGACTTAATAAGCATGCTCTCTTTTGCAACAGGTATATGAAGCATTAGTTTTAAAGTAACAAGACTTTGCTGTAGTGGCACTTGGATGTGTCATCCTCATGCAGTTCTCTCACATCTCTCCTCACCACTTACAGGTCTAACATCATTGAAACTATGCAGATCTAGTATGAAGGAGTGAGCTAGAAGTTACAGAATCTGCCACTGCTCAGAAAAGGCCAGTTCTGTGAACAACTGCTAGTTGAAGCCAAGCAGATCAATACAATGCAGAAACTTTCTGCCAAGTTCATACGCTTAGAGAGGCATTTAAGCTGCAAAGACAGCTGCAGTTTTTGACCTGTGCAAACCAACCCTTCTTGATCTTTTAGAGCCCTTATATGCAAACCAAGACAAGGATGGACCAACCTCAATTTCCCCTCAACGTCCTGCCATAGCTGCCCATCATGAGATGTCAACCAACGCACCCCTGATTCTCTGGTGCAGCATTAGTTTACAATTTGGTCAAACCCATAAAATTTTGCGCTCTTCTTTTCTGCCTCTCCACCTCACCCAGAGTTTTTACCCGGGTGATAGCCATGGCAGCCCATCTGCACTTTTCAAATGCTCTATTCTTTTAATACCCAAATTATTAGCTGATTGTGGGGCAAACCCTTAATGAAGTCAGAGCTGTCAACTCGGCTGGAGTTTCTCATCAACCACAAGAAGTAGTGACCCCTTCCCTCTTGAGAATTAGCCTACCTGGTGGCAGCACTCGACCTCTGAAGGGGAATGGCCACACCAGCAAATGAACTCTTATCTATAATCTACAGTAATGCATCACCTTATTCATGACTCAATATTGAGCACCAGCCCAAGCCTGACTCATCTCCGTGGACTGGTAGCCAGCCTGATAGACTTACTCCCACCTGCCTCCTATGCATGAGACCATTATCATTACATCTCTTCTCCTACTCCAAGCCCAGTTGGGACTCTTTCGATCTTGAGGTGTGCAACCCTTGACCATCCATCCACACTTGCCTGGTGGCCCAACAGTCATCATCTCTATATGGGTCTTTCATTCTCATGACTAATACCTGAGATTACAATCACCACTGATATATCAAAGCTCAGTTAGGGGGCCTCTCTCCCCCATTCCAACCATTGGGCAAGTGAAATCCTCAACAGCAGGGAATATACATCAACGTTCTTGAGCTACAGGGATTTTGAGGCACTGGATCATTTTCAAATGACCGTGTACGGCAAATGTCTGATTGGTCAGCCAACACAACAGCAGTAGTGTACATCAATCCACCAAGGCGACACATGGTCTCCGCAACTGTGCCTACTGATATATATACGATGATCCATATTAAACACAAGAACAAAAGGGTTTTATTGATGCTTTGACAGCCTAGAGATGAATTCCATCATTTGTCCAGCATTGGCTAGCTGTGGACATTTGCATGTACATAAAAGCTTCATTCCTGTCCCAAGCCATTGAGTAACACATTGTCTGGGTGCACAACTATTTTTCATTCACAGGCACAGTACATGCTTTACACAAAGTAACACATAGACTTGCAGTCCACACCATCAGTGTATCACACAGCACACACACTGTCTTACTGTCCAAATGGGTTTATATCTATATGTTAGTTGTGGAAATACACTAAATATAAATTTGCAAAGGCTATTGATATGACTCTACGGAGCTGGGGAACTTTTACAACACCAACAAGTAAGTTTCTCGAGTGACTGATTTGAGAACTACAGTTTACTGTCCCTTCAAATAGAAGATTACATTTACAACCTTGGAAGTACATGCTTACTTTTTGAAATCCCTCAGTCACCAAAGGAAATTCTTTCGTTTGGAAAGTGCATACATTTGGAATATCATCTCATTCATCAAGTTTCTAAAAAATCTGTTGGGCAAATTGTACTCAAGTTGTGATTGCTCAAGTTGTTTCTAAAAATTGTTTAATAACACATAAAGAGTTGATGTCTTGGTGACATTATCATATGTCTGCTTATAAGCAAAGGAAGCTTTTTTTAATCTTCAAAAATCTGTATAAAAAAATCAACCTTGTATTTGTGCAACTTACTTTTTGCAGCAAGTGGTAGAATGAATCAAGTTCCTCATTTTATCCTGTGTTTGTAAAAGCATTTGACTCTTCTAGTCAAAACCAGCAGTGCCCTGTTATCCAAACATGGTAACAGATATGTATTTATGCTCTTGATATTAGTCTCTGTTCACAACTTTTACCGACTGTCACAATGAGATCACTTTTTTCTTGTATTGCGACTATTTATGCGACAGTGTAAATAAACCTGTTTATTTTCTTTCCTGGTTTGTTTTAACCCTTGTGTATAAGGGTTAGTGGATCAGATTTAATCCTGAGTGGATCAGAGTTAGCAAGACAAAGGAACATCTTCCGCATCCACACACACAGTAAACATCTGTGCTGTCTCTACTCTGGAAAGGGTAATACAAGTAATCGTTATTTGCAATAGCAAAAGTAGAAAATTTCTGGAGTACATTTCAAGAAAATTTCTGTTTGAGTTTGTTTTCAATTTGGCATGAAAAAGACAGGTCAACAACATTGACCAGCAGCAACCTTAAGTTGAAGAATGTAATTATTTTCATACTCTGATTAAAAGAATATAATATCTAATGTTATTACATTTATTGTAACATTGACCAAGATGAGGGTTAAATTTAGAATTTGAATCATTTGAGTTACTTAGATTGTTGATTTGATTTTGTTAACAGAACCATAGAGGTCTTACAGATAAAAGAGAGCAAGTGAATTGTTAAAGTGCTGTTGAAACCATATCTGACCCAAGGGCACAGCCAGTGAAAACTGAATCCTATGAAAACTGTTTACTCATTGAATAGATGCTGTAATGAGTAGTACATTGGTCAATTTGGAACATGTGACATTGATAGATGACATATATTACAGTTAGAATAAGAATTCAAATTCTGTGTGTAAGACATAGGAAACAAATATGGTTGTTATTCAAGTATACTCTTTCCATCAAGTGTGGTGCTTTATTATCACCAAATGGATTATCAGTTTCTGATCATAAGTATTTTTTAAAAGTTTGTCATTAGGCACACTCTGAATGGCTGCAAAACTTTGCAACAAATGTTGAAGACTTTGACCCAGTATTCAGTATCTTGACTTTGAGAAATTTGCAGCTTGGGGTAAGGTCTAGCAACCATGGGCATAAATCCCAGGGAATGGGGGTATATATCCAACCCCCCACTTTTTTGAGGTGGGGGATGGGCTATTTAATTCCCCCACCCCCCCTTTTTTTGTGAGGAAGGGTGTATTGCAACTTATAACCTTTTGAAGTATGGAAACCATGGAGGAATATCGACAAAACTCGAAAGGCTTGGTTTGGCATGTGTGGCCTCTATTTTTTCCCTCACACTTCTTGTAAATGACAGGTTTTGTTGCCAGGGAACATTTGCAGATAGCTGCGCAGATAGCTGTGCAGGTCTTAAGTGGGCACTAAAGATGTCCTGGATGTCAATACTGTAACTGCAAAATTGTATGTTTGATGCCAGGCTCAAAGCATGTTGCCACATTTACGGGTTTAGTCTGATTTACATAGACATTCTGACTTCTTCAAAAAAGATTTTGATGACTGCCTTGTGGAAAATGCGCCAGGAGGAAAACTATACATCCCTTTCAGTGAGACAATGAAACATAAGCACTGCAAGAAAATTTTAGCAGCCATTCTGGTACACTGCAGGCATGTTTGCAACAAATGGATATCAATATAAGATATCCAGTTGCCATGAATACTCTAGTTGGTTGGTTTTTTGAGTTCTATGCACTTGACTTATGGTAACCCCACGAATATAAGCAACATTTTGTTTTGAAAGTGTTGCAAAAGTTTTGGTCTCCCAAATTGCAAAATTCTTGCATAGTTTTCAATCAGTGTGAAAGTTAGACTGTTAACCACTTCATGCCGGGACATTTTTCAATGTTGATGATGCTGGGCCCGCATGACTATCATTTTTTCCGTTTTCAAAATCCTTCAAAAATTTATCATTTCATTTAACGTCGTTTATAGCCGCACCAAGTAATCTTTAGGCACTACTCTAAGTTGCTAGGAGACCTTCATTGATGCCTGAGTATTTCAGCCAGCAGCCTTGTAAACAAAGCCCAGATTGTGCGGTGTTGTATAACTGTCTTTTGTTCATGAACCTGGCTTAGTGCACTACAGACCTCTTTTCAATAGGGGCCAGATTAGCGTGCAGCGGTGCCGTGTGGCTCATCGCTGCGGAGGTGGAGTGCTTTGTTCCCCCCGGTAATCCGCTCGCTCTCAATGCCCAAACCCTGGTATACGGTTTCAAAACAAAGCTGGATTATCACCACTTTTGAAAGTGAAAAATGTCGGTAATGNATATAAAGCATACGTCTCCGATTCCGGAGTCCCCAGCAGGAAGTGGTTAAATATGTCATAATTTTGACCTACGATGATGAAATCACCACAGTACCATTATTCTAGGACCCACTGTATATTAAGGTCATTCCTTGGGGTAACTTGGATGAAGATACAAGATTGAAAAGTGATCAAAGTTACCCCTAGAAAAACTATGTAGAAGGACAGTGGGTTTTTAATGAATTTCAAAATTAAATAATTACTGAGATGATGATTTTATCATGTCAGTTCAATGTATTCCACCCTGAGAACAAGCTACACCTATTTACCAAATTATTTCATTTCATCAGCATAACATCACAAATATTTCTCAAATTATACGTCTTTAATCACCAAATGCCTTGTTAAAAAGAATTTTGAAAGCCCACTGCACTAATCCTACCAAATAATCACAACTTTTGTAAATTTTCTTTTGTGCCTTTTGCCATTTGTTAAAAATTTGATCAACTGTAGTGTGCCCTAAAGTGCTACAATGCAGAGCACCATTTCTTAGTACCATTGCGAATGGACATGTCATTTTGGCATCTTTGATTTTCTCAAGTCAGATTTAGATAATTTCTTTCAAGCTATGAGTACAGTACCCACTTCCTTGCTTAGAGTAGAGCGGAGGACTCTAACTTTTGCCCTCAGTATTGTTAGCTGTTTCGATCACTGGCTAAAACTGCTATTGTTTGTGTTCTCTGGTCGCGATTGTGAAGTATAAGACACTTTTCCACAAACACGAACAGAAAAACCTCAAATTGCCTTTCTTTTGCTACAGTTCTAACAATAAGCAATGTCACAGGCAGCCTGCAGCATTTGTTTTTAGAACAAAATTGGATTAAGAGGGCGAGAATGTTTATTTGTACACGTCAGTGCAACTTATGGGAGGACAGGGGTTAGGGTATTTTTACTTCATTGAAACATGATTCTTGTCAGGAAACCAGATTTTTCGGCACAAAGAACTGCTCCAAAGTACACAAGTTGGTGTTATTAAGATTAAGAGAGCCAGGTCATTAAGGTCATTAAACTTAATGAAAAATGATATATCCCACGGAATAGTAACATCATGATTAAGAAAAAACAAATTTTTAACAATAACCGGTTTTTCCATGTTTTCCTGTTTTCTTCTTTTCAAATTTTGCCTATTGACATTACACGTGGTCGTTCTACACATTACTTTTGGTCCTTGCTCTGTTCCGATTTCCTTCAAACCCTGCACACTGTCAGAGTACTACCTGGAGATGTATGCCAAACCATGACGTCACCATGACTTTTTCACCCAATTTATTATAGAATTTTGAATATTTAATTTTTCCCCATACATTTTGTACATGTTTTCAACTTCCAAAATGGCACAGACTTTGGCCACTCCACAAAATAAAACTTGGTCCAAGCAAATACCATATAGCATAGATGGCCCTAGAAGAATGACATCACTTTGACGTTATGAAATGATTTATTATTTAATTTTGAAGATTCAATTCATCCCATTGACATTGTACACATTGTTTGGACATACAAACAAATTGCCAGTTCTGATTATTCCGATCATGAAGCAAAGATTGTGCATGGGGGGGTACATCCACTTACCTCAATCAAAAATGATTCCCTCATGAACATCCATGTGCCCAGTCCCCCACTTTAACATTCCCCACGTACTCCCCATTCATTAAGATCCCAAGAGTGTGGTGCCACTGAATGCATGTACACATTTAGCTTACTGATCATGGCAGTCCAATTAGCGTAGAATCATTGCTCCAATGTACTTGACGTATACAGATGGTATTACCTGGAGCATTATGCAATTGATCCAATCTATTGCATTTGTCTTAAAAAACAGCTTGATGAACCTTGAGTAGTGATTTCCATGTCTTTCAGATGACCTGCTCTGAGAGAATGTACTAAGCATAACTTTAAAAACGTGTCAGTAATTTCATCATTACAGATGAAACATTTGAAAGGTTTATTTGATTCTTCCTGCATTTACCTTCTGAGTTTCCCAAGCTGATTCCAGGCTGGACTGCAATCACGCATCATTACCATGGATTTTTCCGTCATGCATGCATGAGGACACAGGACTCTTGGAAGCCTTATCATCATGGGATTTGGACATAACAGCTCGTTTAACATAGGCTAGCTAGTAGATATGAAATGAAAGAAAAAGACCAAACTGAAAGATCTGGAAACACCCAAACTTCATCCCTCCAAACTAGTCTGTGTCTTCAAACAAAATCCTTTGGTTTATATCAGGTTATTGAAACAGCGTATTCCAGCTGGAAAAAACAGAAATCATTGAAGTATGATTTGTAATCTAAATATTGGAACAGGCAGGTTGAAATGTTGTCAAATTCAGTTTTTGCAATTAGCACGGATAGAGCTGTATTTGCACTCAAAAGGATGTTTGATTCAAACAAAAGAAATGGATTCAGATGAAATGATCGCATGCTGGCAGGCTGGTAAAGAGTTCTTTCCAAGAGAATGTGTAATTTTGAAATAACCAAAAAAAAATTTATACACTTGCCTGACCACCTGTTTTAAGGCAACAACAGGTTTATTGTGTTTGTGGTACATCCATTTGTCTAGTACCTCTCTGATATGGATGATATGGAGATATGGATGCTCCAACTTTGTGAATGGATGCAAGCTCTTTGAGGACCTGTGCTGCATTTTTTATTTGTGCATCCTCATTACCGTGGGGGAGGACAGAGGACTTACAGTGTGTAGGTACATGTACCTCTACAATTGTCACTGTGTTAACTGGGGCCTAGATGCTGCACTCTTATATGACACAATCTATGACAGTTTCCAATTTTCAAACTGATTGTCCAACTGAACATTTCAGATATGGGGCATTTTTGTCGCCTCCTGGAAGTTCTTAGTTTAATTACATTTAGGAAAGCTTATGTTGGGGCAGGAAGCTAACTTGAAGCATTTACATAAGCATGTTGCACAAAAAGAGTGCTAACATGATGTTTGTACTATTGGCCAGCTTATAATGTTTTGCATACAAAATACTCAAGTGCTCTCTGGTGACAGGTTACAGTGCATTTTTTTAATGTCTGCAGCAAATTTAAATTTGCTGTAACCACTTAAACTTAGTGGACACAACAATGTTTTTGCCGACAACGCATATGTGAAGTTGTAAGGTGATGATGTCATCAGACTGGAAATTACAATGAAAAGACCTTTACATTTTCAACAATTAGTAAAATAAAGCCATCCCAGGCAATACAATTTAGCTTTTCCTTCAAAGGCTGTTGACCGAGGCAATGGGATTTTATTGACACACCAGTATTTAAAAAAACAACAGTGATCTGTTGCCTGTGCATATGCTGTATACATACGCCATGTTGTGTGCCTATACTGTACAGCGTGGAGTGAAAGCATTTACAATTTTGGGATGGCTGCCAAATTTCCTCTGCCAATTAGCAGGGAAGGCTACCAACATTGAATAGGGCCCTCAAATCACTGTTGACGGTGTGCAAATACCACCCCGCAGACAAACAAATGTAGCCAGCAAGGATGGTATACATTTGACTGCCCAGTTCTTTATTACAAATAAGAACCCCTAGCTAAGCAAATGTGGAATAGTCAAGGTGATCTGGAAATTTAAATTAACTTAAAAGAATACAATGGGCGAGGTGTTAACTCTGGATGTTGAAAGTGGAACGACTCAAAGAACACAAAGTGTGTGGTTTAAGACAGATGTATAAGCATGTGACTAAGAGGTGAGTGAGGGCACCATGCAGTAGAGATACGCAGATGGCCTGTCACATAACGTCTAATTACGATAGACCAATTGCATCCACTAAGTCGCAGGTCCTATAGTGGGTATCAAGCATCAACAAACATGGCGACCTCCCGTAGCAAAGTGTGTCGTAAGTGTTATTTACCAAAAAAAAAGCAACAGTCAATTAAGTATTCACACTACTGATGTGCTGATTAGTATACCAAAGATCAGCTTTATTTTGGTAAACAGCTATGACACACTATACTGTGGGAGGATGCCATATTTGTTGATCTTTGATACCCACCACAGGTCATGTGACTCAATGGGTGCAATCTTTCTATTTCTTGGTTCCTTTAAATTAAAACAATAAATTGCTAAATTTGCCACCTGAAACTGAGTTCATGCATGGTCTATGGGTGAGGATGCCATTTCATACACTCCATTGGAGGCATCTTCAATGTCCCCCCCCCTCAAAGTTGCAAGTTTGATTAATGTTCCTGTCATCCTTGTAAGATCTATTGTATGAACAGCTAGAAAAGCCCTTTTGAGATACGGTGAAATTGTATCAAATGTATCTTTTCACTGGATCTCATTTTTTTTGATAATGAAAAAAGGTTAATGAATATTCTATTTAGTTTCATTGAAAACAGGAGAAGTAATTCAATGCAGGAAAATTGAACAGAAATTTTATAAATTATGCCTACGTCTTCAGTGGATTAAGGCTATATTTGAGAGTCAAGGTAAAAACTGGATTTTTTATATTACATATTATTTTCCAGCCAGGGAAATAATACAAACATTGTGTTCATGTCATGTCATTCCTTTCATTGAGTTGTGAATCCAACAAAAAATCCCCCCCCCAAAAAAAATTTATATTGGAAGACTGTTGACCACTTGCTGCCAGGGTTAATTTGAAGTTGGATGACGTATACCTGGGGGATTTTCAAGATTTTCTGTTTTAAAAATTCCTTAAAAAATAAATAACTTCATTCACTGGACTTTTACACCCACGCAAACTTTATTCATACATGCAGGTACCCGTGTAAATCATCTCTGCGCAGTCAACATGCGAGATGGTTGTGCAGCCATACATCGGGCAGTCGAATGCATAGATGAGCAGAAAGGTGTAACAAATCTGCTTCTGCTGATAGCAAAGGATTGCTCTGTCATCAATTTGCAAAATTTTCAAGGTTTAAGTCCACTTCATCTAGCAGCAAAGCTGGAGAGAAAACAAATCGTGAAAACCTTAACGGTAAGAATAGACAGTCCATCAGCAATTAAATTCTCTTACCAAGATGCCACCTTGCTCACATTTTTGCACATATTGATTCTGTTTTGAACAGTAGTGTTTTGAGAACCTATTGAAGGACAGATATTTTTCACAATTAACATGTAATGGAACACACGCATAAAACAACCTCAAATTAGTTTCCAGTTTATGGACTCTAAAAACAGAATCAAAACCAGTCTTTCTATGTGTAGATGTGGGATTTTCAGAAAGCAGGGATGGAATTTGATGTATCTTCCCCATCATGGAAGAACAGTTTGAGAAGAGAATTCAGGAGAGCATTTCTCCTTGTCTTAAAAATGAAATCCAATGATGTGTATGGTTACTCAAGAACTGCACAAGTTATTACCATGCTTCACACATTTTTATGACCAAGACCAGAACTCTTACTGGACCACTCATCATCACCTTCCAGAGGCTATTTTTGCTTTTCACCTGGATCTGTGCACAATTCAAATACACTAGCATACTTCAGTGGAACTAACGTTAAAGTGAAATATGCATGTGCGAATATCACCCTAACTAAGACACACTATGCTGGAAAAAAGGGCGTCACACAAACATGCTGCCTTTCCCTTGCTCCTGGAATTTGAATGGTAACTGATTATTTCTAATACATGTGATAAACACAGGCGTCATGAGAGGGGGGTGTCAAATGCCCCCCCATTGGTTAGTTTTGTTGGCAAAATCATGATCTGTCGGCAAAATAAATGAAAATGAGGAATGGGGAATGAAGATGAAAGGAAGGGGGATACAGTACACTCGTTTTGCATGATGGTCTGTTGGCAAATTTCAAATACAAATACTTGGGTTGGCTCGCTTGCCATTGTACCTATTGACGCCAGGGAGAACAAAGGCGGGCATTGCCGGGCAAGCTTTCCTGTTTAACCGTCTGAGCAGGCGCTCTATTATTTAAGCAGCCATTCATGGATAAAGGCCTAGCTTTGATACTTAACCACTCAATCAAGACCTCACGAGAATGCACTGATCAAAAAGCCAACTTCGCCAATGTGTCATACTGGGCTGACATCACCGAAACACCGATGTCTCTCAACTGGACCTGACGCTGTCGGGGTCTGCTGTGAATGACAGCAGACCTGCCCCAGTGTCAAGCCAATCTGCAACAGCCTCAACTCATCTCCTCTCCTGGCCTTCAACTGGGTATTTCTGGGAAGAGTGACTCAGATTCTGCTGGGTCCCAGCTGGGGCTGCTCCAGTCCAGCCCCCCACTGAACAGGAATCAAAAGTTGAGTGGTCCTTTGTTGTTTTGACCTGTCCAGCTTTGTCGGCAACTTTGACTGCCAGACCTCCCACAGGCAAGAAACACAAGCATAAATGCTCTTCACCTTCCTCCGCCAAGCCCAGTGCCAAGAAGACACACACCTTTAGACAACAGGACATCTGCCATGAAGACTTCTGTCTTCATGGCAGCCCGTTAATCAATTTCCAAGATGCTGTCCACTATTGCCATCTAACTTGATCAAAAACATCCACAGGCAGCTGCAGCACCAGATTTGCTACCCACGGACCTATCTCTTCCTACTGAGACACCTAAGAGAATTTGAACTGCCCAGATTCAGAATCAGCTTGGGGAAATACCCCAACTTGGACCTGAACCGGACTTACTGCGGTCAAAACAATTCTCCAACTAGGATGATGATGGTGATGATGATGATATTTATTCTCCTGGTGGACTTAGTCCTTCTCAGAGCCGGCTCTATCTTCTCCAGTGAGACATAATTTGGGTGCTTCACCTCCCATCACCCTCTCCCCTGAGAAAAACAACTCCCATACATCATTCAAATGCCATGCAGCCAGGCTCAAAATTGTGAGCCAAGTTTTCTGGAACTCCCATTAGATCACTCGTGAATCCAGGTGGTTAAGACTGTTGTGAATCCAGATGTTGGCAGCCATACCCAGCTTGAGCCCAGTCCTACTTTCATTTTCCCCGAGACAATTTTAAAGAATTATTATTAGTCCCAGGGTTGCCGGATGGTGCTAAAGATAAGATCATGGCTAATGGGGGCAAGCTCTCTAGCAAGAGCCCCTTCCATGAGAGTGTCCTGCCATGGTTTCTGATGTGCTGCCTTCCTACTCTTCTCTTGGAATACTTGGCCCATTCCTGCAAGGAGGACTCAACTGTCTCTCCTGATCTAACGACAGTGGCATTTCAATCAATGGACAAAGGCCTTAGTGCTACCTTCAAGCAATTCTCACGAATCTCCTCCTTGGCAACCTCACCCGCAAATCAAATGTCCTGGAGGTGATGAGTGTTCCTCATGAGGGCATCAAGTCTAGACTTCAAGACCCCCCATTCTACGATAAAGACCTCTTTGCCAGCCAATTCGTGAATAACGTGGACATGGAGGTGAAACGGATTGACACCATCACGAAGTTGAGCTTCTGGGAATCTGTCCCTTCAAGTACCAACAAACCCCCCCCCGAGTTGCAGTGGCTGATAGAAGATCACAAAATCTGTTTTAGCAAAGCTTTGCATGTTTAAAGTGTCAAACCATATGTTCAAACAGACTTGTTGCTTCTATATAACCCATTTATTCAACTTCAATTTGATTATTGCGCCCAGATTTGGTCAAATAGATTCCAGATGCAATCAACTTGGAAAAACCTTAGAAATTAGCTGTGAGAACCACATTGGTAGGGAAGTATAATACTCTGTCCATGTCAATCAAATTATTTCATTAACTCAAATGGATGCTTTGAAATCTGAGATTTCCCTTGCATCGTGCTGTCTTAATGTACAAATGTGTGAACAATTTAGCCCCAGCCTACTTGATGGATAACTTCATTATATCAAATCATGGTTCACAATTATACTGCCCGACATGCTTTGAATTCATTGGTGGTTCCAAAGTTCAAGACAGAATATTTAAGAATCATAAGAATCAGCCTCCTTTTCTCTTGAATTTCTGTGTGGAATAACGTGGAACAGTCTGTGAAAGCTGCATCATCACTAGGCAGTTTTAAATCATCCCTGAAATCAGTCCTCAAGAGTTTTAGCTGGGTTAAATGTTTTCTTCGTCTTATGCTCTGTATTCTGGTATTTTTAAGTTCGGTTTTAATCTTGTTCTTAGAAATCTGTGTGTTTTATATTTTGTGTAATTTCCTTACATTTTATATTGTTTATTCACAATAATTTTAATGTTTTTAAGAATTGTATTCACTTGATTCAAGTGTTTATGTACTTACGTCAGGGCCCTAAGGGAGAACACCTTATGGTGAATAGATTACAATTACCCTGGATAAACATTAGAAATGAAAAATAAATTAGAAAATAATTAACTAAAAGCTTGCAACAATATTCCCAGTTACCCATCAACAATCAAGCTTGGTTTCACTGTGATCGGGGTTGTTTTTGTGAAGATAATGGCCTCTAAAGACAGCACCCATTAGCTGGCCAATCATGACGACATTGCCATGCAACCCAAATACCCTCATCTACGAGCATTTACACATTGAGCTAAATAGAACATACATTTGCAATGATATATTCACAAATAGATGAAAAATACTCAAAAACAATAATAAATTGCACGATGACAGTACCAGGATGGCATTTCATTACTGTAATAACTCGCAGGACTTTGTAGGATGATGCCTGATTCAGATGATTTAAGTGGATCTGGGTTGCATTTATTCAACAGCAATTAAGCAAGATTTTACAATCTTCTTTTTGTAGACTGGTTGGTAGAGGGTGCTAATCCAATTATTGTTACACCTTTCCTTTCATGAAAGAGACCCCCCTTTTTTTTTACTGCTGAACATTACAATCCAGAGTTTCATTTTTTAAAGAATGACAACATAACTCTAACAACATGTATAATAAGCAACTTTTGTGATAAACAATAACAATATCTGAAATGGTCTTTCTTTCTAGAGTCCATTGTCTAGTCATTGAGTTGTGATGCATTGTTCCAGATATTTTGGGGTTGCATGGATTCTGTTGCTTCTTCTCAAGATGGTTGGTTGTGTGTCAGGTGGTGAACTGGGTGCTCAACTGTTATCGATCTGTGGAGAGGTCTGTAGCTGCAGATCTTTCCGCTGCGATGCTGTCTAAACAGTGTCACTTTGTGGAGCAGCTTGCGGGTCTTGTGCAGGAATTGTGACAGATTGGGGAATTTGGATGGAAGTTTCTGCACTCTTTCTCAGATGTTGTCTGTTGCATCGATACTCGCGACCGTCTTTAGTGATAATCTGATATCACCGAATGCCAACTTGTTTCTTGACCTGCGCTTCCTGCCACACTTTGCTGTCGCGTTTGTGTGTGAATCATACTGTTTCTCTTTCACACTGAGGAGAAAGTGGTGTGGCATTTCTGTTGTAGTAGTACACCTGTTTGGCCTGTTTCTGGGCTGTGACATCCTGCATGATTTTTGGTTTGAGCAGTTTGGTAGCTACAGGGATGTCAGTCTTAGTATGATGAGGGAAGCACTGTGCAGGTGAACTGGTAGGTCCCTCAGTCGGTGTGTTGCACCAGTTGAGTAGGTTTAGGTAGAAGTCACTGCAGATGTGTTGGGTTTTGTTGATTAAGCACTTAGCAATCTTGACAGTTTATTTACCTCTCTTAAAGCCATATCACCCTTGGGGAACTTCCTTAAATACAAATTTTCGGGCATCTCCTGCCCCTCGTCAGGTAAGAATGCTTGAATGTGTCCTTGAAGAACAATCCAATCCAATTGTGTTTCCCTCAATGAGCCGTGATGCGCAGGACCCCCGGGCACACGTTAATGCACTTCCAATCCCATGGAAACCAGGGTCTTCCATTTTGCATCCTTCAGCTATCTATGGTTGTCCGTTCATTCCTCCTTTCTGTTTATTTCAGGTTTAAGTTCTTTAATATACGCTGATTCCATTACCTGCCTGAGCATCACGTCACCGGGGCACTTGTTCAATATTTTTACCTCAACTTCTTGAGACTGCCCCTCATGTTTCTTTTGCATGTGTTTGTGCAGTGCCGATGACTCCCCTCACGTGTTCCTGAACCCTCCCCCCAAGTGATCTAGCCATTTCCCCAATGTATCTCTCTTCACATCCTTTGCATGTTAACTAGTATATCACCTCCCTCTGTTTGCACTGTCCTTTTCCGCTGTACTTCAGGCAACTCCGGGAGGTGCTGTGGCCAAAAGGACAAGCAGGGCCTTAAGATAAAGATTGTGGAAAAGGCAGGGAGAAGAGTAAAAGACATCCCTATGAGGTCAAATCCATTCCAAGGGGACGAGTGCCTAGTTGACGAGTGCACAGTGTGCCAGCAGTTGAGAGAAAAGGACAGTGCAACATCTTCATGTTATGTACAGGAGAAGTGTAGCAATGTGAAGGGGGCCTCATTTGGCCATGGAAAGCCCAAATTACTTAAATTTTACTGTAAGTAGAAAAGTATTTGTACTTAGATGACACTCTTGGGCAATTTATTCCAGCCATCCCCTATGCTTTGCCTGTTGAAAGGCCTCCTGAAATCAAGTCATTATCTGGATTTGGCTAATTTCTGTGAATGACCACTCGTATCCTGGTAGACAATTTTCTTAAACACTGAGTCTGGATTGATCCTGTCGAGTTGTGATTTGGATGAGATACCACCTTTTCCTCTTGATTCTAGTGTGGTGAGATGCAGTTAATGTAATCTCATGTCATAAGACAAGGCCTGTAATCTTTGGATAAGCTTTGGTTGCCCTCACCTTCACCTTTTTAAGGATGTTTTTCTGAATGTGGACTCCATACTTGCATGGCATAATCCAGGTGCGGTCCAACAAGGGATATCTTCAAATGACCTCCATGCTTCTATAGCTGAATTTTTTCTTTGCTCACCCCTAAAGCTCAGATTCCTGTCTTGACAACTGCCACACATTGCAATGAGACTTTTGGCGACTTGTTTATAAGAACCTCCCAAATCCTTTTCTTTAGTTGTTCTGTTAAGCTTTGTGTTCACTGTTGTGTATGTGTGGTGTTGGTTATGACCAATATGTATGACCTCACATTTAGCAGCATTGTAATGCAGTTGTCATTCTCAGCCCAGCTCTGGAAGGTGTCAGTGTCATTTGCATGTCTTTGAAAAGCAACCATGGGTATCTCTTGATTGAGTTCACATGGATTTTCACTTGCTTGTAGTTCAATATTAGAAAGTATGTTTATGACCTTAACCTTGTATGCACAGCTTTGGACCAGCGTTGATGTTTGTATTAACTTTAAAGTCGATGTGTTTTACCGAGTTGAAAAAAAAAATGGCACAAGGAATTGCTGTCCAGAAAAAAAATGACAGAAAAGCAGGAGAAAGTAGGCATGTACAGCTTATCTAATATTGCATAAAAAGTGTAAAATTCATATCAAAATGGCACGAAGACAGCAGCAGTAAACCTCCTGTATCTTGACAATATAAGAGAAGATGAATCAGGGGTATTGTCTGATTTAAGTGCAGGATTAGCCAGGTGTTTCATTCAAGACTTCTCCATTTTGTGTGAAATAATTGAAAATACTTCTTGTTGTAATCCTCAGAATCTAAAAAGTGTAGACCTGAATTTGCGATCATCCAGTGGTAAACTTCCAGAAGATATGACGAGATCAAAGAAAATACATCACCTGATACAAGATGCTCGGCAACATTGGAAAGAACATAGGTAGGTGCATTGTCAGTGTTGTCCCAGCAGCAGAACTTCCAGACGTTTTGCATGCTTGCATATTGCAGTAAATTTGTATTTGTCACCCACATACATTCCACTTAATTTTATTTATTGTTAAGGGCCATACACTGAACATCATCAAGCTTTTGTGTTGGAAACGAGAATGCCTGATGGCATTATTTTGTTATTCAATGATAGTATGAAATCAAGTTTGTGGTTGGCTTTGTCCAGCAGTGAAATTCACTTATTTTTTCTGTTCCTGTAAAAAAAAGTTGACATTCTTACACCCGGGCTTTGTACAAAAATGTGAAATTCATAAAAGTGAAGCCAGCATGGAGCTAAAGGCCATCCTGATGATAATTGGCTTGCTTAAGTTTTCTAAAGCTGGATTCAACAATTTATTGTGGTTCACACTGCAATGTTGTTCTGTCACAGCAATTCATTACCTAATCAAAAGTCCAGTTGATATTCAAATAGTGTAGAATTCAGTGGGGGTAATAATGATGTCGATAAAAATCAGTTTGAGAGATATCACAGATCGGTACTGTGGACATAAATTGACGATGTTGCATAAAAATGACTGAATATCACTTTTTAAAACTGTTGCACTTTTGGGTTTATCATGTATGTCATAGCTAACATCCTTTGCAAATATATACAAATAATATGTGGGGTATATCAGAAAAACCCTTTACAAGAATTATTTTCCACTGTTCATGTTGCACTCTTTTTGGCAACACACCATGCGGTGTCTCCATGTGAGACTACAGCATTCATAAGAATCACACACTGGCTACAGCTCTTTACCGCTGCCTATTTTGATCAAAATTCAAATTCGTAGTTGCAGAAGGCAGGACTGGAACATGGCTCTCCCTGTCATGTGCTACAGCACGCAATTCCATGTGTTAACTAAATTGACACACCTGTAGTGCAGAGTGAACATACGTGTAGCTTCCATGTGTGCTGTACATGTGTATTGTTTTTTGCTTATCGTACTTGTAATTATCCCAGTTATCACATAAATAATTATGCATTAACTTATAGAAATATCTGTGTTGCTGTGGTGTCATCTTTTCTTTATTTATGCATTCCTGGGGTTTAAAGTATCCCATCACTTGACCTGCAGCCCATGATTTTCCAAACAGCACTTTTTTTGTCGTTGCTTGACATAGACAGCCCTTCTGTTACAAGTTGTCATTGGCAAACGTTGGAAAATTTCTGCAAGGAAATCAAGTCTTCAGTGGCAATGGTCTCCAAGAGAGTCAGGCATTGATCTGTAATCTGACAGTAATTTTTAGGTTCTGATTTATGTTATGTTTAGTTATGCTGTTTTGTCAATTTGATTGAGTCATATTTGAGGGTACCCTTGAATGGCTGCCTGCCATAATTTTTTAATGCTGGAACATTTACATTTTAATCTGTGAATACCTACTTTGGACTTGTTCATCTGTGCTTTTTTAGTGGAATACATTGACTGTTGTGTGTGTTTTTATGAGTATATTTCTGGATTTTATCATCAGTGTTTCATGACTGTGTGAATACTTTACCATTTTAACCAGCCAGTATCTACAAAGTAAATGATGGAAAACAAATATGGCAGTATTGTCAGCCTGGTTGTGGAACTTTTAAATGAAATGGCTTTTATGTTCTGTTTCTTCTTGTCTTCTTTGAAAATCTCAATGGGAGATACGAACTGTGTATGAATTTTTGCCATATGGAATTTCGCAAAGTCATCGTAAAGAGGAATGTGTTTCAAGGACTTAGTCAACCTCCGAAAGTACATGCACCAGTGAGTACATGGACAGAGCAAGGGCGCTTCTCATTATTTGTTCCAGGTCCCATTCCTGTAGTCAATATAACTGCATTTTTTATGTACCAAACAAAAACTGGGTCCTGAAGTAGCAACAGAACCTTCTTCACAAAATTTCAGTTCTGGTGCTCGTGATTTTGACAGTCATGAACAAATCTACACAAAGGGCCCTCTTAATGGCAAGAAAATATCTTACACTTGTGAGCTATTTGCATTACAAATTCACAAGTACACTCTTTCAAAAGAGGTTTCTCATCACATAAAGTCTTTTCAAATCCTTAGATGGCAAGTCAGAAAAAAAGGAGGTAAACATGAACTCAAATCATGCCACGCCACACTTATGCACACATTGCCAGTTGTTGTTGTTGTTGTTTTTCACGACATTTAAACACTCAGTGTTCTGAAGGACTCACTATACTTGTTAATGTAAAATGTGTATCATCGTATTTTTTATGCCAGCATTTGAACATTACAGTATGGAATGCTTGGTCCATGGATGGAAAGATCACTGTCATATGTTCAATTATGTCCAACCACACAGATATATTCATGGTCTGTGAGTCTTGGATTACTGACACAAATGGATGCGTCATCGGTGCAGATTTCCCATCCCCAATTCCAGGTTTAAATTCTTCCCATGTGCCACGATGTAAGCGAAGAGGAGGCGGCGTTGTTATGCTTATCAGATTAAATCTTAAAGTGATGAAGAACACACTGGATTCTTTCAGGTCAATGGAAGTTATGGATTATAACATCGTTAGTGGAGTAAACTGGTACATACAGATTTGATCTACAGGCCACCGCATTCTAATGCTCATAAAGTTACAGTCAAAACCTTCTTGACCAAGTTTAGAACACTCATGGAACATGCCTTAACATCTCTATTAACTTGCATGTTGATGATCCCCACTGTGCAGATGCTGGACAATTTTTGGACCTAGTTACTTCATTTTGGTTAGTGCAACATTTTGTTGGGACAACTCATGTCAAGGGTCATACTCTTGACATAATTTTAACCCGGGCTGCTGACCCTTGGCTGTCTAATATTGTGACTGATTCATCTATGCCATCTGATCATGCTACAGTTCACTTTGTACCATCTTTGCATCGTCCACCACTAGTGAAGCATGTTAAACAGCATCATGTCTTGAATATTCTTGACATTGGTACACTGAAGGATTCAATTTTCTCTTAACTTTCACCTGAGAACTGTAACAGTTTCAGCGATGCGAGTGATTTTTAAGGCAACTTAATAACAAAATGGACAAAGCTAAAACTGCATTTCATCATAATTGTATTCAAGTTAACTGATACAAAAGAACTCTTTTTAATTGTAGATGTATTGTCTGGTACTGAGAGTTTGTCACCACATACATGTATTTTACTTGATTTAGTATCATCAAATTTGCCTGACACGTTTGCTGATTTTTTCATTCAGAAAATTGTGAGCATTCTGTCAAATTTATATGATGATTCTGAGAACGGTCATTTTTTTTCTGAAACCAAGGCTAGATAATAACTCTCAGTACCATATCAGAACTGTCAAAAATGAAAACGAGTTTAAGTCACTACTTAAAACTCACCTGTTTCATTAATTGCTTTATTTCATAATATTACTGTGAAGCGCATCGAGATGTGCTATGTGATACGCTATATAAGAAATGTGTTGTTATTATTATTATAATTTTGTTGGAGTATTTTGAACTTTGAAGTGAGGATGGTGTCTTACACGTGGTACATGACATGCCTTCTAAGACTTGTTCATTAGATCAGCTGCCTATGTAACAGGGAAAAATGGCACACAATGGGGGGACTTGCAAAAACAACAAGAACTCTTGCTAAACCAAGGGTCTTTTAGAGAAGGTTTGCAGGAAACTGAAATAATAGGGGACTGAGACACCAATATTTGACCACAAAAAAGGAAAAAAAGAATTTATGTATGAACAAGAGCTGAAAATGAAAAAAAGGACTAACAAGACCAAAGGACTTCAAAACCAACACAGTGTTCAAAATGGACATGTAAGAAACAACAAAATCTCTTGTGCATGAAGTACATACTGAAAGTGAGAGCAAAGATTAAAATGTCATAAAACTAAAACTGTGCACAGGCCTATGGGGCTCATTAAGCATGCAAATCCCCTAGCAAGTCCAATAAACAATCAACTAAGGAAGAGAAGACAAAGGCATGTTCTGAGGCAAATGGATGGAAATACTTATACATTAGTAACATAATTTGACTCAAAAGGGTAAGGAAGGTAAGTAAAGGTAAGAAAATCTATGAAGTAGAGATAAAAAGATGATATAAGCTTATAGTGTATAGACATGATAGCTAGACAACAGTAGGAAAACTTAAGTGATTCAGAAAACTAACACTCAGAAAGAAAATGGACAAACCTTCGCAAAAAAGGTAGAAACTGGACAATATTGAGGAAAGAGGAAAAAGCTAACTTTATATACATGAATAAGAAAAGTTTAGAAACTTACCACTGACTTCTAGCATAATAGGGCTCAATCAGAAAACCACACTTAGGTTAGGAGGAACAATACATGTCAAGTTGTCTGTTCCCTACTGATCTGCTACACTGAGAATGGCCAGACCAAGTGGCTACATTATACATGTATAGGGAAAGCTGGGTCTTAGACAAATAAACAGGGGGACACTCTACACACACAAAAAATCAAGAACTCTACACTAAAGCCTAACATTTTTAAAGGTGAACTACTTCTATTTAAAATGTGTGTAGCGGAAGGGTTTCAGCAACAAATAAGTTT